>CM002485.1:13461453-13504969 GCA_000325765.3 Leersia perrieri
AGTCTCAGTCTATAGTAGGAACTACAAATGTTACGATTAATTATACGAGCTATAATACTTAATAGCAATTACTGCTATTACGGGAAAAATAATTAAAAACTATATAACACATAGCAATTACTATTGTTACGGAAAAATAATTAAAACTCAATTTTAATATGATTAGTCTGATAGTTATCGTTGTTACAAAATTGTCAATTACTATAGTTATGACAAAAAAATAAATACATTTACTTTTTTTACTAAATAATTAAAAGCCAATTTACTGTTGTTACTGAACAAAGCACATGTTGTCACAGAGATTAATATAAAGGAGCAAAGCAGGATATTAGCGTCATGCACGGAAGAGCCATCCATGATCACGATATGCATGAAAATGTGGTGCATGGCTGCATACATGCAGGCAGGCTTCAAACGCATGGACGTGGGTCCCATGAAAACGGTGAAATAGGAAGGTGAGATTACGGCTTCGTACGACCAGCGAGTTCAAAGGAATTAATGATCTAATAAACGGAAGGATTTACGAGGGTACAATAAATCGGGACTGCATGCTGACGAAGGGCCTACGCAACTCTCGCTAGGCTTACACCCTGGCGCAGATAGTCTCTCCGTGTATATATATATATATATATATAGTGATTGAAACCATTTGTAAAATTCTGCTCTGAACCCTTGGAATATAGTTTCAAGCAATGAAGTGAAGTAATCAACCCGTCAAACAATATAAGAATTCCTAGCATTTTAATTTTGTCTAATGTATTATGATTTATATATTACTATTTGTACTATCAATCAACTCTTAGTCAAATTTCTCCATATCTGAGCAAAACCAAAGTCTTTTCTCCTTAACCTTGGATGATGCCAAAACATAAAAATCCTTTGTTTCGGTGTTAAGAGCAGTAACTGATAATCTAATGCTATATCAACATGTACCAATCAGAGTTATCTGAAATCTAAAATAAATGTGAGCCATGCTTGGAACCCTAATATATAGTTTCACTTTTTTTTCCAACTACTCGGAAGACGCTCACGTAGACTATTGACACCATATTTGGCACTATGTGTAAATTTCGAAGAGAATAGATCCTTCTCATAAAGGACAAAGGGCATTTAGTCCGACATTCAAATCAAGGTCAAAGTAGGTCCCTGGCAGGATGTCGAGGACATGTTGATTGGTTCCGAATGAGAGTCCCAAGTCGGTTTGACCGATAGTTATCAGGCATTTTAATCATCATTGTTTAGTCCAAGACAAATTTGATTCTTTTGTGTTTTCTTCTTGGGACTGGGGTTTTCGGTTCCTAATACACCTCTAAGCCTAATAAGACATATGCTATGTTTATGCCAGACCAACCCCTTTATAAGGATTATGGTCAATTCAATCGAGACAACAACAACAACCAAATTACAAAGAATCATTCTAATTTTACCTATTTTTTATCACCTTGTCCCTTTACGCTCCAAACCCTGTTGCTTGTCGTCTCCCAATCATCCCCACCATCCCCACTCCATTAGAGGATTGGACACCCTAGCTGGCCTGCCAAGCCAAGTCGTCATGCATGTGCCCCAATGAGGTCCCTCCTTGGCGTGTTTATGATATGCAAATCAGTACACCACGACCAAATAATCACACAAGGTGATGAGCTTCATGTTCGTGACACCGGGAGCCCCTGCCAATTAACCCACATACCCGGAATTTTGTCTTCCTAACACATACTTCAAGAGACGGAAACGTATGGGTGGCATGTCTCGGACTTCACCGAATTTGTAATGCAACATCATGTGCATAACATGATTTGAAACCTAAGGGACTGAGCTTCTCTGATGTGCAGCAGTTGGTGACTTGGTCACTGACATGTGGGCCCATAGATAGTGGGGCCATGTGTCAGTGAGCACTGCCCCTGACGTAAAGTCAGGGGATTTCGTTCCAAACCTAAGGGGTACACATGTATATAGTGATGCACATCATATATACCACATTGACACTGGTGCTCCCTAGAGTTTCAATGCACATCATATATATTGGTAGCTATTTACTATATATGATATGATACTATAGATCGAAAAAAGTTTTCAAATTTCACACGAGTCTTAGTAGAGACCAAACCTCAAATCGATCAAGCTAGCTAGCACTAGAGATTACCTTGACATTTCCCATATTGTTTAGCAAAGTAGTTCTAGTCCATTAACTAGCTAGCTGGCCTCTCTTTCTCTTCACCTTTTCCACACCTTTCAATTTGTTCTCTTCTTACCCAAGATCGTCCTCCAATTAACAGTACTGTGGCTGATCACACGAAACACCCTACACTTACCTGAAGCTCAATCTTTCCGCAATATATGCATAGCTAGTTAACCAAAACTAATCTTGTACCTTAAGCTGCCTTGGCCTTTCTTCCTCCCATCGTCATTAAAAACGTCCTTTCTTGTTGCAAGCATGCAGGTCCTGGCCCTACACATCTGCAGTTTTGTCTTGAGCAAATACAATAAGGGTGCACGCTCTTTGTCATGACACACGTCTCATGTGAGACGATACACTCAAACAAATTAACATAACAGCAATTAATACATGAGATATGTATTAATCACCCCCTTTCTTAATACACATATATGTATATGTATCCACCCAATGTTTTTACGTTGGAGTCTGATTAATATCTAGGTTTGGATCAAAAGCGCGATGCAGTACAAAGATTTATTTGCCATTATTAGGTCATTTTACAAAGGATAAGACTAATATTAAATGTTACCGTTGGCGTGTGGTTCATGTCAGGAATTTTTAAGACAAATGTATTCGGTTAAATTTAATATGGACATGTACAAATATAAGAAATAAGATATACCCATAAGGATAAACATAATATATACATCGGAATATAATATATCAATATTTTCTACGCGAAAAGGAAAAAAAACAACTGCAATCTGTAAACATTGGGTGGAAATAATCAATTAATCACTGATCACACAACACGAGGTTGACTAGTTTGACTATATATGTCAAAAATGATAAACTGCATCGATCGATGACAAAAACCAAATTAAGGCACTGTCAAAAAATAATTAAAAGCTAGTACCGAACATGCTCTTTACCTTTGACGACAAACGGGTTATCACTAACGGATAATATGGGACCAAGCTTAGGATCGGTTTAGTTGAATTACTCCTCTCTAATTAGAAGCAAATTTTAATTGTATTTGTTTGTAAATTAAACATATGTTTTCGTGCAACTATAGATAAAATGCTGTTTAACACTCCTCCCTATCCTCATGCAGTAAGACCTTGAAATCTCAACATAATATATGTGGAAAAAATATTTAAAAAATACATCAGCGAATTTTCCATAACATGCTTTCATATTGCCAGCGATATAATTCAATGGTCTTTCAACAATATATAATCAGAAAAATACTGATCAAACATGTTCTTCAATATATAACTCAGATGACAAATACTGATCAGATCATCGTATATATCTCTCTTCATTGCATTGGCAATTTTCATTTGCGACTAGGCAGGCAGCACTGAAGCCACCGAGCTGCGCAGATGATGTGGTGCCGCACCGGCACCACCCGGTTGTGCAGGGTGGAGCGCCGGCCGGCCGGCATGCTGTCCTCCGCCGCGACGTCGCTGCAGCTAGCGCCTGTTCGCCGTACTTGGCCGCGCAACCCACCAAATGAGACGTGAGCATCGGATAGAAGATCGATTCGGACCTAAAGAGTAGAACGAACAGGAATCCCCCAGACCACCATGCATATATTTCACGGGATTACCGTACTTGAATCGGATTGCTTCATATCTCATTGGACGAGCTAGCTAGGCCGCTAACAATAGGGCAGGCACTAGCAAAGCGAGAACAGACAGACTCGAACAAATTAAAGCGTACGTTCACGAGTCACGACACGCCGACGACGCACGCACGTGCGTACGTACGATGGCATCGTCGACGTGGTCCGACCTCCCGTCGGATCTGCTCGGCCTCGTCATCGCGCGTCTCCCCTTCCCCGCCGACCGCGCCCGCTTACGCTCCGTGTGCCGCGCCTGGCACTCCGCCGTGCGCCTCCACGTCGCCGCCGCGCCGCAGCTCCCGTGGATCGTGCTCTCGGACGGCAACTTCGTCACGGTCTCCAACGACGGCGGCCTCCACCACATGACCTTCCCCAATAGCAACACGACCTTCGTTGTTGGCTCCACCGACGGATGGCTCGCCCTCCACCGCACCGACGTCGATGCCACCGGGACAAAGACGCACAAGTTCTTCCTGCACAACCCGTTCACCGGCGCCACCTCACCGCGCTGGAGGCAATCCTCGACGACTACGGTTTTTTCGAGCTACTGTTCAGCGTCCACAAGGTGATCGTCCGGTCGTCCGGCCCCGATGGCGGTGGTCACCTCATCGCCGTCATGACCAATAGTTGGAAGTGCCCAATAATCTTGTGCCTGCCAGGGAAGGGCGCATGGACGCCCGAGCAGCTCACCATGCCGTTCATTCGCGTCATCGACATCGTGTTCTTTGGGGACAAGCTCTACCTCATCACAGAAACAAATGACCTATTTGCGGTAGAAATCGTCGATGACGAAGTCGGCCGGCCGACGGTCACCAACATCGAGCGCATCATCAAGCACCCGCGAAACACTGACAACAACAGCAACGTCGACGCCAGGTTTAGGTGGAGCGACACCGAAGAAGAAGACGATGACAACGTCATCGACGATGAAGAGTTGGACAACGATGGCGACGACTACTATGACGAGGCAAGCAGTGAAGACTCCGACTCCGAATCTGAAGACGATGACGTGGACGCCATTGACAATGATGCAGCTGGCAGCAGCAGCAACAGCGACATGGAGTCTGCTGGTTACAGTGACGACGACGAGCAGCTGAATGTGGTATATGATGAGGAACTCGATTGGAGCTGCTCAAAGTACGAGATCTTAGAGGACTATGATTCACGGATCACTACCTGGAACCTTCTGGAAGCATCCGGCAAGTTGCTGATGGTGAGACGAGAGTGGATAGTCGCGGCCTTCACCCCGACAGGCCATACCCGCAGCGTGGATGTTTGTTTTCAAGGCAGACATGGACGCCGGCAAGTGGATTCCGGTCACCGGCGGGCTAGGTGGCCAAGCAATCTTCCTCAGTCAAGTCTTCAGCAAGTCCGTGCATGCTCCTGCACACGGCGAGGTTGAAGAGGATGTCGTTTATTTTGTTGATATGCAGGAAGTGTGGGACTTGAAATTGGGCACTAGAAGGCCATTTAGGCAAGGGAATCGGCTCTATGACTGTGCTATGACATGGTTGTTTCCTCCGGAGTTGGTGGTTTAAATTTAACAGGGTACACTCGAAAGGAAATTTTGCCCATATATGTGTATTATATACTCCGGCCTTTAGTTTGATTGTATACTTTGTGATTAAAAAAGGTGCCCTTAGATTTGTTCTACTACATTAATTCAATTAGTATATTGCACGTGCAACGCACGTTTTTTTTTTGCAACAATGAGATTAAACCATTTTAACTAAGATTAGGTAAATTATGCACTATGATCATGCTTGTTTGTAGATTTTTTCAGGTTTTCCATAGAAGATTCCAACATAAATGTTCAAATAATCACAAGTACCAAAAAATCATTGGAGTATTACTAATATAAAAATAAAACAACAACGTGCACAACACACTGAAAAGACCCAAATAAAATTAGTAAAACCATACGAGTCTCTCACATAATTATTGCATAAATGAATTATCAAAGTAAAATCAAGATCTTACAGTCACAAGTCACAACTACTTCCTCCGTTTCATAATATAATCCTCCGTTTCATAATATAAGACGTTTTAATTTTTTTCATTCAATATTTGATCATTCGTCTTATTTAAAAAATTATAAAAATATTATTATTTTGTTTGTAACTTATTTTATCATCAAAATTACTTTAAGAATGACTTATCCCATTTTACATTTACAACAATCGAATGGTCAATGTCGTAAGCAAAAAGTTAAAACATTTTACATTATGAAATGGATTATAGTCAGAAAAATTAAGCACGATGCATAAAATATCCAAAGTAAAAATGAATACTGTTAACTTCGGCATCTAACTGAGAAGACATGAGCTCTTGACAACTGCATTGTTCGTCATTCGTATTCTTTAATAATGATAACCTTAATAATTATCGTTGTCAACAGCCATTCAGTCCTATGAGATTTGATAATTGCACTATAACATGTGCACATTTATGAACGCGCCATTTCGAGAACTCCTCGCGTCGCTCCTGCGCGGGCGACTCGGGGGGACAAACCCTAGTGCCCCCTCCCCTCTCTCTCACCGCCTCTCACCTCGCCGCCACCGGAGTGAGTCGCCGGCCAACCGCGTGGCGAGCAGGGATGACGGCGGCAGGGCTCAAACTCGGTGAGCTGCTGCATTCTGCGCAGAGGAGACGACGGCACGCGGAGAGGAGGCTTAGCGCGGCGGTGTCGGCGGGCTGCTGGAGGGTCGGCGCGGCAGCGTCGGTGGGCTGCTGGAACGTTGGCGTGACAGCATCGGCGGACTGCTGGCGCGGAGCGGAGACGAGGCCGCTCGCCGAGCCGCTAGATCTGACGCCCTCGCTTTAGATCTGGTCGTCATCGCGCTTGGTGCAGGCGGGGGTGGTAGGGGACGGTGGCTTCGTCGGGGTGTCAGCGTGCACGGCGCGGGGTGGCGGTGGCCCCGTCGTGTTTGCAGCGCCGGACCTGGTTGGGGCCGCCGCCGGTGCTGGTGGGGTAGCAGCAGTGACGCCTCTGGGACGTCCTCGGTGGCTGTTCGGTTGCGGAGGCATCGCATCGGCCTCTCCACCTCCCCATGGCCTCCGGCAGAAACCTCTTCGACTGGCTCCTTGGCGCCCGAAGGTGGCGGCGGGTTGGTCTGTGGCTGGAGGAAACCCCTCCGGCGTGGTGGCCGATGACAGCGACATTGCGTGTCGGCGGTGGTCTCTTCTCTGTGGAGGCTTGAGGTGACGGAAATTCGCTGGCAAAAGCCATGCCAGGCCTTTGGCCGGCTTAACGACGACAACATCATAGTGTTGTTTCCCTTCTTAAAGGCGTTGTTTGCGTTCTGTCTCCTCTTCCTCTCGGCTTCCTCCTTCGCTTGGGCCAATGGTTGTGTCCCCGTTTCGGGGGTTTGGGTGAAAACCCTTCTGGTCTTCTGGTTGTGCGATGGCGGTGTTGTCGACGTCGTTCCCTTGTTGAAGGCATCCCCATGGAGATTTTTCTCACCTTCGTCGTGCCCGGCTATCTCCACCTTTCCTCTCCTTGTTTGGAGCTTCTTCTTGCACTGTTCTCTGTCTCAACCATCGTTGCCTGATCCTCCTCTTACCACGAGCAAGCAATCCCCTTTGCCTTCTCCACCTCTAATCCTTTTTGCATGCTTGTGTGAACTCTATTTAGGATCAGGTTGTTGGTTTGTAGCCTCAGCTCATCCAGTGCTTGTTTTGGCTCTGATTCGCTCCTTAATCCATCTGTTGGATTGCCATCTCGTTCCTGCCTTATCTCGTCATCCTCCTCTCTTGGTTTTGGCCATTTCGTTCAACCCCTCCCTTTATCTTTGGAGCTTTCTTCCTCTAAAGTTAGATGGTGGAGTTGGACCTGATTGCAATTGGTTAAGCCAGATTAAACTCGATTTCACGCAGGTGGCCTTCGGCTGCATTATTCAGTGATCTCCTCCCCCTTGGAGCTTCCTTCCTCCAATGAGCTACGGCGGTCATTGTTTCAAAAGCAACATGTTACAATCGTCTTCTTGAAGACTTTTTGTGGGTGGCCTTAACAAGATTTGGAGTGCTGGCTAGCTTTGTGCTGGTTTGTTTTCGTATTATTTGTACAAGTGGATCTTTGGTGCTTTTAGGAAGGATTAGGTATTTTGTTTTTCTCTCCTTTGTTCTCCCCCGTGTACTCTCTTTATCCTCCAGGGCGACTACGCTTGCGTAGCTGGAGCCTACCATGTGTAATCTCAATCTGAAGTAACCTAGAGCCTACCATGTGTAATCTCAATCTGAAGTAACCTATTCAGGTGGGTGAATTTTGTTCACCCCCGGTGAACCTTCAAAAAAACATGTGCACATTTACCAGATTAGAATATAGTTTGCCTAAAATCGTCGATGACGAGAACCAAATATGTGGTTTTACTTTTTAGGCACCTTTTACCAAACATTTTTAACCTAGTGGGTTATTTTTTTAACAGTTCCGCTTACACAATTTCAACACCGGCTATCTCAGTCCCATGTGAACATAACTTAATATGACAGGAATTGGCATGAAATTCATTTGTCAAAAGTTTAGTATCTTCTGCTGGTAAAATGAAGCCCAAAAATTATTAACCCAATTAATTTAGCAAGAAATGCGTTAAATTGTGACAAGAAATGCTTGAAACAAGTAACCTCAAAAGCAACATCGAACTCCAAGGAGGTTTCGATGATGACGGGGGCCACGTCGTTATGGCGGATAACATTGACGCTGTTCCTTCTGCCGTCCATCACCGCTGCCGCCTCTGATTCCGTCCTTTGACTCCTTGTTATTGCCGCCGAAGCTAGGGAGGAAGAGGAGTAGTCGGATCCGTTGCCACTTCCGTCAGCACATACCGTTTCAGACTCCATTTGATTGTGATGAGACATAGGAACAAGGAGGACGCCCGTTGAACACGGGTCAAGTGGATCGAACCTCTTGATTGAAATGGTGGGCCTATTTTGATTGAGGCCAATTTTTGCCCTAACTTCAATAGTAATACATAGATATTCGGTTTTCTACTAAATTTTCGATATACACTAGAAGATTTAGATTTGGTAGTGCCAAAACTTATCAAGGTTTTGGCTACCAAAGTATTGGTACTGTAAAATTTGGTAGCGATCCAAACTAGCCCGGTATTTCACGGTACGCTGTTGAAGAGGATGATGGGCTTGATGGCAAATATAGGCAATAGTCCATTTCAGCTCATGGGCTTACCGTATTTCACTTCCCCTTCTTTACTCGTGGGCTCGAGGGCCCACCCGACAGTGGCAGCAAACTACCAGCCAGTCCCAAGCACCTCGCCGTCCACTCCCCCACCATCTCTCGTTCCCCTCTCTCCCCACCACGCCGCCCCGAGAGAAAGAGGAGAGGAAGCGAACCGCGGCGACGAAGATGCCGGCGACGCCGACGATCATCGGCGCCCTTCTGGGGCTCGGCACCCAGATGTACTCCAACGCCCTCCGCAAGCTCCCCTACATGCGCCGTACGACTCCCCACTATCTCACTCTCTCTCTCCCCTCTGCTGGGCTCTTGCCCCCTTTTCTTGATTTCTTGATCTATCGTCGCGTTGTGTCCTGCCTTGGGTCCGTCGTGCTGGTTGTCGATCTCACCCGATCTGTCGCTGTTTCTGCCAGTGGCGGAGTATCTTGGCCGGTTTGGGGCGCTCTGTTGGTTTTATTTGGTGTCCTAGATGTGATGCGGTTCTTGGTTTAGGTTTTGTGAGCTCTGCAATGTTGGTTATTGTTTAGCTGTAGTGCAGTTTGTGATTTCTACTGATTACCCATTTCACTTGATCTGGGGGATATGCCATCAAAACGAGCGTCTTTTCTACCAGTTCTGGTATGCGTCTGATTCCTTCCGTTTATGTTTTTGTTGTTTTAGATCCCTGGGAGCATGTGTTGGGGATGGGTCTCGGTGCAGTATTCGTGAACCAGCTGGTGAAGTGGGATGAGAAGCTCAAGGAGGATCTCGACAAGATGCTTGAGCGTGCGAAGCAAGCCAACGAGCGGCGCTACTTCGGTATGTGCCTAATTCCTAACATTTTCAGAATTCAGATCGTGCTTTCTTGATTTTGCTTCCTGTTATTAGTTTTGCCCACATGTTTAGTTGTCATTTTAGCATTGCTACTTGAAGAGTAACTAATATAACAACTTATGCTCTCCAAATTCCTTCTGTATTTTTGACTCTGCAATCTTGGGTAATAGATATGCTATGTTATTAAAAGTATCAGTGTTGCCTCTTAATAACAGCAGTCCTTAGAAGAATCACCAGTGTATGCACAATTTTCTTGAACTCCATAAACTCAATTGGCTCATTGGTCATCTATATATCACTCAGATGGTTAGGATTTAAGCTTTGCACGGTTCATTTAATCAGTCTTGCAGACAAGTAACACAGGATTTGAGCGGCATACAAAACTGCGGTATAGGAACTTTCTGATTTTTTCTTAATTGTTGATTGGAGAACTAGAATTGGTATTGATTAGCTTACGAGTTACATCATTGGACGCGGGGAGTGGGGGAGGGGGTTAGATTGAACGTTATTGAGAGTTGAAAGGGTCTAATACCAGATTTCATAATAAAGCAATCTAGGATACAGATAGCAACAGAGCCATCTAAGAACTGGAGTTCTCCTCCTAGTCAGGCAGAAGTGCCTGAATTCAATAGTAACCAGCAGATAGTCCTCCATCTCCATAGGCAGCTATAAGGTTTGGGGTAACCACTTAGCAGGCTAGTTGAGAACGAAGATTGCATTTTAAAGATTGTGTTTAGAACTAACAACAAATGAGAGCTGTATAGATCTATAAGGAGCATACAAGATAAAAATATATTCTGCGTGTTTGCGAGATGTTCCTCACTTGTATTAATGACACATGATACTGCAAACAAGAATTAGAGCACTGTTAGTACATGCACCATTCTTGTATGCACCATTCTCAAACTATTCCCATCTAGGAAGTTATCCAGGGACCTTCAGCCTAGTTGTTCACGGGCATATGGACTAACTTTGGTACAAAAGCACAGAAAACCCAGGTCGAAATGGATTTTAGCTGAGGAAATCTGTAGTTTGCATTCTCCAGCACCATTAAAAAATGATGAAGCTATGAGTAAATGCATCATTCTCATGCTAATCCCCATTCAGGAATGTCTCTAGAGACCTTCACTATATTGGTTAACTTAGGAGCAACAGCATAGCTGCTTTGGTCAAAGTGTATTTTGGCAGAGGTCTGTGAAATCAAGCAGACTGTGCCATTCGATTTTAATTTTCACTGTTTTTTTTTTGGAGACTTTAATGTAGTAAAAGATCAATGAACTGATGTTCATTGTACGTGGATATTTCAGCACAATCTGTCTCCACGACACATTAGTACTAAAAATGATGTCAGTGCACATTAAGTTGGTTTAATTTATATAATGAGGAATTGGTGTGATAACTAAGTTCAATTTTATCATTGCTTTTTGCTTGGCATGTATATCGAAGATAAACAACTAATAAGATAGATGTGGAGATTAAATGAAAACAAAAGGATACCTTGAGAAGTGGTTACCATGTTATGTGAAATATAAATTTCTTTCAATCTCAATAAACCATAACAGAAGTTGGGAGTATATAGGTTTTGTGACCGCAAACTTTTTGAACTACCATGTTAGCGAGCATGCTAATAGAAGAAAGTCACAAAAAATGTAGGAGCATGACTAATATATGTCATAATATGCTGCTCTAGTTATAGTTTGAATGAGCCACAAACTTTTAGATGCAGTACATTTCCTTTTGTTTGCAGTTTAGTTATCTTGTTTACTTGAAAAATGTTGTAGTAGAATGAAATGGGAACTAGATCCAAAGCTTAGTCTAGAGAAACACGTCTGGCTTTATGACTTGTGTTAGGTGATCATTATGAACAAAACCTGTATAAATGGAAGCAACTATTCATGTTGTTGTTGGTGTCTAATAGCTGCAGGCAACTGTATGTGTAAATGAGTTAATACTAGTTGTCTTGAATCATATGTTCAATAATACAAATTCTTATAAATACGATACACTATCTTTATTTGATATTTGTGAGCTTATCAATCTTTTATTCCATTTATGCAGATGATGATGATGATTAGCTATTCAAATTTGTTTGTCAGGAACCGGTCTTTTTTTTTTAGTTTGCTATGGTCGGTAAGCATGGTCTGGACCATCCATCTGTAGTTGCTATATCAACACCGACTCCACATTTCAACTGTGGTGTTGTAATAAACTGTTGTTTTCATAAAGGATGTGATATTTTGCTTGTATGAGAGACCAGTCATTGTACTCGGGCCTGATATACCTCCCCTGATGAAAAGTTGTTGTTGAGTACCAATGATAGCGCTTTTACATAGTTAGAATTGCTGGTTACCCATATTTTGTGATGTTCTGCTGATGTGATATGTCACCATATGTCAGCTTGCCTGTTCATTACTTTTCTTCACTGATCCTTTTCATCCTGAATGCCCATTGCTCTTCTTTTGTTTGATGTTATGATTACCTTTATACTTGTGTTTGCCATGCCTTCCTGTTATCAGTTGAAGCAACTTCTTTTACACTATTATGAAACTTCAGTTGATGTCTCTCTCATGTTGCAATTGTGGTTTTTAAGCTTTCAACCATTTTTCAGACTATTATGACTTGGAAGGATTGGCCATTGCTGGGGATTTTCTTTTTCAGTACTGAAACAATGTTCAGAAACCAGAATTCAGAATTTCAGATGCTTGTGAAATCAATCTTCATACACAGTTACATTTGACAACAGTTAAAATATTCCAATTGAAGGTGATTCCTTGCTTGATTCACCACCACCGCACACCCTAAACACCCACAATTTCTGTCACCCCTTTCACCCAAGAAAGACGACCTAATTAGCCAGCCCAGTAGAAACAAGAATCAGAGAACGGAAAAAAGAACTCAGGAGGAAAACAAGTTCCAGTCTTTCCAAATCCTCCCCTAGCGTTTGTGCTCCCCTGCTCGATAGTAATCGAGCGAGACGTGGAGCAATAAATCGGACACCTGCCTCGCCGTGGGCCGTTCTGCCGGCGCCGTCCTCGTGCACCGGAGCGCCACCTCCAGCACCTCCGTCATCGACGACTCCTCCCTTGGCGCCAGCGGCTTGAGTGCCGGGTCGAACGCCTGCTCCCTCCCCGGCGACGGTGCCTCCACCCGTGACTGCACCCACCTCACCATGTCCACGTCACCGCCGAACGCCTTGTCCGTCGGCGTCAGCCCCGTCACCAGCTCCATCAGCACGATTCCTAAGCTGTACACGTCGCTCTTCTCCGTCGTCTTCAAGCTGTACCCACACTCTGCAGCACATCAAAGAGATACGATCAGCGGTGGTGGATGCATGATGGCGAAATATAAACGATTTAGATTGATTCTACTGTGATACTGTCAGTCAAGAGCACCGGCCTTACCTGGGGCCATGTAGCCGTAGGAGCCGGCGAAGCAAGACGTGGTGGAGTCGGCGGCGAAGTCCTTGCGATTCTCGGCGACGGACTTGGCGAGGCCGAAGTCACCGAGGTGGGCCTCCATGTCGCCGTCGAGAAGAACATTGCTTGACTTGATGTCTCGGTGGATGACACGTGGCACGCAGTCGTGGTGGAGATACTCCACCCCCTGCGCCAGCCCGGCCGCCACCTTCAGCCGCGCGTCCCAGCTCAGCACCCGCTTCTTCCGCTCGCCGCCGCCATCGCGGGCGACGCTCCCGCCGCCGTGCAGCCAGTCGTACAGGCTGCCGTTCTCCATGTACTCGTACACGAGAATGCTGCCGCCTCCGCCGCCGGTGTTGGCGATGAAGCCGAGGAGCTTCACGAGGTGGCGATGGCGGACGCGGCCGAGGATTTTCACCTCCCTCGCGAAGCTCTTGTCGTGGAGGAGCATGTCTCTGTCCACGTGTGCGATCCTCTTCACGGCGACCGTCTCGCCGGTGGGGAGCTCGGCGCGGTACACCGTCCCCGACCCGCCGGCGCCGATGGCGAACTGCTCGCTCAGGTTCGCCGTCGCCTCCATGATCGCCTCCCACCTGAACTCCCTCCTCGCCGCCGACCCCTTCACCACGATCTGCCTCAGCCCGTTCGTGTTCCCGCCTCCGCCGCCGCCGCCGAGGCTCGACGAGAACGCCGCGCAGTTCACCTCCCCTGACAGCCGCCGCCTTCGCCTCGCCGCGATCAGCACAAGCACGATCACAAGCAGCACGACGGAGAGCGTCACCGCCGCCGACACCAGCGCCACCGTCGCCGACCGCAGCGCCGATCCGCCGCCACCGCCGCCGCCGCAGCTGGACAGCGGGTGGCCGCAGAGCCGGGCGTTGCCGGCGAACGCGCCGCGCGGCCACCGAGAGAACTCGTTCCCCAGCCTCCCCTGCAGCTGGTTGTTTGACAGGTCGAGCTGTACCAGGCTGCTCATTCCGGCGAGCTGCGACGGCACGGCTCCGGCGAGGTCGTTGTGAGAGAGATTCAAAGTTTCCAGCTTGGAGAGTGATCCCAGCGACGGCGGGATGCTGCCGGTGAGATCGTTGCCGCTCAAATCGAGCAAACTCTGCAGCTCTTGAAGTTTCCCAATGTCGGAGGGGATCGGGCCGGAGAGGAAATTGTGTGAGAGATTCAGCTCGTAGAGGTTGATCAGCTTCGCGAGGCTCGCCGGAATTTCGCCGGAGAGCTGGTTGTGTGCCAGGTTGAGGACGTTGAGGGAGGTCAGGCTGCCAATTTCCGGTGGCACTGTTCCATTGATCTGGTTGCCGTCGAGGGAGAGCTTGATGAGCTTGGAGCAGTTGCTGACTTCTACCGGCAATTCTCCGGTGAGCTCGTTGCCGGAGAGTCTCAGCTCGCCGAGCTCCGGCAGCGAGCCGAGCCACGGCGGCAACGAGCCGGAAAGCCGGTTGTTGCTGAGGATGACGTGGCTGAGACGGGTACACCGCGAGAGCTCGTCGGGGATGCCGCCGGTGAGCGCGTTGCCGGAGACGTCGAGCATCGTGAGCGCGGCGGCGCCGCCGATCGCCGGCGGGATCGGGCCGGAGAGGGCGTTGCTTCCGAGGCGGACGCGCTGCAGCGACGGCGACCGGCCGAGCCCAGCCGGGACGCCGCCGGAGAAGGAGTTGTTGGTGGCGTCGAACGAGAGCAGCCTCGCCGAGCCGGAGAGCGGCAGGAGGCCGCCGGCGAGCCGGTTGTGCGCGATGTTGACGCGCGTGATGTTCCGGCAGTCGAACATGCCGTCGGGGACGGCGCCGGCGAGCGAGTTGTTGTACAGCATCAGCTGCTCCAGCGACCGGAGGTTGCCGAACGTCGCCGGAATCTCGCCGGAGAGCGAGTTGTCGGCGAGGTCGAGCACGGCGAGGTTCACGAGGCCGCCGAGCTCCGGCGGGATCTGGCCGGAGAGCTCGTTCTGCCGGAGGTGGAGGAACACCAGCTCGGTGAGGTTCCCGATCGTCGCCGGCAAGCTGCCGTTGAATCGATTCCCGAAGAAATCGACCATCTGTAACCTGGAACAATCCCCGATCGTCGCCGGAATCTCGCCGGAGAAGTCGTTCTCGTAGAGGTAGAGCACCTCGAGGCTCCCAAGCCTGCCGATTTCGTCGGGAAGCCGGCCGGTGAGCTCGTTGTGATACAATGCGAGGATCTTGAGGTCGGTGAGGTTGAAGAGCTCCGGCGGGAGCTCGCCGGAGAGGGTGTTGTTGTTGAGCAGAAGGTCCGTCAGATTTCCGAGCTCGCCGAGCGCCGCCGGAATTTCGCCGGAGAGGCTGTTGTTCGCAAGGTCGAGCTGCGTCAGCGCCCGGCACCGTGAAATCCCCTCCGGTATCTCGCCGGAGAAATTGTTCGTCGAGAGCATCAGATGCTCGAGGCTAGTGGGCCCCGTTCCATCGCCGCAGAGCTCGCCGGGGATTCGGCCGGAGAAGCGGTTACCGGAGAGGACGAGGAAATTGAGCTCCGGCATCTGGCCGACCACGGCGGGGAGCTCGCCGGAGAGAAGATTGCCGGAGATGTCGACGGTTTGGACGCGGGAGAGCGCGGCGAGCGACCGGGGGAGCTCGCCGGAGAGTCGATTATTCATGAAATTGAGGTACACGAGCTCGCCGAGTTTCCCCAACTCCGGCGGGATAACACCATCGAGCGAGTTGTTCGCCAGGTTGAGCTTCTGAAGCCCGGCGATCTTCCCCAACTCCGGCGGTATAACGCCGGTGAGCTCATTATCCGCGAGAGACAAAACCTCAAGCCCAACCATATCACCCAACTCCGGTGGAATCTGACCGGTCAACGAATTCTCCTGCAAATTCAACGCCGTGAGGGAACCAAGCCTCCCGAGCTCACCAGGGATCGCGCCGGTGAGATTGCAGGAGGCGAGGCCGAGCACGGTGAGATTGGATAACCCCCCGAGCGAGGCGGGGAGATGGCCTGAGATCGCCGGGTTGTCGCCGAGGCGGAGCACGCGGAGCGCGGCGAGAGCGCCGAGCGAGCGGGGGATCTCTCCGGCGAGGTGGTTGGAGTAGAGCAGCAGCGAGGTGAGCCGCTCGAGCGCGCCGAGCGCGGCCGGGACGGGCCCGGACAACCTGTTCGTCGAAAGGTCGATGGTCTCTAGACGGTCCAGCCTCGCCAGCGCCGCGCCGGGGACCTCGCCGGCGAGCCCCGCGCCGGAGAGGTTCAGACCGGTCACCCTCGTCCCCGCCGCGTCGCACTCAACTCCGGCCCAGTTACAGAACGCCGCCTCGCCGCCGCGGCCGCCGGCGACGCCCCATCCTTGCAGAACGCCGCCCGGATCCTCCACGAACGCATTCTTGACATCCATCAGCGCCTCGCCGTCGCCCGCCGCCGCCGCCGGCGCGACGACGGAAGAAACAAGAACCACCGCCGCCATTACTACCACCGTCCACGCCATCGCCGGCGACGCCATGAAAAACGCCGTCTTTAGCAGCTATGCGCGCGGTGGAAACGTGCATGGGCGCATCGGTTCTCGCGCGTGGCGTGGGGAAGAGAGAAGAGAGGAGAGAGTTAAGGAGGTATCTGTGTCGTGTCAGTGCATGGCGATGGCAACGGCAATGGCAATGAATGGCGCCGACCGCGTCGGCCTCTAGAAGGAGTTGGTGAGCTCACTCGGGAAATGGAGAAGCTCAGCTAGCTCAGCAGCTCAAGAAGAGGATCAGAAGAGAGAGAGGATTTTTGGCAGTTGAGGGGAGTGAGTAGAAGAGGTTGAGGGAGAGAGGAGTTCGTGGAAAGAGAGTGGTTGGGGTCCCTTTTATGGGTGATGGATTTGAGAACGAATTAGCCATGGATGGATGGATCATGGATGGATGGATTTGTTGGTATAAACTGGCTGCTGGAATGATTTGACGCAGATGGGGTTTTTATGGGACCCTGACGGAGGGGTTTTGTAGTGTATTGATGATGATCCTACTTAGCAGCAAAAAGGATGTGGGGGCTCATCGTCGTCCTAGATGCAGCTGCAGTTGCGATTGTCAAGATGCTGTAGTACTCTCTCTGTCCCCACGATGTATATATTCGACAAGTTTCAAAGATTAATCTAATTCAGGTTCTAGTTTTTAATCTTGGGGTGAATTTGTATTCTTTATAGTATTAATTCAAACTTTTCTGTTTGCAACAGTACAGCCTCTTCCCACTAGGTAGCCTCTCTCATCATCTTCTCAGTCGTGTCATACTCGTTCCATACTACGATATCTTATAAAATATATTGATTGGATCTATGACGAAAATCATTTCCATAAATTTATCAGGTTTTTCTTATGTTTTTCAATAAAAATTATAGTCAATTAAATTTTGAACACCAATCTAAAATGGTATAGCACTATAACTGTAATATTTTGGCACAACATCTTTTTGTTAAATTCTTCTCTATTTCTATCTCTATCGGATTTTAATTATTTGTGGTGGCATGCGCGAGAGGGAGCTCGGCGTGCTTGGTTGTCTATGTCTGCCTTTCAGACATCAATTGGAGTTATTGTGAATGGCAACGAGTTGAAGGACGTGGAGTTAATGCGAGAACACAAATGATATTGAAGTTAACTCAGCAATCACCTTGGCCGCATCAAGTAATTAACTTTATGAATCATTATGCGCAGATCAAAATGGGCATTTGGCACATCAGCAATTAAACATACCAGATATAACTCTAGCCAGGCAAGCTGTACGCATGTATATTGGCCAAAAATGGCAGTATGTAAAAAACCACGCAAATTTCACAACCAAAAACCTTGGGTCGGTGATGATTACGTGAGGAGACGCTAAATTAGAAACTAAAGAAAAACAGAACTATCCACTTTTGCTACCGTAGCGGCAGATTAGCCGGTGTCCTGTCATGTTTAATACTACAAACAAACATATATTCAAAATATTAAAAATTTTAGCTATGCATATATTTTGTGATGGGGCTAGTAAGTAAAGTTCATGTAATCCTAGTTAACTAAAATACTGAGAGATACTAAACTTTAGGGGGTATTTGCAAAATTGCCATTAATTCTGCAAGGAAGCCATTCGAAGCACACGACGCCAATTGATGCAAAATGCAACATGCTTTCCTGATTCTAAATGCAAGTTATTTCATCAAGAATGTGTTATGTGTTTTTATTTTTTTTCTAATTATTATTTTCACGGTTGCAATCTTATAGTTTTCACCTACTATATCAACAACTAATTCTGCGTTGTCTTGTGTGCGTTTTTTTTTAGAAAAAAAAGATAACCAAAATTCGACGTTAACATGTTGAGACCTGAATAGTGCTTTGGACGGCTCGGTTTCCTGCGCGTTTGCATATGTTTACGCTTTGCGCCCGCCTCTACGGAATCAGGTAGCGCCTGAAATGTTCATATAATCATGTTGCTGTTAGTATCTTGTATACCGTGATACGTGGAAGAAGCAACAGAGTAGGATCAAATGGTACAACAGAGTAGGACTGTAGGATCAAATGGAGTAAAAGCTCGTGACCGACAAGGTTTCCTCGGCTTTCCGCTGGGGCGACGTCGCAGGGATGGAAAAAGGATCGATCATGCGATGCGGTGCGAGGGCTTGGGCCCTACCAGGAGGAGCCTGGCTGTGGTAGTATAGTAGGGAGGCTGCGCACCGGACCCACCACCCGACAGCGGCAAAAAAAAAAGGTGACGCGACGGGTTTGGGGTCGCGATCGGACCCGGCGTTGTACGCGCGCGCGGGGTCCGGCACACATGTTGTCAGGTTCCGACCCGTCGCTGACGCCGGGAGGCCCACCACCGTGCGTCGCCGCCACGCCTCGCGTGCACATGCACGCTCTGTCTGCGTCTGTGCCCATGTTACTGTACTTGTGTTTACAATGCAGGGCTACCTACACATTATTGTTTGGTTTTTGCCGTCGATCGATCACACATTCAGACCGGCACTCACTCCGGCAAGCGTGTGCATCGTGCCATCCTGGCATGTCCATAACCGTTCGTGCCACCTCCCACTGATATCATTTTCGGCGGTTGCCGTAGTGATCGGATTGAACCTAGCCCCAGTAAAAATCAGGCTATACATGTTTCAATGTTGATTGGTTCCATCCAATTATGAATTTACCGTATATGAAAAATATCACTAAAATACACGATATCAATTTAAGTCCGACCGAACTTTTCTAAAGTTGACAACACATGTCATTGTCATCACATTTTCTATCATTCCCGTCAATCTAATTTGTCTTTGCCACCCTCATCCTGGAAAGAGTAAAATTATCTCCTTCCCCCACCTCCTTGTTGCTGGGTAGCAACAAACTAGAGCGTGGCATACCCATTTTTCTTATTGTCGATGTGAGCAAAGACAGTAGCACCACATTTATACACTTATTTCCACCGTTACTGACCACCTTGGTAGCTTTTTCAACAAGAAGACGGAGGAGGACATGGAGTAGGAAAGTCTGATCTCATCGTCGGCATCTTCATGGCCACTGCATGGGAACTTGACCCTGGTGACGCACCGCAGAGTGGAGAGGGACTAACCAATGTCGATGGCACAAAGAGGGCACCATGTCTGGTTGGCACAGCGACTATGCCACATTGGTCTTTCTCCCTTGTACTCTTCATGAGGGCGCCTCCAAATCTGGAAGTACACCATCACGAGCATGACACACTGTCATAGATTGGCATGCTCGTCACCACTCACCACCCTCAGGCCTTGCCTACCATGGCGTCGTGGTCACATCTCAGCGGTCTTCCAAAAACTGAACGATCGTGGCATGATTTAAACTTTACAAAATTATACTACTTCCAATTTAAAATACTAGACGTTTTAGACAAGGATACGGTCTTAAAAAACAACTTTGACTATGTTTAAAAAGTTTGCCTTTAATATAGTCCAAAACGTCTAGTATTATCAAACTAGAGGGAGTAGCAAGACATAGCCGATCTAGCGAATAGCAATGGTATTTCTCCAATACAATAAATTTGTAGTGGTATGAATCAAACTAATCCTACGTTTTAACATTTAGGATAAAATTCTGTCAAATTTTTTAACATTAATACCCCCTTCATTCAGTTTTGATCTTCATATTTCAAAATCGGTCTTGTTCGCTTTTGATCATTGCAGTGTGGTGCACAGGTTGTTTTGTTTTCAATAGTCATTACTGCATTCTTCATGTAATCTTGCATGCAACGGGTAAAACTGCTAGTGACATGCAATTTGGCGACGGAAGGGACGGCTGGGCCAGCGGCATGCACGGCTACTGAAACGTCTATGCGTGTTCAATTGTTGGCTAGTGGGAGTCTTGGTATCGCTGTACAAACGAAATACGAAGATTAAAACTGAATGGAGGGAGTATCAGATGAAATTATAAATTTCAATAAGTTTATGACACTTGCAAGCAAATCTGCACCTCTTTTCCTAAACTTAATGAATTGGTGATCATAGTGTGTACTCAAATTTGTCCTAAAACGCTAAATATTATGACTGGATGGATAGTTCTGGAAGCATTTTTCTTTTTGAGAACTTCCTCGGCTGACCCGGCAAAAATGGGTATACGTAAAGCTCTTTGTACGCGTAAGATTATTTTTTCACCAGCAATCACCTAATGTAAATCCAGCAAGTGTAAATAGACAGTCTTGTGCAAATCTTACAGAACATGTAGCCTATAGGTGGAAAGCCCTGTCGAAAGGTGCTTGTTTTCACCTTTTGAAGCCTCGGAAGAATGGCAAAAAGGATAACATCGTACTGCTGCTACCAGAAAGCACCGCCGAAGCCGAACATTATCATTACAGAATGATTAAAGAGTAGTACAGTGACAGAAGTAGAAAAAGGTAAGCAAAACTCATCATCACAAATTTGCGGTCAATTTTTTGACTCGTTAATTAACCACGTCCATATCTTATTTTTTAACGTAAACCACATGCATATCTCATCTATGATCCATACTATCCTTTCTTCTCCAAAAGTTTCTGCCCTTTTTGGCTTGAGCTTTGTTCAAACCGGAATCGGGTTCTTTTTGCCGCTACGGTTCCCAATGCCTGTTATTTGTGTGTCCTGTCATTCACGGGCTGAGATGTTGGAAAGGCAAAGAGTTGGTCCCAATGGATAAGAAGAATGGCATGAGTGACAATTAAAAGTACTCCATTCTATAATCTCTGATGAATCATAGTACTCCCATCCGATACACGTTCCGTATGTTTACTTACCTAGTATTACCTTCGTTTTATAATGAATGTTTTTTTTCAACACTTGACCATTTGTTTTATTTACTTTTACGGTACCCAATACTCCTAAAATATACTAGCAGTATATGAAAGAGTAAAAAAGAAATTACATATGGGTAGAAAAAGATATTTTAAGAAATTTGCAATCGGATACATCTCGCGTGGGGATTCAGTCAGTCCTGCAATCCTTCTCTCATCACTCTCAAACTAATCGTACGATACTCATCGAAAGGACATATTTACCCTTTTAAATTTTGCACTACAAGTGGTTACACGGATTAATCTACACCGTTAGATCGAATATACTGCTAGTATATACTAGAAGTATTGGGTACCGTAAAAAGCTCAATATTAATTATTTTGTTTATGACTTTTATTATCAAAAGTATTGTAATTAAGCATGGCTATTTTTAAAATTTACACAAAATTTTTGAATAATTATTTTTTAATAGTTAAACGTTACAAGAAAAAAGTCAAAATTCTTACATTATAAAACTGAGGGAGTAGTATAGTTTATAAGTAGTTTTTGACATCTCATGCAAGAGTTTTTTTTTTTTACTTCTCCCGACCTTCCTCATCTTATTACTAATAATTGGCTAAAATAATGGAAAATGGAGGTGTCATTGGAGTTGAGCCACCAAATGCGATCGTGTGCTTTTGCAGCTATAGGAATTCTCACCGGATTAAAATTTTCCTGATGTTCTAGCTTATGTGCCCAACAACTCAACAAGCTAGATAATAAGGGGATGTTTCCTACATATTTTGTCGTCAGGCATAAACTTGTGAATGTGGTGCTAGCATGTACGTGTCATTTGTTGTTTTGTGGTCTCCAGTCTTCGCATAATTGAAGCATGTCAAAGCCAAATCCAATTGTGGGTTTCTTAATGCATGAATCATGATCCGTATATACTTATAAATAATTAATATATTGATAGTGTTGTTTTGTAGTACCTCAAAGTCTTACAATGGTCATACAAATTCAACGTATCTGACGCCATTACAAAGTTCTTTTTGGAGTTGTATTTTTTTAATCAGATAGAATATACACTCGCCTCAGATACGTTGAATCAGATAGAATTGTGGGTTATTTTTTTCCCAATCAATTAACTATAACAATATATACTTTCCTTTTTCACTTTCTATTATACTGCTTAGATAGCGCCGGAGCGTTACTCTTTTCTAAATAAGTTTTTTTTTCTTCGGTTAGTCCCACCTTGACTTGAGTATAAGGCACTCTCTTAGATTAGCTAGCTAGGCTTCTTCTCATCTCGTTGACTTGAAGTTTTTTTAATCAAGTATTTATTTCAGATAAAGAAAATGGTTGAAGTGGCTTACAGTATACCTGCCCGTACTCTTCAGAATTTCTATGCATTTCGTGTCCCATGGAGGATTTGGAGATGTAGATGGGTGTGTTTGGGGAGATCAGATTGGTTGCCACTCAAAATTCTCCCATTTATTTGTAAAATCTTGTGACTGAAGCTTTTGTTTGGTAAGCTAACCCTCTTTCTCCTCCCCTGCATAGCTTAATTACTATATATAATCATACAGAGTCTAGACCATTTTGTACATGCAAATAATTGAGCTAGGAGCATCTGTGCTGCCTTTATGTGCCAAGCTAGCGTAACTTCTTCATTCTAAAAGGACGTCCTTTCCTTTTTGATGATACCTCCTACTTGCTAATTAATGCGATGCGTTTGACACTTTAGTCAAACCTAACATCATTAGGAAAAAAAAAACAAGGATGACACACATCATACAAGAAAGTGTGATGCTTAAGTATAACCAGGAAGATGAACTTTTTGGGTATAGGTCAACCCGACACTAAACAAACAGGGATGGGAAAAGTATATGTTGATTATTCTTGTCCAACTGAATTAATTTCTGGAGGCAGAATATTGGAATAAAAGAAACATGGTTGGATGCGGTCGTACCAGTTTTATTATTAGATTATAGCAAATGCAAGTTACCTGTAACACTCAAGCTCAATGGAAAAGGTTGCCGTCTAAACCCAACATATTTTTGTTGTATGAAGTTAATTGCATATATTAATCAAGGCCACTCTGACCATCGAGTGAAGTTGTGTTTAAGAAATTAGGAATTTTTTAAGGTGCGTCCAAATTGTTTTTAGCCGTTCATTGTGTATAGATCCAACTATTAATATTAGAATCATTTATTATAATTTAAAATCTGTTAATGATATTTATTATATTATAATAAGGAATGAATTAATGTTCCTTATTTAAAAATTATAACTTTAATATTGTCACAATTTTGAACTGATAATATTCAAACTTACAATTTAAAAGCTAGACTATTATATGACTATAGAATATTTTTTTCCTTTTATACATTTTTTAATGATTAGATAAAAATTTAGATATTTTATCTGAAAATTTCAAATATTTTCAATTTTTTACACAATAGCAAATAGAGGCTTCAAATACAATTATGTTTTACTCCAAATTCAAACAAATATGTCCAATATATTTCAAATTACTTTGTATTATAGATGGCCATATGGCACGCGGCCCGCGGCCCGGCCCAAGGCACGACTGGTTTGGCACAGCCCAAGCACGACACGGCCCGGTCCAGTTCGTGCTCGTGCCGGCCCGGCCCGACAGCCGTGCCATGCTTGGGCCGCCACCTCGGCATGTTGGGCCGGCACGGCCCGAACCTCGACGGCCCGATGGGTTGGCACGACCCGACATGGTCCAACGGTAGGCACGACTTGAGAAAGGCACGGCCAAGCCCATCAAGGCGAGAAGCGGAGCCATGGCGGAGGCGGTATATAAGTCCCAGTCCCCTGGCCTCTCCCGTCTCCGCCTGCCACTCGCTCACTCATTCTTTTTAGAAAACCCTAACCCTAGCCGCCGCTCCATCCTTCCCCTCGAGTCCTCGACCCCTCCCAGGCTCCCACCTCCAGATCCAGAGTATAGTCCTCCACCGCTGCAGGCATCGTCGGCCTCCAATCCTCCATCGCCGTCTCCGTCTCTCCGACAGTCAGCGGCCTCCCGGCTCCCGCTTTGGGCATGAGCCATGAGGGTCGTCCCCTCTTCTCTCTCTATTTTTCTTTCATCTTCGCCTCTCCGGTCGCCTGATCTGTGTGCTATTTGTTCGGATTCGTGAGTTTTTCGCCTGATCTGTTTGGATCCGTGAGGTTTTTGCCATACTTGTTGCTGCTTCGTGCCTTCGTGAGCTCTTCATCAGAGATCCCCCCAAATCCTTGCTCTAGCATCGATCTCTGTCATCTAGGCCAACTCCGGTGCTCGGATGAGCAGGTGATTTTTTTTCTCATTTTTTCTTTCAAACCCGTGAGCTCCCCATCTAATCCCTATTGTTTTGCATGTTAGCAGGTCGCCGAGCGGTAGCCGCTGTTGAGGAACCAGAGTGGCTATGGATGATCCAACGTCCACCAACTATGAGTTGAGGTTGATGGGGATGCGGGGTGATGACGAAGAAGACTTGGAGGAGGAACGCGTGGAGGTGTTCGGCAACACCGATTCACCTCGGGTCGATGCAACTCCACCGGAGGCTGAGCCGGACGATGACGGGACCGATGATGGTGGCCTCGGTGGCGATGGTGATGGCATCGGCCCGTTCGACTCAAGTGCTACTCTGAGCAACAAGCGTCCACGATCAGGGGTATGGGATGATTTTGAAGAACTTTTTGAAAAATGAAATGGCATTAAGCTAAGGGTTTCTGCTAAATGCAATTATTGTCATAAAACACTATCTGCTCGTTCATCCGGTGGTACTGGTCATTTGATTCGACATTTAAAATCTTGCAAACCTAGAAATGCTGGTTCTCTATCTCAGTCTATGCTTAAGTTTAATCCCGATGGTTCTTTTAGTCAATGGGAGTATAAGCCAGATATTGCTAGAACTGAGTTGGTTAGGTTGATTGCTAGAGAGGATCTTCCTCTTTCTTTTGGTGAATCTGATGCTTTTGAGGAGTACATTCAGAAGGCTCATAACCCTAGATATCATCGTCTATCTAGGAATCTATCACTAGAGATACCTTTAAGTACCTTGATATTCAGAAGGCTATTCTAATTGAGTCATTAAAATATGTTAGTTATGTTGCTTTAACTTCTGATATCTGGTCTGGTAATGCTAAGGAGGATTACTTAAGTGTTGTTGCTCATTTTGTGAATTCTAATTGGCAATTAGAGAAAATGATTTTGGGTCTTGTGCTTGTTGATGTGTCACACACTGCTGAAAACATAGCTGAACGAGTTATTTCTGTTGTTGAAGAGTATGGTTTGACAAATAAAATTTTTTCTATTACTCTTGACAATGCTTCTGTTAATACTAAAGCAATGGATACTCTTAAAGTTTCTCGTCTGGTTATGTTGGTGATTTGTATTTGCATCAACGTTGTGCATGTCATATCATCAATCTAGTTGTTAAGGCTGGTCTTGAAAAATTTAAACACTTGCTGGTTGATTTTAGAACTACTATTTCTTTTCTGAATGCATCTAATCAACGCATTGCTTTATACAAAAGCTTCTGCATTGCTAAGGGTGTTCGACCACGTAAATTTGGTTTAGATATAGATGTTAGATGGAATGCAACTTATCTCATGCTAAAGCATCTCATGCCACACAAGGAGATTTTTTCTGTTTTCATTGCAACTCACCATCCTCCTGTTAATGGCCATGCATTGCTAACTGATTTGCACTGGAAAATTGCTGAAACTTTTCTGTTATTCCTTGAACAATTTTATGATTCTACAGTTATTTTGTCTGGTGTTTATTATCCAACATCTCCATTAATTATGCATCATATTCTTGAGATTACTGGACATCTACATACTTATAAGAATGATATGAACCTGATTAATATTGTTGCTCCCATGAAAACTAAGTTCCTATCATACTGGGCTGAGATTCCATTTCTGTACTCATTTGCTTTTATCTTGGATCCTAGTGCCAAAATTAGAGGTTTTAGCAATGTTCTTCAAATTATGTCTCAAATGATGCCATCTAATCTTAATTCTTATTTGACTGAGGTTAGGACTGCATTGTTTGACATATTTGCTAAGTATGAGTCAAAATTTGGTGATGTGAGATTACAAAGAGCAGCCCCAAGCAGTTCTAGTGGTAAGAAAAAGACTGCTTGGGGGAAAATTTTTGGAACTTCTTCTGCAGGTGATGGTGCCAGTCCATGTGCTGGACTTGGTGCCATTCCAGCTGCTGGACTTGGTGCCAGTCCAGGTGCTCGACTTGGTGCCATTAACAGGAGAACTTCTACTACTGCATTGATGCAGGCTGTTTCTTCTACTGCAAACATGAATGCATCTGAGTTGACTGCTTATCTTGACAGTGACACTGTCAACCATTTCGATGATGACTTCAATATCCTTAACTGGTGGCATGAGCACAAACACACCTATCCTGTTCTTTCCATATTAGCTAAAGATGTTTTGACCATTCCTGTTTCTACCATATCTTTGGAGTCTGCTTTTAGTTTGACTGGCAGGATCATCGACGATCGACGACGGCGTCTAGGACCTCCCTTGGTGCAAGCTTTGGCGTTGATCAAGGACTAGGAGCAGGCAGAAACCAAGAAGCAGCATTCCATCGAGAATTCTGAAATGATTAAGTCTTTTCATAGCTACTATGATGATGTAACTGTATCTGGGGCTAGGGATGGATCATCTAGGGCTGATGCTGGTGTTGGGTGATGTTAGGCTTTGAGGGATCTAGGCTGGGGCTGGGGCTGTTGCTGGGTTAGTGGGTTATGTTGGACAGACTTTGCTCATGAACTTTATTATGAACTCTTTCCTGCTGTGGGTTGCGCTCTTTTTTTCTTTCTAGGGTTTTCTCACGAGGTGTGAGTTTTTACCTAGAAAGGTTTTTAATGAGGCAACCATTGCACTACACAGCAACCTAATTTAGTACTTCAGTTTATTATCTTGTCACTTGTGCTGTTGTGCATGTGCTCAATACCTTATAATTTCTGATCTGGAATGTGAATGAATTAATGTGCTAATCTAAGTTGTCTAAAACTGTGATTTTGAGACTTAAAATTATACATTGTCAGCTTACATGTCAAAAAATAAGATGAACAAGTGGTTTTATGCTTAAACGTGTCTGGGTCGGCCCGTACCCAGTGGGCTGATCGTGCCGTCGTGCCGGCCCGGCACGGCCCAAGCACTTATGGGCCGTGCCTGGGCTTGCTACTTAGCCCGTGGGCCGGCACGAAAGGCTGATCGTGCCGTGCCGGCCCGATTGAGTTAGGCACGAGCACGATCGTGCTCGGGCCGTGCCGCCCATATGGCCATCTATACTTTGTATATTTAGAAATTTCATTATTTTAATTATTAAAATATCAAATACTAACATACATGCATGGACGCATGGTTTGAAAGCATGCATGCACGCAAGATGCATGTAATTTGGTAACTGGTATGCATGTTAGTTGACTTATTTAAGTAATGTCATATTAACAGAAAGAGTTAAGCCATTTTAATTTAATAAAATGAACGCAGTAATCAATGGCTAGGATTACATGAGAGCCCCTAGAGTATCTCTATCAAGGATCATAAACAAGGCCCCTAACTGGTTTTGAGGGGTTAACACAAAAAAAATCGAGATCCAGCAAGACCTCTATTAAAGCCCAAAAAATAGGAAGGTCATCAAATCCTACCTCTTATCCTCTAGTCCTAGGGACTCTACACCCAGCTCTATTCCGAATATTCCGAATAGTATGTGCATATCCAATAAATCTTGTATATATATTGCGTAAAAAACTTTGTGTATTGTGTCTATGATATTATTATTTATAAACATTTTTACTATTAAATATTCATGTGGTGTCTAACATTTGCGTGTACTATATATCATTTTTGTGTTTGAAATATTAAATTTGAATTCAAATAATGATGTTGTAAATTAAAATTTTAAATATGGTTGAGTTCTATACGTTAGAAATATCCATATTTAAATTTTCATGGTGTTAAACTAAGTATAATATGTGTACGTTTATGTTAACGTAGAAGATAAATAAATTAGGGGATGAAAAATAAGGGTTATTGCTGAAGTTGAAAACATGTTTCAAGTTTATAAAAAATAGTGACAACTCTCATGTAACCTTTGTAACCTTTAGGGGCTTTAATATAAGGGCTATTGATGTCTCGAGAGGTAAGATGTAGCACTGTAACAAACCTCAAGAAATTATAGTTCCTTTAGAATTTTTTTTGTTTTCCGAATGAGTCATTCTTGAGAGGGTTTTTCCTCTCCAAATGAAGATTAAAATTCCTCTTCATCACTATATTGACTTACTGATTCGACTGTATTATAGTCTTTTCAAAGGGTATAATCCATTTTAGTACTTAATTTTGTTAATTATATATAAATCTAAGAAAACAGTTTTCTCCCTCAACCTTTCTTATATGTTTACTAGAAATCTAAAAAAACATCCCAACCCTAGTCCGAAGTCGCTTTAATCGACATGGTGATTTCGTTGATATAAACTGCTCTCAGGTAAGCTGTTGATGCAAACCTATGACTACGTGGCATCCACGTACGTCACCAAAACGTACATAATATGACTATATATAAGGAAAAAGAAATTAAGATACTATCAATGAAAACCACTGTAGATTATGGCACAGAATGTTCTCTGTCCAGTTCAAAAAATTAAGAACAAAAACGTGACCGAAAAACTGATTTTAGTTCAGGGTGACAAAGATTATGAAGTCAAGAGCACTGAAAATGGGATAAAAGGAAATTTAAAGGAAACAATACAGATGCCTTTTCCAGGAACAAAATTCATGGAAAGTAACCGGCAACGAAGCACAATGCAAACACAAGGCGATCGGTAACTCCTGCTAATTGAGCGTTGCTAAGCTATAACACTCTAGAAATTAGACTGAGCCCGGTCCATCCATCATGTGCACGGCCGCATGCTTTGCATTGCTGCCGGGAGCCTGTGTCACCAACCGGGTAATCGATCCTAACCACTACGGCTACCTATCAGGCAGAAAGACAGCCCAGCCAGCCAACCAAAGCTTGATTTGATCAGCCACTCACGCTTCAGCTCAGGTGGTTTTCACTCACTGTAGTAGTACGCAGTTGATCAGAGCTAGATACCTCCGATGTTGATGCGTCAACAGCATTACAGCAATCAAAGAAACCATGCCACGCTTTACCCAAACCTTTCAGCTCAAGATTCAGGGAGATTAATATACTGTTGCTTCGATGCG
Organism: Leersia perrieri; assembly: GCA_000325765.3. Lineage (NCBI taxonomy): Eukaryota > Viridiplantae > Streptophyta > Magnoliopsida > Poales > Poaceae > Leersia > Leersia perrieri. The sequence goes on from CM002485.1 coordinate 13,491,067, forward strand.
ATTGATCTTTATCTGGTCCTGCATAAGAAGATCTTTTTAGCTGGTTTAGCTCTGAAATTTCCTGGTTGATTGATGCTGGTAAGGTAGCTAGCTAGATTAGCAAGTCCGTACTTTGCGTGGGCGCTGCCTGGCTTTGGATCATTCCTGCTGTTCTTGCATGAATTCAACAGCGGCCTTGACAGCGATGTGTTAACTGCAAAGATTGGGCCGTTAAAGTTTAGAACTTCAGATACTATGATAAACTTCTGGTAGTAATTAATAATGGTTGGTGTGTAAGATGGTGAGATTAATTTTCATGGAATATGTAACATCGGATGCCTGTTTTTGGCTTTCTCCAAAAAAAAAGGGCGGGTCAATGAAATGCAATGCAATGATGGTCTAGAAAAAGATGTAACATTGGATCAGCTGAAGTGCAGAAAAATTCTATCATTTTAATAATATATCATAAATTTCTTGATATTTAGAAACATAGGACTGGTTTTTTTTTTGGCAAAACAAAAGGCAAGAAATTGTTGCAACATGGCAAAAGTTTTCTGTGGCATATGGGATGTGCCCAGCTTCCTCCTTTCTCTGAAATCTTGCTTTTGTGATAAGCCAGCATGCAGTGTGCGGCCTAGATATATGTATAAGGGAAATTATGATGTGTTTATGTCCTTATCAAATGGTTACTGTTCTGTTCGCCCATGAGGAAAAGGCATGGGCAAGTGCCCACGCTTTGGTGATACAAACAGTGACTGCACATTGGCACTTTGCTGGATAAAGAATTAACAGCAGAGTTTGGTACATGTAAAGATTCTTCGAACAATGCCAGTTTCAACAAAAAAGCCCTCAGGAATATGATGCTTTAAGTAGCTAGTAGGAGTAACAGAAAATTGACTATGACAAATTAACAAGAATTACTCTTTCTTTTTGTACGGAGGTGAAAATAAAGAAAGAAATTATTTGGGGGAGTTTGTTTGTGCCTTTTTCCGAATAATCATGCACATCGTCAGTCATTTAAAAAGCAATTAGAATTTGCTCCGTTGATTGTTTTGATGACTGATCTGTCACCTCAGTTTTGAAATTTACATGTTTGCTGAATTGACACTTGTCAAGATTCAATATGCGACAAGGAGGTGCCGCTGATCAACAAGAGAATGCTGAAAATGACATTAGGCTGGCAACATCCCAAAATTCAGAATATCCAAGCAAAACACTGTAAATTTAGATCTTACAAACAAATAATGCCGACATTGTAACGAGCATTATCGTCTGATCATTGAACAACTTCATCAGAAATATTCTTCCAGGGCCAAACCAGACAATGACAACTCTTGATAAAAGTAAAAAAGCTGAAACCTTCATGTATATCCATTCTTGGTCAGATGGAAACGGAGGATCAAGTGTACACCCAATGAAGAAGATGCAGCGTAAGTAGCACAACAGGACAGAAGTAGCAACATCAGATCAGCTTGTTGCATGATTTGGATCGACAAAACAATGCCAATCGCTGCTACTTTGCAAGCCTAATTGCGACTTTGCTGTATGAAAAGCTGGATTCAGAGATAAAATTAGGCCATCTCATTATACTAAAGATCGCGTTGGTTAAGAAACTAAAGGCAACATGTATTCTGATTTTCCTCGTTGGATTTGTCGTTTGTATTAACTTCATGCAGACACAAGTATAAGAATTTACATTAGGATTACGCGACGCCGCGTACACCAAATGTGTTTTTCACATGATTGACCCTGGATGTTTCAGATGAGGACTACTGAATTCCTGCAAAATTACACTATCGGGGTATGAATGCTAGAATGCAAAATCGACAATTCTGCAGATGCTACCATATTAAAACTCTTTCAAAATAAGATCAATGTTGCAAAGTCAAGACAAGGAAACCGGGACTTAAAGAACTGCACACCGTGTTTTTGTCTAGAAAGAAATCACATTAATCAGGTGTCTGTTTGTTGTTTTTACACAAATATTCTCACCTTTGAATGTTTTAGTTTAAACAGCGAAACACTGAGTTGACCAGCATGATAACATTTCATCCTTGACTACTGAAGATTAGGCATCTTCAGAGATCCTTTTTTCCGAGAACACATCTTCAGAATTCTGACCAGACTAATGTATACATAATTTAGTACTTTACAAAAGGCAAAGTCAGATTTGAGAAGTGGAGCAACAAAACCACAGATGAAAACACAGCACACAGCGATGGCAATGCACTTTTTCAGCTGGAATTTGTCCCATCCACCGTCTCATGCTGCACTGAATTCAAACCAAAGATTTATATAACTCCACATCTGTACACACTGCAACCACATCAGCTAGCTAGCACCTGTAAACTACACTCTCCTGTCCTGACAACCCGATATGCTGCTTCATCAAAGTCATGGATTAGATTAGAATCATTAGATGTTGTTCGTGAGGCATTCAAGTCCAGGCAGATAAGGACGAGGCCACTGAAAGAAATGCAGATGCAGCCATGGTTCGACTGAATCTGAGAACATTTGAAACACAGCAAGGGACAAGGACAGCAGAGGACAGGAGAGCTCGTCGCGTTGTGTGACCCTGTGACGGTGTGACCTCGATCGAGAAAGTCCGGGTAGGGAGACACTGACACAGTGCATTTAACTGAATATTGTTTCTTTGGTGGACAAAGCATGGCACAGGAACTGAAAGGCAACAGTACCTTCAATTAGAAGGTTATTGATGGAGTAGGAGTAATTGGTTTGAATTTTGATAGACACTGGCTAGAACTCACTCCTTTATAAATAAAAAAAGTTTATAAATTGTTTAGCAGGATCTGGACTTAAACAATCAAATTTTGAATTAGTTGGATACACTCTCTTAAACATTTAATTGAGTGAAAATACTTAGATTCATGTACATTGAAATCAATGTCCCAAAAATATTTATGTAACAAAAATAAATGGTAGAAACGCCTTGTAACATTTAGGAATGAAGGACGTAAGCAAGTTCTGTCAGCGCAGGATCGGGTGATGCCCAGCTCTGCTAGCTCTTCAGGTTAACCTGCTTGCATCCAACAAACGGTTAATGTCAGCTGCTTGTTTGGTCAAAGCCAATGCGAACACCAACACCGTCTGTCGCGTAACAGCTTGTGACTCTTGTACTCTACCTGCCTAAGATACGAAAAGGTCAACGGGCTGCCCTTGGCACGTTGTAACTACAGCGGCCTCTGCCTAGTCACGGGCTTGAACTCGTGTAATGCGACGGCCCCACGTGTCAGGTCAGGAGTCAGTAGTAGTCAGTATACATGCATGCACACCCTCTGGTTGGTTGCAGTTGCCGGTGCAGGTGATCGAGTCAAACGGCCGCTCCCGGTCAGCGTAACAGCGCTTCATTATTGGGCGCTGGCCCCCGGCCCCCGGCACCCGTACGTGGTTCGGTTACTGTTCGCGTCAGCTCGTTGCTCGTACAACTAGTACAGTATAGTCACGCTTTTGCCCCCGCGCCTTTTGGCGAGCGCTCGGCGTCGGCGTCGGCCGTCCGCTCTTTCCCCGGACAGCCACGGCCCGCGGCTGCTCGACCACACGCACACGGTGACACGGCCAGGTGGCCTCGCGCGCGGTTGCCTTGCTACCGCGCGTACGCGCGCGCGTCCCTCTCGGCCCACGCGAGACGCGGCGTGTACCGATCGGATGGTATTGGCAAATTGGCAACGATGCGATGGGTTGGCGCCGCGCGTGCGTGCGTGCGTCGTACGTACGTCAGGCGCTCGCGCGGCGCGTCACGTGGGGAGACGGAGACGGACCGGATGGATCGGAGTCGGAGGTGGATCAACGGGCGTCGCGTGTCTCGATCGGCGGTGAACTTTTGACTCGCCGAGGGAAGGGGACAAACAAAGCTAGCTGCTCTGCTGATGGGCTGGCGTCCGTCTCGTGCGTGCGTGCAGATACATTGAGGCCGGGGGTTCACAGGCTGAACAGTGACGACCCGACCGGTTGAACTCGCATATTCCCTCTGTGCCGGTACGGTGGTATAGGTGTACGGTGTACCTGTGTGTTGCACTCTGCAGCATGGCACGCGGCGGTGTACAGTAGCTACTACAGTGTAAGCGTATCACCGAATCGGAGTGGCTAGGGTAGGAGGCTACTGCTACTACTCCCTATAGCGTGCACAAGCATCAGCTGACCTACGTACGACGACGGTTGAGACGAGATGACACGGTTTGATAAATTGGTTTGTTTGATCAGAATGAAACGGCACGGCCTGGCATCTTCTTCCCGAGCCGGTCGATTGATTTCACACACGCACAGGCGACGACACATTCGGTTGCTCGATTCGCGCGACCTGCCCCCATCGCTTGATGATGTTACAAACACATCCATGTGTGCAACGTACGTACACACACACGTATGCATCACGAATGCATGACTTCATCCATCCATCCATCCATCGATGCAGCACCGCTGTAACAAGCTGAGACCTTTGCATTTGCGTCTGCGCCGAAGCCTCCCCTTCTCTTCTTCTCCCCTCGTTTTCCTTTTACACGAGTGAACTAGCTTCATGTCTTTGAGGGTAATGGGGACCTCTATAATTCATTCAGTACAGATTGTTGCCTATTTATTGCCGGTCCAGTGCAATCTCCAATAGTCCAATGTCAAAAAGAAAGGAAAAGGGTATATTATATGTATGTATGTATGTTATACAAAGATTTTACCCGTGAAAATAACTAGGCATCCATCGCGTGATGTTTTGGGGCTGACTTACCAACGGATTGCGGAATTGGATCTTCCCCCTGGCCCATGAAGAATTCGGCCCCAAGCTTCATACTGTTGCGCACACGAGTCTATAGAGTGGCGGGCAATACAGGCAGCCAGACTTGCAAAGAGTTCCCAACGCCCAAGTGGGCTGTCATCTTATCCGTTTCCAACGCTAAAACTAGCAAGCGAATATAACATGGTCGTCCAAGATGACAAACATAAAACATCACGTTCAGAAAATGACTTTTAATTACCCACACTGGGACACCACAGATAATCCAGAAATTCCCAGCTCTTGATGCTAGCTATGTACCACTAACAAAATCTGTAGAACATTTTAAGCGGTGCAGCGGGTGGTGTAACATTATCTCAAGGCAAAAATTAGGGGACATGGCACATGTACATCCACGGGGAGCCTAATCATGACCACCAAACACTTGGGTTCTGTTCATTTTGAACTTAAAAACAAATACTGCAGTGAATATCTGCATGGTGTAACGGCCTGCCTGTGCAATCACCTCTATACCACCTTGGATCACCTTCCCTGTCATCAAGAAGACTGGTTCCTGGACTGAGACGCCAACTGTATCCTCTGGCGAACTTGTTGGAACAGAAGTTTCAGGTAGTCCTAAAAATAGCATTTATTTGCAGAAGTTTAGGGTTAATCAGAAGGGGAAAAGAGATGCTACAGTTTCAGATGGGGTAGTCCGTATCAAAATTTTGATCTATTTAGACAAGATCACATATGAGGCTTATACCACTTATTTTACCAACTACAATGATATGTTGCCCTTTTAAATACACATACTCCCTCCAGTCATTTATATCTCAGATATACTTAACGGAGGGTGTATATAATATCTATTGTATGTTCCCAAACAATGGGGCTGTTCGGAAGTGCTACATGCAGCAGCTCAGCTGCACCAGCCAGCCATCACAGTAGCAGTTGCTTGCACAGCCCTAGCCCCAATCTGAACCCTAAACCCTACGGTAGAGCATCGTACAGCAATTATAGAAATTATTCTAAATTGAGGAGCTTTTAGAAAACATACATCTGTAAGCTCTGGATCACTGACAAGCTCTTCAAGCATGTCCTCAATACTCTCATCTTCACCGTAAGCCTGAGCAGCAGTTTCAAGTACAGCACTGAAGATATCCCTTGGGGAATCATGTTGCTCAATGTGTTCACGAGCTTGGTTTAGGTCAATCTGTGCAAAACAGAACGGAAGCTTATGAAATTCTCAAGAAGTTCAAAAAAGCACATGCTTCCATTATACATAGGGCACTAAAAGCTTTAGACTGAAGACATTTTTCCAAATATGGCATATTAGTAATCATTCACAAAACTTCTTCACAACCATATAAGCACAAGCCATAATACCAAGCAGAACAAATAAATGCAAATGCAGGCAATTCACCTATTCAATGGGATGGCTTACCAGAGAATTTCCATAATCTGAAGCATCATCCACTCTCATGTCACTGTTCCGAGGCTGCAATCTGGATTGTCCACTATTTGTACCAGTAGGATGGGCCCCAGCTCCACCAAGAACTTGTGATACAACAGGCATCATTTGCTGCATCATTCTAGACAAGTCAATGCCACCTTGACCTCTTCCAGACCCATCCACATTTTGCACTATATTATTCATAGTATCCATGATTGCAGGGCTCTGTGCGCACTCTTCCACCATGCTTCTCAAATCACCTGCGGAACCCATGCCTGCTTGATCTGCTACATTGGACAACAGATTGCCAAAAACTGGGTTGTTGAGCACACTGGATATCATACTGCCAAAATCAACTTGTCCTTCACCACTCTGTCTTCTTGGAAGCATTCCACCAGAAAACTGAGAAGTAGTGGATGGAGGCTGGGCATCTGCAACCCTGCTTCTGCTTACATTAGTATTTTGTGAAGCAAGGGCTTGCAGAACCTGCTGGCCCATTGAAACAGCATCTTGGCTATTGCTGATGCCAGAGGAATTAAGGGCTTCACCAGTACTCCCAGGTGGCTTTGCTGTTCTGCTCCGTCTCTGCATCAAAACAGTTCCAGGAGGGGGAATAATATCAAAACAATGAAATTACAGGAAACAATTGCACTAAAAAGTAACACTACAAATAATTAGTTGATACCTTAGGCTGCAGACCTCCACCAAGACCAACTGGTTCAGGCTTACTGCTTGCACTTGGTTTAATGGACTGTGCAGATATTCCTTCAGATGACATATTGTCCTGTGAAGAATTTTCTGCTGACCTGTTCACATCTGTACCAGTGGCTGTAATCTGCCCTGGTAAGTTGGCCGACACTGATTCCCCAGAAGGTTTTACGACATTATCTGAATGGATCCCTTCCATCCCTGCATGTTGTTGAGTACTGCTGATGTTGGAAGCATTTTCAGTACTGCTGTCTTCCGATGCAGATGTATTTGACGGAGAAATACCTGATTAGAGAGATCAAAACAAAAAAGAATTCAGTACAGTTTCCTTTTTTTTCGAAAGAATTCAGTGCAGTTTTTATTAGAGATACTCGAAACTTTGAAAAGAATGTAAAGACACCTGCTCCAGTTACAAGAGATTGTGCATTCAGCGAAGTGCATCCGTTGCTAGAATCTGACAGCTCATTTGACAGTTGCGTGCTTGCTGATGACACAGAGTGCACATTGTCAACTCCATTAGTTGTGATTGAGCGAGACCCCTGATCTGCTGTGTTTTGCACAGATGAAGAAACCTGGCGTTGTTGATTTGCACTCAATGCATTGGCTACTTGTGCAGTTACCTGCGCCACTATAGAAGGAATGCTAGCAACACCACCTACAGAGGCTTGTGGAACAGTATGTGTTGAATTTGGTTGAGATCCACTGCCCACTGCAGTCTGAGAGCCTTGCAAAACGGTTGATTGATTAGGCACTGCTACTTGACTCCTCACTTGAACAGGCAGGATAACACTCACGACATGGTTTGGAGCCTCAGCTGTGGACCGTGCAGGTATAGCTGCAATAACTGTCCTTGTTGGCAATCCATGCATTGAATTAGCTGATGGATTACCGACTTGAGTTCTTTCCACATTTTGACGGCCCTCATTGACAGCGCCCACAGAAGCAGTGGTCATACCAGCCGATGACCCACTTGTTGTAGACGTGCCTAGTAAAGGAATAGTTCAAGTCTCAGTCGACGCTCGGGAAGAGACAAAAATATGACAAAAAAAATGAAATTAAAGGCCACCAAGATTAGAGTATCCAGATGTACATAGACCCTGTGGAAAATCCCATAAACATATTACAGCTGCTATGGTCTTTTGGTTCTGGTTAGGGGCAAATCAAAAGAAGGATATATGGGGAGAAACTAACAGATAAATTACCTACTAACATAGTTTTATAATTTATTATTGTAGGTCATAAGGACTTGGTTTGAATTGCTCAATAAAAATGGAATGTTAAGATTACCCCATAACCATTTGAAAGCATTCTTCTCAGCGAGATTTAAGATTTCAAATGATAGTGCCATGGTTGATGAGTACACTCAAAAAAGAATCACTGAAGAGTATTTGCAATGTGATCTTACCATGGACGTTACCACCAGATGTACGAGAAGGATCAACAATACCAAAGGCACCAGAAATTCCACCAAGGACTGGTATGCTCGAAACTCCAAAAGGAGGAGTGTTTTGAAAAGATGGCTGCAGATCAAGAGAATGTATACTTATTATTAAAGTGGCACAATAGTCAAAGCCAACATGAGAAAGCATCCGAGTGTTTCACCTGAACCATGATTGGATTTGGTCCTCCAGAGTTTATATAAACAGAAGATCCAGCATTTACAAAAGCATCAGCCTACAAAAGTAAGAAGCTTTATGAAATTAGCACTTGCAGAAATCAGTTAAACAACATCTAAAAGAATTGAAATTAAGCATACAGGAGATGGCCCCATCCGGAGCATCATCATTGTTCGACCAAGCTCCAAAAGCATTGCGCCCAAATGCTGCATTGATACTCCCAACTGAACTGATTCATTCTGGATCTGGCTGCGTACAGATGCATCGCTAGTGCCAGAATCTCTCTGAATTCGCTGTGCGAGATTCTGAAATAGTTATCAGGTAAACAGAGAGTCATGAAAATGTCCATCTAGAAGGGATTCAGAGATTAGCTATTTAACTGTACTCAATCTTGGAGCTGCACTGAATAGACCTAGAGTCACTCAGTACATATGACCCCTTGATAAATAAGAACTGAAGGTATGAAATGTGGATCACAACCAAAAAAAGAAAAATAACAAACTAATAAAACTGGTGCATACTCATTTATACCATATAGAGAGGTCCACTTAGACCTACCACGTGTCAATCAATGCAAGAAAAGAATGAAAAAACAAGCGTACAGGACAGAAAGGAAATGTCAGCAGGCATAGGATCGTCCCTCCAACATATAATATCCAGCATTTACAAAAACCATTTGAATCCTCAAAATAATAATCGAAGATAATGCAGAGCGGTGGTACAAGGCAATAAAGCAGGCCTTGTAGCCAAGGCAGAACATAAAATATATTCAGTACACAACATTGTTGTGTCATTTTTGTAACACTAAGTGGCTGAAAATTCCTTGTAGTAGTGGTTACAGCTTAATCATTTATATTTATGGCCAAGGAGTGGACAATGGCCTTCTGTTGGTTTAGATCTCCATAGTTTTGCCTCAAATAAGACAACTGGGAAAAGTAATGAACTGGTAACATATTGGTATTCAAAGAGAATTACTTTACTGATCACAAAGAACTGAATAAACTACCAGAAAGGATAACATACTGAAAGAGCAGAAGAAGCACTGCCACCAAGTAGTTGTTGAGCTCTTTCAATGACTGACACCAGAACCTCAGGACTTGGAAATCTTTGATTTAGATAAGCATCATCTGATCTTGTTGGCTGCTGGGTAGTTGAATCAACAGATGGAGTGCCTGAATTTGCAACACAAAAATGAATGTTACAAGTCTTTTATGACACATAAAGGACTAGCAGATTGCAAATATATATTACCATTATTCTGTAATACTTGGTCCATGCGGTTGATATACTCCAAAAGAGTTGTCAGAGAATCAGGAATAACCTGTCAAAGGTGATAAAAATTATAATGATGATGTATACATGGGAAAAACCAAAGGAAAAAAGTACAGCTTATTAACCATGTTGCGAGGAATTGAGCCTCCTGGTTGTAGTTGAGATACTTGGATGTGATGATTCAGAATTGAAAACCCTGGTAGTGCATAGTTCCCTGGTTGGGTTCTTCCATTGGCATTATTGGCCCCTTCTGGTGCAGTGGCTAAAGGCACCTAATTAAGTAAACACGTAAAAGTCAAATAATGTGATGCATCAGGTAATCTAATCAGACCTAAAGAAGGAACAATTTATTACCGAAAATGTAGTGTTTGGCATGCCACCAGGCACCGCAAGACCTAAGGAACCAAGGATATCCCGAACACTCTGCAGATAACAGGAGGAAGAAAATTACATCAATCCACAAATGAAGGATCTGGTTCCCACAAATACATAGAACACTAGAACAAAGCATATACCCTAGCCAGGTCATCTATCATCCCCTCAGAATTCATAGCCTCTATGATTTCCTAGAAGAGAGTAAATAAAAAAGAATTCAAGAAAATTAAAGTCAACCTGTAGCTGTTGCTAAGAGCTAAGCAGATTAGTCAATTTTCAAATAGATGCATACAAGAGAAAGCGATTTTAGAAGCATACCCTGGAGATATCTCCTAACAATCCTCCATTTCCAGCAACATTAACTGCACCATCAACAAAAGCTTATCAGGCCCATACCAGCATATTGCTTTAAATAGTATAGCCTAAAATCAGGTAGCAAGGAAATATACTCTGGTACCACAAATGGTAGTGCCAATCCATATAAGCCAAGTTCAGTGCCAGTCAATATAATCCAAGTTCATATGTAATGCTACTATCTACAGACTTGTAATAACTAGTTAAACTAATGCACACACAGACAACAGTTAAATAATGGTGCCCATAGTTCACAAATTATATAAACAATAATGCAAAGGATCATTCATGCCTTCATCTGCTTAGCCTTAAATTCATACCTAGCTAGTTTTTTTTTTCAATAACTAGTAATAACTTTTTTCAGCCCTTCAAAGGATAAATAAAATTTATCCCAGAATGTGCTTGGCACATGCTGCAGTTTGTTCAACATATAGAATGGACAAATGAAAACATGGTATTGAAAAGTAAAGATGCATATAAATTGATTATATTTGAGCAGCATAAAGCTTTGAGGACTAATAGATCATAGGCATATGCATTCAATATTGATGGTATGGTCTTCAAAGCAACAGCCAACCTAACTTACCATTAGCATGGGTGTTTTCATCAGAAGTTCCAGAGGAATGTTGGCCTTCAGCAGCTGTACGCCGAGCAACCAAATGCAATGTGTACCCATCTTCCAAATCTTGAGGTTGTCAAGGATATAGCTATCATGACTGTTATGACTACAAGAGAAATATCATAAGAAAACTAGAAAATAATAAATTACATCCTGCAGTGATGAAAATCATTAATCAAAGAAACAGCTCATCACCATCATGTGATTTTCTATAAAAATCAACCAATGATGCAGTTACGTACTGGTATTCATTACTCAATCGCCTCAACTTAACAAATATAATCAAGGCCTATAATGCTTAGGTCTACACATATTTGCAAAGAATTAATGTTCAGATACTTCAAAATTGGCATTGTACTACTCTATCTATCTAATTGTAAGGCTATTATGAACTCATTACCAAAGCAGGGAGCCCCAATTCCAACAAAAGGATCAGACATTCTACTCTTCTAGCAATAAATAAGTCACTCTTACTGACTCGGAAGAGTTATGTATCTTAACAGCTGGTGTAACTAAGCAACTACAGAAAGAAAAAGAGCATGCAGGCAAATAATGTATATCGCTCAAATCGTCAACAGTAACAAGCAAGGTGAGTTCTAGATGGTTCGAGCATACTTCAAACATTGAAAATAAGCACAAACAAAAAGGATACGATATTCCGATAGGAGGTGATCATCCTTTAAGACTCTTCCTCTAAAAATCAACCTCTGCTGGTCCACAGGAACGCCAGCTGCCTCTACTATCTTCTCTTTAAGGACCAGAACAGGTACCTAAAATTTTTCACCAATTAGCTCTTAAAACAAGCACATAGATGAAAGAATCCATCTTATGATTGTATGCACAAGAACTGACAATATGAAGGTAATGGAAATGTTATAATTGTTTCTAGCTCTTTAAGAAGCCAACAGGCTAAGACATAAAACCGAACTGTCAAGTGGGGCAAAGTGTAGTTACATTCTTCTTAACACGGAGTTTGTGAACTTGTGAATCCAGAGTTTTTATGTTGATCTCAATGGTAGGCTCTGGATCATCGCCAGCTTTTACTGTTGAACTGCTCGCCCCGTTAGAAGCATCATCAGACATCCTACAATACGAGGAACCGAACATTTAGATGCTGCATAAATCACAAACTAAATAAATTCACAAGGATGATTCCTAGACATGTCCAGAGTTCTTCATAGGCAACTCACTCCACACCTAAGATTACAGAACCAGATAACCCTGCATTTCAGTACAAGATCTCAAAAGAGTTCCAGTAGACATCTACGAGGAAACTACTCATCCCATTTCTGGCTTAACAGTATAAAACTATTCCATTTTTGGACTCTATCAGTCAAGCATAAGGCAGACGAAGCAGACCCTACTCGTGTCCTCCGAGAACACGCTGATTATCATGAGAAGCACATCAACACATCAGCGTAGAAAGGCTTAGACCGAACTAAAAAGGAGAACCTCGCAAGCAAGCAATTACAGCCTCAAAATCGTGCCCCTTTTCCCCCTTAGTCCTGAAATGCATCCGAATCAATCGATCATTGTATGTTCTTCCCATCAAACGCGTACGCCCTCACGCGTGGTGGACGCACGATCTCGCGACCGGTATACAAGCTACCACAACAGCTTAGAGCATGACGCCTGCATCCCCGAAAAAACTGAAAAAATGCCGAAGATTGAGCCATACTTGGAATCTGAAGAGGACCAAGCCGCACAAGCAGCCGCCGGGTAGCGGAGCTCGCCGAGGGGCACAACCGCTGGTCCGGGTCGCAGCAGCAGGGGGCGGCGCAGGGCGGAGGCAGCGGCGGCAGCTGGTGGCGGAGTCGGGGGACTAGGGTTGCTTGCCGGCGGCGGATGAACCAGGCGAGAGACGGCGGCGATCGGATCGGGGCGGCGGGCGGCGGTTGATCCGGCCGGAGGGGGGAGCGAGAGATTTTCCGGAGGCGAATTTTTTGTGATTTTTTAGGGTTGAGAGATGTGAGAGAATAAGAAGAAGAGGAGGGCGCAGTCAAGAAGACGGGGCGAGGAGAGGCACATGTCCGGGCTGTTCCGGAAAGTTCCACGGCTGTTTCGCCTTGTGCGAAGAAGCATGATACTTGACTTGCTTCTCACTCGATCCAATGGGACCAAATACCATAGGTGGAAGCTATGCAAATTCTCGGGTCGTAATTTTCTTGATTTTTTGGGTGGGAACCAAAAGGACTCTAATTCTCGACGTTTGCTCCTACATGCATGCAGTCATTACTCCGAACGCATTTTATTTCTATCGTCTAATATGCATCATGTTTGACGTACGTCGTATGCAACCATCAAACACTACGGGTGTGTTTGGTTGGTCATATCTCTTCAGTCTGGCTTGTTTCGCTCATCCAGGCTGCCCTTAGCCTAGCTAGGGTAATGCAATTGGCTATGTTTGGTTGTCTGTATGGGTGTATCCTGGATTCTGTAAGATGTTGTTTGGTTGGTTGTATCTGTGAATGCTGGATGCAGGGGATGGTGTTTGGTTGGATGTACCCACCCTGAGTTCAGCCACCTCTTCTTAAAAATGGTAAGTTTACCACTAGAGTGGTCTGGAGGGAAATTTTTTAAGTCCTATGAGCACTGATGGTTTAACCTAAGACATAATGGTTTTATTTCTAACTCATTATAATAGAGCATTGGTAATGAATCACGGTACTAACAGAAATTTTATGTGACGATATGATATTGGCATGCAAAGGATCGCTCAGTCAACACACAATCATGCCAAATACATAGATAAAATAAGCACAATACAGATATCAATAATCAACATTTCTCTTATCTCTGCA
>CM002485.1:13505069-13520942 GCA_000325765.3 Leersia perrieri
TGACGAATACGACGCAGTTCTTCCATCTATGCAAATAAGAAAATCATAATATACTGTCAAAACATTGAATATCAAGTTAAACCATATACCAGACCCAACAAAATGTGTGGGACAACAGATCCACCACATAATCATTTATATATAACTGGAAAAGAACTAGATCTAGCAAAAGAAAAAAACAAACGAGACAAGAATGCACATTTGGCCTAACCCAACGGAATAAAATCCATCATTTCTACCAGATCTGTTCAATGGAGGAAAAATACATGTATACTGAACCAACCAAATCAGAACTGAAATCCAAAGATGAGGAATGATTGGAGGATGGGTAGGGGAGAAGAGAATGGAGGAGGGGGGGACGCGGGTGGAGGGGACGGTGCAGCTGCCTCACCTCCTGTGCTCGTCCTCCCGGGACGGTAACCTGCAGCGGGCGATGAGGTGAGGGACAGGGACGGGAGGAACCAGCGCCGGGGGTCAACTCTGGCCACAACCGGCGACGGGCGACGGGAGCTCCTGCCAGCGTCGATGGCTGGATGGAGAGAATGCTGTTGGAGAGCCAAACCTTAGCTTTTTTCCATGGGGAGTGAAATGAGGAGGTGGTCAAGGAGGTAACGCTTGCCCCCTCCCTTTGCACGCGCGGATGCAGCGTGTGGCCGCGCGGATGCAGCGTCGCTGCACCGAGTCAGCCTGGCTGCGGAGCGATGCTCCCCCACTGCGTTTCCGCTCAGCCTGGCCCAAAGGACGATTTTGCATCTACTCAGCCTGGCCCGTGACCCCATGCAGGCAACCAAACAGACCAAATTCTGCACGTCGGATGCGAGCCAGGTCCGGTGCAGGCAACCAAACAAGCCCTACGTGGATGTCTTCTCAGCTCTTGCTCCTGCGCAATTGCATGATGGCGGCTTGCCTTCTATTATATATTGATTTGTTGTTGAAATTGTTTACTCGTGTTACCTGCATCTATAGAGTAGCAAATCAACGACGTGCATCCATGTAGTATTTAATATCATATTGAGTTTTTGTTATGTTTGCTGTTCAACTCCTTATCGAGTATCGGATTAGACATTTCTAGACCAACAGTCTCTGCACATGCGACATGGTCAGATTCATACTCCCTCCATTTCAGATTGTAAGGCGTTCTACCTCTCTAGTAGGACGCCTTATAATCTAAAACAGAGTGTAGTACTATATTTTAGAACAGATGAGTAATAAATGAGCAGTAAAATTATTTATTACGTAGTTATTATAGGGCCAGGGGTTGTCGGAAAAGGAAATTCTAATGCGTAAACATTTGCGCGGGAAATTTTTGTTGCGCAACTAACATCTCCATCGGATTTGTGAGTTACGTGTCTGTGTCACGTGCGTCATCCCAAAATCTCATGGAAATGGTTAGGATGAATGCACATGATTTTGTCGAGATGCAGTAAAGGCAGCTATCTATTTAGCGACCGGCTGTTACTAGTACGAAGCAGTGAGTGGTCGCTAAATAGTGACTATTACCTCAAGTTTCAACTCAAAACTTTAAAACTTTTAATTTAGTTCTAAAACTTCTCAGTCAAAACCTATATTTCCAAGTTTCTAAATTTTAAGTTCAAATTTTTCATTTTCTCCCATCAATTCAGGAGGAGCTAGATTAACTTTATATTAAGGAATAAATAGGCACCCATATTCGCTTTCACGAGGATTCGAATTTGGGTGGTCTAGGTGTACCAACACACCGTTAACCAACTGATGTTGGATTAATTCCTTAAATTTTGTTGGAATAGGAAGGAGGAGCTAAGCACTCATTATTGACGGAGAAGAAAATTGTAGGAGGAGCTATATTGACTTTATAATAAGAAACACTTAGGCACGCGAATTCGTCTTGACAAGGATTTAAACTTGGGTGGTCAAGGTGTACCACCCACCATTGTTATTTGTGCTAGGCTTCGTTCCTTAAAAATTGTTGAGTTACTAAGGAGGAGCGTAGCACCCGTTATTGATAGAGAAGAACATGTATCTGACTATCCGAGGGGACTAAAACCTAGGCTAATGGAGTAATCCTGGTAGCTCTATACCAATTGATCTACACATCATTCTAAAATTAATTTTTGGCATTTAAATAGAAAATTGACAATATAGCGACTGTTTGCTATAGTGAATGATAGCTACATATTTTAATAAGATAAAATTTAATACGATAGATGACAAAATTATCTAATAAACTTCATTGGTACAAACTTTTCTTGAAAAATGAACTATTTTAGAAAAAGAAATCTCTATAAGACACTACGTACTGTGTATAGAATCTTTTCAAAAACTCCAAAAACCTATTAGCATATAATCTTTTTTTAAAAAATCTACAACTTATATTGTGTCTACTGTAAAAAGTCTGTGGCCCACAAAGCTTATTAATGGCATTTTTAGTAAAGTATACACACAACTAAAACAAATCTCATGTAGTCAAGAAGACAGAGTAAATTAAGAACCATTGTTGATAGCTAATATAGTGTGTATGTTCTAGTGGAGTGATACAATATTAGTGATTTTATTCATGAATGAGAAGTACTAACAATGCGATTTGATGATGGTAGTTGTTACTTGTTACATGAAAAAACTGATCAATTCAATTGAAAAAAGAAAAGACGACGTAGATGAAGATGTAGTTGAGTTTGTAAAGCTATTCAATATTTTGATTTTAAGATATTTTTGGTACACTACAACAGCATCACACAGGCTCCACGTATAAAAGGTGTATGTTTGGTTTCGTAGAGCTTGGTCCGACTGATGAGAAAAACAACCTAGAGGCTAGCTGCGCAGGAACGAGTTCTCGTTTCGCTTTCCCCCTCCTGGCTGATGGCATAGGGAAAGGACAATATTGGCTGCATTATATTGGCACCAAAGTGCCATCCAAGCTAAATGCATGAAACCAAACATTATCTTCCCACAATCAAGCTAAACTAGTCCACCATACCAAACAAGTTGATGATACACTTTTGAACCATGACAAAGTTTGATCAGGCCCAACAATACGAACCAGACTAGGCAACACCAAGAAACCAAAAACACCTAAATACATGCCGTAAATCATATCTTTTTATTAAAGGCCTGTTTTAAATATTATAATCCCAGTCATAGTTTTGACATGTATTAGAGATTGTTTCTTTTTTCAGGGAGAGATGGATTGGAGATTTGACACTCGTGGAAGACCATTGTTATGTCTTGTAAAACCAACCACGTTAGGACTTAATAGAGGTGGACAAGTGGTGTTTATACCAGTGAAGTACAATATGAAGGATATTAACAGCCCAAACTATACCGTAAAGTCTAGACTGTTTGGCTGTTGCATAAGAGCAATATTAATAGCAAAGCCTGTTTCTGCAATTTGCTCCACGTCATATATAGTCAATTTAGTGGTTAACAGGTACAATAACTAGGCTTGAATGAACACTTTTAGGCCTTGTTTCTTTCAACTTATTTTGCGGCGATTGAAAGTGGGCGGAGCCCTCCACCGCCTGCAAAAACGGTATTGACCGTTTGTAAAGATGGTTTTTGGCCTACTGTACGGCTAATTACGTTATTAGGTAGAGCGTTATTGGACATCATTGCTATGCTTTTCTAATGGAGGCCAAAAATACCAGGTTAGCTTGGCAGATTATCAGCACAATCAAGATACAGAAAATACCCATGTACTAGTCCATAACCAATAGGATAACTCATATGTATATCATGCATCGACTATACACCATCACCACGCAATTGTCTACTACAAATATCATCGCCCAATTATCTTGTATCTCATACTACTAGTTTTTCTCTCCTAAATGCTGATGTTAATGGCAAATGTTCTATAAGATATGTGTGGATCTATATGAGCTGGTTAACGTTGATCATTTTTAGACTTACCCAGGCTTAAGATAATTCATGTATCCGCCACTGTCCACACTATACAAATTCTGCTAAAATTTAGTGACTTGATAGGTTTTTGACACTGCTAATATTTTGGCAGGGCATAGAATGGCTCTAAACCAAACATGTCCTAACCTAGCAACTTCGACATGATCATCTGGCAATCGCACGTACGTCCAAACCCAGGCACTTGTTCACACAAATGCTTGCTCACCATGACACCGCTTTTTATGCGAACTAGTTTGGCAGAGGTCTTGAAACAGATGGTTAATTTACTTCAGTTCCAATGGTCGTCAACTTCAGAGAGAACATGGAACACACACACGTTGGCACTTTGCTCATTTAACATCCCCCAAAGATATCTGATGTTTTTCTCTATGACGGGCCGACCTTTCACGATTTTGAGATCTCGGCCCAGCCTATTTAAAGATATACTCCCATTGCGATCCAATAAAATAGGCCGTCCCACGCAACCAGGTGTCGTTCTCTCGAGGTCCAAGATTTCCAATATTGTGGTTGAGGGATGATTTTGAGATTCGATGTCAATTTGAGGGACTTAAAATAAACTTATTCCTTATATCGTTGATGTGGCCATATATGGGCTACGGTTGTGACGATCGATTCTGGGCCCAGACCATGACCAACTCTGGCCGATTCTGTTCTCGCTGTGTTGATCCGGCCCAAGTATATGCTCTCGTGTGCTAGGCCAGTAGCCTTCAAGGCCCAAAACGGGAGATCGACTCCGCCTCACTCGGTCACTTCGCCGGCGGATCCCCACGCCTCTCTCCACCCCGCCGCATGCCGCCGGCGAGGAGCCTGGCCGCCGGAGTGCGGCGGCGCGGCGGGACCCTCCTCCTCCTGCTCCTTCCCCTCCCGCTGCTGCTCCTCCTCTTCCTACGCCTGATCTCCTCGCCTCCAAGAACCCCCTCCTCCGCCGTCCTCATCGGCGCCGCCGGCGGGGAGCCCCGGGAGCGGCGGCGGGCCTGCGATTACGCCTCGGGGGAGTGGGTGCACGAAGACGAAGCCTCCTCGGCGCCGAGGTACGACGAGACGTGCAGGGAGATCTTCAAGGGGTGGAACTGCCTCGCCAACGGGAAGCGCAACGGCCGGGAGCTCCTCCGGTGGCGGTGGAGGCCGCGCGGGTGCGAGCTCCCCAGGCTCGACCCGATCCGTTTCCTGGAACGCCACAGGAACACCAGCATTGGTTCGTGCTCGTTTTCGTCTCGTGTTTTTTTTTTACCACCGCTGGTGACTGAAACAGTAGAACGATAGAACTTAAGGAGGGAGTTACCGTGCAATGTTAGTGTGGCGCGTAATTTACAAGCTAGATTTAGTTCTTTGTGTGGTCAGGATCATTTGACGTTGGCAGTGAAGGCGCGAGTAGTGTGGCAAACTGTCAACTTGTATTGTGTTTACAGCTTAGCTGTAGGAAAGATCAGGGGAATGTGATCTCTACTTGCTTAGTTTGCAATGTCAAAACTATGAGATGTGCAAATGTATGCCTGCAATCCTGTAGTTTGAACTGGGGTGGGTGTAAGGTTATTGCTCTATATCCATGATCGTAGTTGGACAAGAAGTCTAGAGTATTGCTGCAAATTGATCTCCACTTGCCATTTGTGATTTATGTTCAATGGTTTGTTGCAGGATTTGTGGGTGATTCATTGAACCGAAACATGTTTGTCTCATTGGTCTGCATTCTTAGGGGGGCAAGTGGGGGGGTTCGCAAGTGGCGCCCTGCAGGAGCAGACCGGGGTTTCACATTCGTGCGCTATAACCTCACCCTGGCATACCACAGGACCAACCTTTTGGTACGCTATGGTAGGTAAGGAGTACCATTTGAGTAATCCCAAATTATGGTTCTTTGGAAGTATGCCATACTCCTTTTGCATCATGCAATTCTCATCTGTGTTACAACCTATTAAGTGCATTCTGTTGCAAAGTTGTACATGCTTGTGTTCTGCAGCTTGGGGCATTTTGCTTTCAGTTTTGGACTGTAGCTGTAACTTACTATTATTGGAATGATTACCATCAATAAACTTTTCTTGTCTATTTACTACTATTTGTCTTTATTTTTTTTGTTATTTTTTGTAATATAGCAGACTATGCTTTATTACTAATGTTTTTCACTGCATCATATATTTGATGTTGATTTCTGAAAGCTGTATCATGCTGATATTGTAGGTGGTCAGCCAGTCCAAATGGGGGTCCCCTAGAATCTCTTGGATACAAGCAAGGATACAGAGTTGATGTTGATATTCCCGACCAAACATGGGCAGAGGCACCAAGCTTCCATGATGTTCTTATTTTCAACACAGGGCATTGGTATGTGAACAATTGAACATCAACCATAAAAACTCGACCTGCGAGGGGCAAGCCGCCCCCCGGGCATATCATATAAGAAGAAGACCTTCTCACGCAGGCCAAGAAAACCCCCGAACCCCGGCCCCGCCCTGACACTGGGAAACGTAACCCGTGAGACTCCTGCCTAGGCCACACACGGTCCTCAGGCCGACTTGGGCCGTCTCTTGACCAGTGCTTTGGCACACGGGACCGGTGAGGGGATTTTTTTTTTTTTTTCCACAAATTGTGCATCACCCAGGGATTGAACCCTGGGCAGCAGCTTCCCAGCCGGTGGCCCTTTGCCACTGCACCGTGAGCCCCTTTGCCAAGAGCCATAAGCCAGATGCATTTTTTTTTTCACTTAGATGCCCAATTATGTATACCCTGATTCATGAACGTTGGTTCTGCATTTCATGTTTGAAATCTTTGAGTGAGCAGCTAACAGCAGATGCTATTACTCTTCCATGTATTTCCATTATTTGCCTTCTCCCTCAAACCTCAGATATCTAACTAGGTATTATCATCTAAATGATATTTGTGCTGCTATTGATCTAGCTTGTTAACTACCCCCTCCGGTCAAATATATTTGACATTGGGAGCACTCAAATATATATGACCAGAGGGATTAATTTTCTCCTGGATGTGTAATAATCTGGACAAAAATGATTTCAGCGATACATTTCTTCATGATATGACATGGCTTAAGAGTTTAGTAAGAATTACGCATGCTATTTACATGATTAGGGCCACTTTGCTAATATATCTCTTGACTTCCTGATTATTTATTTTGTTTCGGTGCGTATATATTTTATCCTGCTGGGCTTCAAACTCATGTATTTTATACAGGTGGTGGGCCCCTTCAAAATTTGATCCAGTACAGTCACCAATGCTATTCTTTGAGAAAGGGATTCCGGTTATACCTCCTTTGCTGCCATCTGCAGGACTCGATTTGGCTCTTAACTACATGGTATGCTTGTAGACTTATAGCTGTTGTTCTATCTTTTGGGGGGAAAATTATATTATATACTCGATAATGCGTAACAAAGAACTATTTTTGAACCTTTTATGTAATTTTGTCCTGAAGTTATTCGCTGAACGCAGAATATTAGCTATGTCACCATGAGAGGTAGATATTGTACTTCAAATAATAATTTCATTTGGTTCTTGTTGCCTTTTCCTTCAAAATATTTTCCCACCATGCGAATTTAATTTCTTCATCTGGCCTTAGTAGCTTTCAGATGCATCACTAATTTCCTTTTTCGGTGGTTATGCCACTCAATCTTTCTCTCTATATATATGAATATACAATTTTTACCAGATAATATTCGTGAACAAAGCAATGAGACCCAATGGATTGAAATTCTTTCGCACCCAATCTCCTAGACATTTTGAAGGTGGTGACTGGAATGAAGGTGGATCTTGTCAACGTGAGAAGCCCTTATCTGCAGAAGAGGTACTAAAACTAAAGTACATTGCATACTTCGGTTTCTGTCTTCCTTTGCATTCTTTTCTTTGCCTTTTCCTTTTGACGTTATGTATATGATCTTGAATTAGATCTCTTCCAAGATAATTCCTCTTACTCTGTTCAAGTATTCTTAGGTTATCTTACTCTTTTGAATAGCACAAGTTGCGTAAATATAGGAATATGATGATTAAAAGGGCTATAAGAAGAGGGATATTATGATTGCACTAGAATTTTAATTTCCAAAAGTATACACTCCCTCTGTTCCGCATTGTAAGAGGTTTTAGCCTCTTCATCTCATATCTAGATCCACTACCATCCATATGAATTTAGACACATATATGAAGCACATACTGGTTCATGCATGAATCTATTTAAAAGCTAGAACAAACCTTACATTGTGAAACATATGTAGGAGTACATGTCTATAAGTTGGCTCCAACAAGAGGATACTATGCTTGCTGAACTTTTCCGTAAATATAGCACATGTCTTTTGCCAAAAGCATATACATATCAATCAGCTGGGTAATTTAACCTAGTATTAATCCCGAATAAGCAGTTTGTTTGTGTTAAGCTTAACAAGTTAAGTTATTTGTGCTAAACTTACCAAGCTGGCTATTTGTGTTAAGCTCAAGAAGCTAAGTCATAGATGACCTGTATATCTGAATACATGGCAGCATCTGTTTTACCTTAACACAAAAATTTGATTCCTTCAATTGTCTGAACTTAACCTTTTTATGGATGATTCTGAAATTCTTTTTCAGCCACTCGAATATTTTCCTGTGTGCAGTTTCTTTTTGTAATTTTGCTTAGACCTAATCATTTCAAGCACATCGGGCACAGTTACAACCAACAGTCCTAATCAGTTGATGATTAAAGAGCTGTAATTTTTTCATTATTTATCCTGTCGAGTGTGGACATCAGTTTTTGCAGCTAACCAAACAAATCCATTAGTATATAAAATTTCCCCCATAAATGTGTATTAGCTGATAGTTCATGAATTTTGTTTTTCTCTGTCAGAATAACACTCTTCTGAATTGGCATTCGTCTCTGAAGGTGATTGAATGACTAGCATAGGGTTTTGAGAACTTGATGCTGCTTGGAACCTGAAATTTTGATATTGATACTTGGGCTCAAACTTGTTCAGGTTGAGGAACTTTTCTCTTTGGACAACAATGGCACAAATGTAGAAGTACGCTTGGTAAATCAACACTTGATGAGGGCTCTTGAAAAGTCTACTTTCAAAGTTCTGGATATTACTCGAATGAGTGAATTCAGAGCTGATGCTCATCCTTCAACAACTGGTGGGAAGAAGCATGATGATTGCATGCATTGGTGTTTGCCGGGGCCAACAGATACATGGAACGATTTACTAGCAGCAAATCTAGTGACAATTGAGGGTTAGTCTGACAAAGAGTTGAAACATCACTTGAGAAATTCTACCGAGATTTTTGAGGATTACGAATATGATGAAGCATCAAGTCGTTGCTCACTTGATCATTGGTACAACATTGTTTTGATCAAAGCAACCACGGCAGTTTGTTCATATGGGCGTAAGAAGAGTATGCTTCAATGTACTTGACCATGTAAATTTAACTTTATTTGCTTGCGTATTCTTTGGGGTGGCTTCGCGTTCAAGATTTTGTTGAAATATGTATGTTAGTCCTAGAGTAGGTTACAGTGGTTATCTCTGCTTGAAAAAACTGCGCTGTTTGCAGCAGCCAAGTGTAAGTGTAACGAAAACTTGCGAGGTAACCTACCTACAGAAATTAAGAAAAAGAAATTCTTGGCATTTGGTTGATTCTTGATTGCTGATCCAGATGAATATCTTAACATTATCTTTTTTTTTTTCAAATCATGCCGACGGCAAGATCATCCTGGATTATTTCGCATCTACGCATCCTGCGACCACATATGTCGATGACCTTATGTGGTTGCAGGCTTGCATGTTGCCGTCGACATGCCAAGCACAATTATGTTCCTGCCGGCTCGGTTGACCACCTTACATATTCAAACACCTCCCAAAAGGTACACGCATTTACCCGCGCTAATGCTTGACGCCAAACTAAATGCTAAGTTGCAACTAACTCTGATTATGATTTAACAATTGAACAACCTACGTGCAAACTGCAAACCAATCATGAATCATGTGTTGCTCCCCTCACGTCGTTTCGAGCTGAAGCATTTATCCATCTCATGTCAACGTGCTCGCCATTTCCTCGTGACAAAGCCAACTCGGTCGCAACGCAAACTATATAAACCATAAGCAGAAGCCCAGATCACAAAATATTCAGTTATCTCCTCATCGATCGAACACGATGACGAGGTCGACGCCGGCGGTTTTCTCCGTCGCCATATCGGCGGCGGCGGTCGTCCTCCTCCTCGCCGCGGCGCCGGCGGCGGCGCAGCCGGCGTACCACCAGCCAGTGAAAGGGCTACAGCCCAACCACTACCAGCAGTCGTGCCCTGACATGGAGGGCATCGTCCAGCGAGGCGTGAAGAATGCCATCGCCAAAGACTACACCCTCGCCGCCTCCCTCATCCGCCTCTTCTTCCACGACTTCGCCGTCGGCGTACGTGCCAAAATCACAAAATGAGCTCTCTCGCCGTGCAGCATTTGGCTTAATGGAGGCTGATTGGATGTGTTTGGATGGATGCAGGGAATTGACGCGTCGGTGTTGGTGGACACGCCGGGGAGCGAGAGGTACGCGAGGGCGAGCAAGACGCTGCGTGGGTTCGAGGTGATCGACTCGATCAAGAAGGAGCTGGAGGAGAAGTGCCCCAAGACCGTCTCCTGCGCCGACATCCTCACCGCCGTCGCCCGCGACGCCAGCACAGAGGTAAGCCTCGGATACACACTACGAAAAATATGCCACCTGCCACGTGGGAAAATGATGCAAATTCATAGGCAGAGCATATGCCTGCGGCTTGTGAAAACAATTTTGACAGGCGGTCAGCTTAGTTTATTTTTTAGATTATCTACTGCATCGTTTTTTTTTAAAACTGATTTTTTTTACTGGATTGTTAAAATATATTATTTGCTCCACGCTTCGAAAACACTCTTTTTTTCCTAAAAAAAACTTCATTTTTAGCACTTGTTTAAAGTTATTTGTAGTTTATTTACCAACAATTCATCGCAATAACCCGCTCCTTAATCAGTTTTAAAATAAGCCTTTGTACATGCCCTTAGAACGACTACATGTGGAAACTCTTCCCCCAAGATCCGTCCGAAAAGCAAGTCACTTACAGTGGTGGCAATTACCAAAGACGGTCACTTAATCAGACCGTCCATGGAAACAATTCCCTGAAATGGTATTGCTATGCCATGGTCTCTGAGACTCTGACCCTGACATGGCCGAGGGCTACGCGCCTACGCCCCCTCGCATGTTTCGAATAGAGTTCTATCGTGATTGTACCGTTTCAAACTTTTATTTCGCTAATCTTAATGAAATTGGGCGGCTAACCCGTTTCGTCGAGGCTAATACTGACGACGGTGTGTGCACTGCACCGTGTGCAGGTGAAGGTGGGCTACTGGCCGCTGATGTACGGCCGCAAGGACAGCCGCAAGCCGTCGAGCATGGTGTCAGCCGACCAGTACGTCCCCATGGGCCGCGAGAGCGTCACCGACCTGGTCGCCTTCTTCGAGTCGCGCGGCCTCACCGTGCTCGACCTCGTCGTCCTCTCCGGCGCCCACACCATCGGCCGCGCCACCTGCGCCGCCGTCAAGCCCCGCCTCTACGACTACAACGGCACGTCCAAGCCCGACCCCACCATGGACCCCCGCTACGCCGGCTACCTCCGCCGCCGCTGCGCCGCCGCCGGCGACGACGGCGGCTACGTTGACCTCGACGCCGAGACGCCCACGGAGTTCGACGCCCAGTACTACCGCAACCTGCTCCGGTCCATGGGCCTCCTCGAGACGGATCAGAAGCTGCTCCCCGACTCGAGGACGGGTGGGTTCGTCAGGGAGCTGGCCGCGAACCCGGGGCTTTTCAAGCATCAGTTCGCGGAGTCCATGCGCCGGCTCGGCGCCGTGCAGGTGCTCACCGGCGACGAAGGGGAGGTCCGCCTCAAGTGCTCCGCCATCAACGCCTACTAATTACTAGCATGTGGAAGTCGAATTGTCGATCGATCGGCCTATCTGTTGAGGAAAGAATGGATGATTAATTATGTGACTGGTTCTCTTTCCATTTTGGTTTCTTGGTTTATTCAGGAGAAAAATGCTTGTGTTTTTGGGATCAATTCGCTTTAATTTTTTTTTCTTGAGCTGGTGTTTTATGCTGTAAATGTCTTGCGTTGGTTATACATATGGATCAGATTGTTAATTTGGGGGCTAAAAGGAAGTGTGATGGGTTAGCTGCTGAATATGGAACAGAGCATGCACGTTGTTTCATCTGAAGTTCTGAACAAAGTAACAAAGTGAAACTGTGCAGGACCGCAGGGCATTTATCAGCTTTCTTTTTCCAACAAGAAAACAAAAACAGTATCAGCTCTAGTAGTACATTAGTTACCCCTTTACACAATCCAGCACTGGCCCATGAAAAAGTAGGGGTGATGTTTCAACTTTCAAGTCAATCTTTAAAAGCCTTCAACTTCAATGTCTTTCTAATATTTAGAGTTTCAGACTTCATGTAGGAAAAATGGAAAGTCGTACATACAAATGTGCCTTGTAAAACAATTTCATATATTAGTATGTACAATTATTTTCAAACATTTCAATCCAATTTGGAGCTAAAGAAAACGTGGCATAGATTATTGCATCTGAACTCTGAAGTTCTGAACAAAGTGGAACGGTGAAGACTATGTAATGGCTTTCAGCTTTATTTTTTCAAAAGGAACTCAGTCTCAGCCCATAGCCCATAACGCAATTCAGCACAGGCCCATTTGAACAGCAGTCATGCGCCTTATCAAACTTTTAAAACTTTTAACATTTTCTAAATATTTTGATTGGATGCAGCCCGCCACCCTCAACTCCACTCCACCAATGCTAATGAAACTCATCCTCTTCACCTGAGCAACGATGGTGCTCTTTTTTTTTTTTGTCTTCGGTGGCTCTTATCATCAGTACACTGTCTTCTCGGCTTGACCAAACCCATTCTTCCCCTCCCAATGCCGTCCACACCCATCTCGTTGCACCCACATGAGTTATGTCTGTAGCTCGATCGTGTGCTCGGGATGCATATGAGTGGAATAGAATTTTTGCATTGATTAGAATGCATTAACATTTGAGTTCCAAATTCAGTTTACGTGTCAGTGATTAATTCTGCTCTAGTACCATGCTGCGGAGCTTTTCCTTGCCATCCCCAGCGGCACGGCCATTACCTGCGGTAACGAAAACCGTGACAATTTTTTTTTAATTCAAACCATAGTTTCAGAATGGCTACCGCGCGGTATGGCACAATAACCATGTGTTATTCGTGGTTACTGTGGTAAAATAAAGAATGGCATAAAAAATGCTTAAAAAATAAAATAAATTCAAAAAAATGTGTAAGGAGTAAGAGAAGTGTTTGAACAACCAAAATCATGTAAGAAACCAATATAATCTTTCATAAAAGTTCTATACATTTTTTTGATTCTCAAATGCTTGAACCACCAAAATATGTAACAAACTTTATCATTGGGAAAAAAGTCTCACCATAAATGTCTGTAAATCACAAACTACTCGTGTGATTTGTTTGATTTTTTTATTATTTCAAATTTGAATTTGACAAATTTCTTGTAGACTGTGCTGCGGTATACCGTTACCGCTATCCAACGGAAGGCGTGGTATATTTCGGTAGAGGATCTCAGTCCCTCGACATTTGACAACTCAGGTCGCTTAAGAGGGGTCAATTCCTGGACGTGTGAGTCACACTGCTATTTCTCCATCTCACTCAAGCCAGGGAGCTGCACTTGATTACACCAGCATAGGACACGGCGGCAATTAGTTGAGTGATCTTGCATGCATGTCCAGCCAATTGGGGACGGGTCAGGTCAAGATAATTCCCTCAACAACAAGAGAGGAACAAATGGGCGAGTCGTGTCGTGTGGGCATGGAAATGAAAGGACATGGAGGGTCTTGGTACAGAGTAAGATGAGACCCATCACGGTTTTAGGGAGCAATAAAACTGTACAGGGTTCATGTCACCCTCCGTGACTGTTCTTGATTAGCATAGGAAAGATCATCGAGAGACAATTATGGAGTAAGCGGCCGACAAAAAAAGGGGCAAATTGATGAATCGGAAAGGATATTTAGACGGCGATGACGCGTGAGACTATTTTTTTTAGACAAACATACGAGATATTCATTGATTAGGGGCTATATCCCGATGTACAATCTCCCGAATGCCATCAGGGAGTTCAGCATTACAAGACCAAAGGTCATTGACCTCATTGGCTAGCCTAGCGCAACAATGAGCTACCTGGTTCGCCGTTCTTCGAACCCACACAACACGGAAAGAGATAAAAAACTCTTCCATTCTTTTAATTTCGTCCCAAAGCCCTCCAATCATGCTTCTGTTCCCTTCAGTCGAGCACAACAAATGCACAAGCTCCTGGCTGTCCACCTCCAGGATTAGTCTAGCACATCCATGGGCAATAGCGAATTAGCGAGCTGAATTCCATCTCTTGCCGCCAGGGCTTCAACTGTGAGTGCATTTGAGATGGCTGGGTACCATTTCGACTTTGCTCGGTGTACTCTCCCTTCACGATCCCTCAGAATAGATCCCGACGACCCCTCATCTGAACCAACCAACATCTGGTTTCTTCCAACGTTCTGAGACTTTCCTCTCAGCAGCTTTCTTTGGGACTTCTAGACAAATTAGTTCTTCCAGCAAGTTTGCCACATACCTCGCTGCAGCTCCCGGTGTCCAACACGATTTGCCGTGCCGGCGATTGTTTCTGCCATTCCATAAGCACCAGCCGCCACACATAATTATCGAAGCCACCATTGGATCACACACTTCAGCTAGTAAGATGTCCTTCTCCCATGTCCCAGTATTCAGCCTTGGTAGCTTGTAGCCAGTTAACTCCTGGCAAATGGTTAGAAAATAGCTTCATTAGGCAACAATAAACTAGAGTTCAAATGATATATTGATATTTACGGAAGGTCAACATTAGTACTTCCTCTGCTTCCGTAATAATTATCGTTTTGAATAAGAGCGAAGACAGACTTTTAATAGTTTGACTATAAATCATTTTAAAAACATTATAAAAATAATATGCATAGATGAAGCTGAAAAAATATAATTCAATAAAATTATATATTTGTCCTTATTTCTCTATATATTCTAATAGAAAAGGGTGATCAAAGTTATATTTAAAGACCGCTCCTTATCCAAAATATCAATTATTATGAACTGGAGGGAGTAATTGTTTACTCACATTGAATAGTAGTATAAATTGCTTACATGTATGTGGTAATAAACATTACTAGGTAATTGATATTTGAAAAATTCTATACAAGTGCACCTATGTGGAATCAGATCTTCTGACTTAAAAGTCAAAGTGACATGACTCTTACATGTGGATACAATGATGGTGAGACCTACCTATTAGTTAGAGAATCTAGTTTGGTACCCATGTACCATGCTTCCTCCGTCAGGCGAGCATGCAAGAGGGTCATGCTTAGGGGTGCCTAGTCATGCTAGAGAGAAAGAGGAGGAAAGCTCAAAATGATGGAGAGAGTTAATCTTGATAGGGTTTTAGGGATGGGAAGCAAAATATTTAGCTAAAACCGGCTAATAGCAACATCCAATAAAATTATATATGGCAACCGGCAACCGGCAACAATAATCTGAACTTATTCCACCGTATAAAGAGCAATTAAGCAGGGACTAGCTTTATTTGTAGCGTCACATTTTCTATAAAAACAGTAAGATAATTTAATATGTATTTACAACGATCAACACAGTAAATCATATCTTATGCTGTAAATTATTTTCATATATTGTTTGTACATAATAATTTTACTAGCACAGTACTACTCACTATAGTGAAGAACTAGTTATGGAAAATGGTCGATTATGTACTTGAATTGTTGGGAAAAATGCTAATGCAAATTAGAAGATAAGAGATTAAAAAAAACAAAAACAAAGTCAATAAGAGATACAAACATAACTGCACAAATAAGATCAAAATGGTCAGCAATCACATGGTAGGCAAAAAAGTGACCAGGATCAAGATAAAATAAAACTCTTACTAAT
>CM002485.1:13521042-13534754 GCA_000325765.3 Leersia perrieri
TTCAAGGCTATCTTTTTTACTGGTTGGCCCTTTTAAAAAATTTATTTTATAAATAGACCAAAAAACTATAGCAAAAAATGGACCCTTAGGTTAGCGCCACACCCTAGGGCGCTGAGGGTGATTATTTCAGCGCCAGATCCAGTGACGTTGAGGCTTCAAGATGGCGTTTGTGGATTGAGACGGCGTCAAGGGGTCAGCGCATTGAGACGGCGTCAAGGGGTCAGCGCCCAAAGCTAAGCGCCAAAGAGTCTGGTGCTAAGCTCCTCCCACCATGGTTAAAGCCCAGCTCTACTAGTACCTAGCAGCAGCTTTTTTCCATCACTGTCTTAAAAGAAGACCAAGGATGGAGCATTAAATATTTTCCTAGCCACCGTTTGGTTCTAAATTTTTTTTCTCAAAAACATCACATCAAATCTTTGAACTCATACATGGAGCATTAAATATAGATAAAAAATAAAACTAATTGCACAGTTGGATTGTAAACGACGAGACGAATCTTTTAAGCCTAATTACATCATAATTAGCCATAAGTGCTACAGTAATCCACATGTGCTAATAACAGATTAATTAGCCTCAAAAAATTCGTCTTGTAGCTTTCAGGCTAGCCGTAAAATTAGATTTTTCATTCGTATAAAAAATCCTTCCCGATATCTGGTCAAACGTCTAATGTGACATCCCATTCTAAAAATTTTTGGAACGTGGCTTGAACCGTACTCTACATAACATAACAGTGCTGAAGAGCAAAGTCAATAGTATAGCTGACATCATCTAGAGCTGTGCTAGTATAGGCTGCAATGCACGTTTTCCTAAATATTACTTCTCAATTTGTTAATAGCATGCATGAATGAAGCAAGGTTAAGTGCTGCCACCTGCAGCTCATCTGCTCACGCTTTTGGTTTTCTTGGAGCTTGTGTGCAGTATATGCACAGTTTCAAGGGAACTGGACATCCCTGGTGCATCGTAGCTCACTGGCAGCTCCATAGCAGCGGTAGACAGGCATGCAGCAAGAGGAGAACTATTAAAGTATAAGAAACTGAAGGATAAGCATATAAGCTTTGGTAATAGCAGAGTTCGACTTCACACGGGAGCTCAGCGCCAGTCTTTGGAAGCTCAGCGCCAAGGTCTTTGGCGCTGATTTCTTGACGTCCTCTTAATCCACAAACGCCCTCCTCGATCCTCAGCGTTACTGGATCTGACGCTGAAATGATCACCCTCAGCGTCCTAGGGTGTGGCGCTGACCTAAGGGTCTATTTTTTGCTATAGTTTTTAGGGGTCTATTTTTAAAATAAGTTTTTTAAAAGGACCAAACAGTAAATAAGGGAGCTTCAAGGCTTTCTTTACACGCAGAGGAGTATCCAATATTTCTCCATTCCCACCAATGGCCGCTGGAGTATTTAGGCCCCTCTTTAAAAGCAGCTACCTACGGCCATCGACGCAGATTAATTAGCTGGAGGAAAAGCCCCACATTCCCAATTTGTATTAGCCTCCTCCAAAGCAGCTAGCGTGCCGGGTGTGGGGAGGCACGTCGCGTGCCGCGAGGCGGTCCCCAGGTCGAACCTGCCGGCGAACCTCTCGGCAGAAAGGGACCCGGCCGGATCGATCGGATGCCAACCTTTTATTTCTTCGCCATTTCGCCCTCGCTCGCTCGCTCCGTTTTCAGTGGCCCAGCCCAGCCAGCCAGCAGACGACGTTAGCTAACTGCATGGATCATGGATGATGGATGGATCGGTCTCATCATCCTCGCCTAGCAACGAATGCTACCTTACAATGACATCCATTCTGCCGCCGCGCTCGGCTAAGCTGTAGCTAGCCCCGCCGGGTGATATTTTAATCCTAGAAAACGTTGATAATTAGAAAGCGAAGGGATATGAGATAACATTATGATTTATGATTACAGGCTTTATTTTGAATTGGTGGCCCGGTGGATCGACCTTGGATAATTTATTTTTCGTTAGCACGTTGCCATGCTACAGTGCTAGTTTGGTCTTGAGAAAAGAAGGGGGGAAACCGTAGATTTTGCTTATTTGTGGCATTTGCACCGTTAGGATTTTACCATCTTGTACAATATCAGTGTAAATACTTTTGGATTGTTAAGTTGGATTGTTCATCGTTTCTATCAGCATGCTTCTCAAATTGGTAAATGGTGTATTCTGCGTACAAAAGTTTAGAAAAGTTATTTTATAAAATAAAAAATATATATTTTTATGTTTATAATAGTTAATGCTTAATTCTTATATGTTAAGTCTTAATAGAAATCTCTTTGAAGACATTTTGATTTTCCTTAAGAGAAACTTCTTTAACTTGGACTAACTATATAGAGAAAAGGTACATAGCTTTCAAATTAAAACAATTATATAATATTAATGTTGATTTAATGAATCTAATTGAGGTTATAAATGTTGTTACGTTTTTACATACTCGACGTCAAAACATATTATTTCAATAGTACTCCTCTGTGTCTAAATGTAACAACATTTTGGAGATGCCATTTGTTGATAAGTATATTGTATTGTTGTGCAAGTTGTCATATAAATTCATCATTTTTTATTTAAATTTTTTCAATCTGAACAGTCAACTACCCTTCCACTGTAACTATTACTCACTTAATGAGTGTCATTATAACTCTATCTATTTATTCTTAATTTTATAAAACAGGAAAGATGTCCTTATATTGGAAACGGAGGGAGTTCTTTCTATGCTGTTATATTTTTATCGAGAAATGCCTATTGAGATTAGGAGTACATATAAAATGCCTTTTCCCTATAATATAAAGTTTTATTTGGAACTAGTAAACTTGCAACGAATTTGTTAAAGTTAATTTGGGCATATATTTCATGCCTAGAAAAGAAAATAATATTTTAATTGCTTGAACTTGCTCTAGTAAATGGATGCCTGCGAAATTTGGCTGCACAAAAAGTGTTTCAAAACACAAACGGATGCATTCCAGTGTATTTACTTCACAGATATTTGACTTTCTTATAAAGTACTAGAATGTTCCTCGCCAATATGTTCTGATTATATGGAGGTGAACTAAGATAAATCATTCCATACAAATTGAAAGGAATGCAAACACATTCAGGGTAATCCTTTTAGTTGTCTAGGCAGGCTTTATTTTCTCTTTCGCATATCTTACGCCATTACACCAAGATGATATAGATATCCTGATTTTTGGGCTTCTACATAGCTACTATGCGCGTGTGGCAATAAATGTCATCTCGGTGGCGAGTTATAAAACAAATAATTTGCATCTCATTGTCCACTAACACAACACTTGCATGTGATGAAAGTTATCCTAAAATAATGCCCCCACCAAAAAAAAAAATAACACGTCTCTATTTCAGAACGTAAGACATCTCCACTTTTTCTTACTTAACTTTAATTTGACCTAAACTGTATACAACATAACAATAATTGTAACAGAAAACATATATGCTAGAAAAATATATTCAATGTTTGATTTAATGAAACTAATTTTATATCATAAATATTGTTATATTTTTTATAAACTTGGAAAAATTTAGATAAGTTTAAATTTGAAAATGCCAAATCAGTAACAGAGGGAGTAATATGGATTTTCACCCAAGAGGTAATTTTTCAAACTCCAAAATATACCTTCAAGTCAACAAACGGAAGAAAACATCAATAATAGGCACAACCAGTTCAAACCATAATTAGGAATTTAACCCTAGAGTTGTAGAAAGTACTCCAGGAGCACAATCCAGTGAAAGCCCTAGTACTGCTGCCCCCATTCTGAGCCGGTGCCACCGTACTTCGCAATCTTAGCACACCTATAAATAACCACAAACATCAACATACTATCTCTGGAGTTTTTTTTTTTGTTTGACGCCGTCTAGCTTAAATTTGAGCTAGCTCAAGTTTGAGCCAGCCGATGTCAACCATTGAAATATGGAGGTCCCACCACCGTTGTTATCACGCCCATAGAAAAAACCCGTCAACATGCCTGGATAGCGTTGAGGATGGGGACTAAGATTCGGCCGCTAGAATTTGGTAGAAGGGAGGAAAATTAAATCACCAAATCTATTGCATATATATATTTCACCAAAATTACTCCTTCATTTCAAACGTCCCCTCACAACTGCCTATTTCACTTTGGAACCTTTTGACTGGCAACTGGCTTTTGTAAAGTACCTTGGATCTCTGATTTATGGCCGAATTCTATGCATTAGGTTGAGAGTAACTGTTCGTACATCTCTCAAGATAGGGGAGCCGAATCCGGCTACTACGGTGGTTGGAGTGTTCAACACATGGGCGCTATGAGCAGCATTTTCTGCTAACTAGCTTTTCTTTAGACAAGTATCTGCTAACTAGCTAGTAGCCAAAGATTGGCTAACTTTTCTGTGTGGTTGGATCTCGACTGATTGAGGTAGAGCTAAGCACTAGAGGTTCCTTAAAAACAAGTACATGAAAAGAATATCAATATGCATGTATGAGATCTATCTAAAGATTGACAATTATCTGGTGCATGTGGGGTAGAATGCAATTAGATTTAATCAGGATAAGCTCTTTTGTTTATGCATATGCGGGAACTGATCATTAAATGAGTATGGAAAGTTCTCTTCAGAATATTGTCTAGGCAAAAGCCAACAACAACAAAAGTGCAAAAGATCTCCATGTGCATGCATGAACCCCCATGGTCAATACCTTCGACTGAAATTGATGTGCCTGTGATCAACATGTCCGTGGAAGATTGCTGCAAATCAATTCATCCATCCACAAGAAGACAATAGAAATTTTGACCTACCGACAATTTATCAGGAAAATATGCAGTCTTATTTGAAAATTCAGGATCAATTGAACTGTACTATGCGGGTGAAGCGTTGGCAAAACTGAGCGTCATGGTTAATTATCAACCGTGTCGACAGGATGCGAATCATAAAAATTCAATAGAAACGCAGGATGGTTGGATTCAGTAGAATTTGATGCATTCGAGAAAACCACGATAGCACGATGCCAGCTGGGTGGTTATTGGTGATTTGCTGAGCTTCGAATACTGTTCCTGGTAAGGTACAATAATCAGTAGTTCGCTTAAGAGCAAGGCCAATGGATACGCCCGCTCGCCGGCTGCACGAAGCTCCAGCTCATCCGATCTTCCATGGTGGTGGACCCCACCGATATTTAATTAAATGTTTAGCTGTGACGTGGGAGAACTGGAGTGAGGGAGCTGCAGCAACGATGCATCTCGCCCGCTTTTTGCTGGCGTCTAGCGAGTCGCCTGCTCTCTTCTCTCTCATGCTTTCTCTCTCCTACGTCGGATATCGCCTGCTCTTAGCCACTTATAATACTTGCTCTAAAAATAGGTACAATAATCAGCTATAGTTGAACGATAAGAGGCAACATAGGAGAGAGAAGAGAAGAGAGAATGTGAGCGGGCGACTAATTTGTCGTCTGGCTCTACGCCAAACTCAAGACTAACTTGTCAACAACTCAACGTGGCCATCGCCATCGCCAGTGCCAGCAGCATCCGACCGCGCCTGTGCCTACCGTCACCCGCCGCATCCGGACGCGCCCACCAGTCGCCGACCCCCGTGCCTGCCGTCGCCGGCCCTGTCCAGCCATGCCCACCATCAACGGCCACATCCGTCATCGCCCGCGCCCACCGTCGCCGGCCGAACCCACGCCCATTATCGCTGGCTGCATCCGGTCGGGCCCACGTTTGCCATCGCTGACTGTCTCCAGCCGCGCCCGCGCCTGCTGTCATCAGCCGTATTTGGCCGCTCCACGCCAATGCCGCCAGTCACCGGCTGTCGTGCCCATGCCTGCCGTTGTCGCCCCCATCTTGTCGTGTCCGCCAGTCACTGGCCATGTCCGCGTGTCACGCCCGCTGTCGTCGACCGCATCCACCCGTGCCCGCCCGTGCTGTCCGGCGCAGCCTACGACTGTGGCCGTCATCACCGCCAAGCACCCACCGTCCGCGCCGGCCTCGTCCCCGGACACCGCTATTCTGGCCGCTGTCGACGAGCATGTCCCTCCGCCGGCTGCCACACCTATGGCCATCGGTAAGAAAGAACGAAGGAGAGAAAAAAAGAGGAAGAAGTAGGGAAAGTAAAATAGTGGGTCTTAAGAGATTAATATTAAAATATTTGTGTTGGAGTATCTCTATTACATAAATATAGAATGTGATGCTTACTATATACGACGTGAATCAGAATTAGAGTTAGCAGCGGACTCAACCTTGCTCTAGTTCTGATGAATTTGAGATTTCTTTAGTTTTACTAGAACGGGCGAAAGCATGAGTAGCACAGGTAGAATCAGGAGCTTGTGTCTGCCGCCACGTAGAAGCAAACTTGTCATTCAAATAGAAGCTAGTATACTGTAGTGGAAATCGAGAAGTCGATCGGTAGCTGCAGGTTTACAGGACACCAAACCGCCACGTACGTGTCACATGGTTACGGCGATAACGGCAGTTTGCAACTTTGCACTCGAAGCATCGCACGCGATCGATTAGCACCAAGCATTTAATTTCGGTGACAACGAGGGGGTACTGTAATTGACAGCATTTGCACGGACGAATTCTGGTGTTTCCACCGTGAGCAGTTGCATCCCTGGTGAATTCAATTGGACGTGAAGAGAGAAAAGAAATAGATTGGCTTAGGCCTTGTTTAGTTTTAAAAAAAGCTTTTTCTAAAAACATCACATAGTAATTTCTACATACTTTCTATATATAAAAAATATTAAATATAAATAAAAAACATTCGATGTGACAACCAAATACAAAAATTTTTGGAACTAAACAATGCCTTACCATCAAACGATCGAAGAATGGATTACCGAGCGAAATATATTAATCGGAGCCCATACTGTTATTGCTATGTGTAAGGTGATGAAATTACTCCCTCCGTTCCTACATATTTAACGCAATTGATTTTTCCGTTCGAAGATGAATTAACTGTTCAGTAGCTGTTATGTATCTCTTATGATACAACAATGCCTTCTGGTAGGTGGAATGCATATGTAAGAACCGATATAATTTATACATAATGTAATTTTATGAAACATTAATAATATAATATACGTAGTTAAATGATAAATGTGTATAATTTGGACCATAACACATGCAGTGCAGTTTTGTAAAATTTATTCGAGTAAATTTCACAAAACTACAGGTATTTTACACAATCTATCACAAAACTACATATTTAAAAACTTATTTCACAAACTACAAATTTTGTGTATTTGTCTATCACAAAACTACAGATTTAAGAACTTGTTTTACAAAACTACATATTTAGTGTCTCTATTATCATAAAACTACAAGTTTAGTGTCTCAATTATCACAAAAATACATGCTTTAGCAATACATTATCTCAAAACTACATATTTTAGCATTGCTCAAACCTGTACTTTTGTGACAATGGAGACACTAAACTTGTAATTTTGTGATAATGAAGACATTAAACATGTAGTTTTGTGATAATGGAGACACTAAACATGTAGTTTTGTAAAGTAAATTATTTTTGTGATACACAAAAACACTAAATCTGTAGTTTTATGAGACAAGTTGTTAAATATATAGTTTTGTGATAGATGGTGTAAAATACTTATAGTTTTGTGAAATTTACTTAACTTATTCTAATATTTTTGGTACCAATATTTGAATCACAGTGGACGTTTATATACCATGATTGTCACCATAATATTAATGCTTTGTCGTTACAAAAAAAATATTAATGATCTGTTACCGTCTGCTACGACGGCGATGATAATTTTTCTACTCTTTAAAATTTTAAGTAATTCATATAAAAGCTACATAGTATATATTAATCTATGTAAAACCTGAAATGACTCATCCTAAAATTGTATAATACTCCTTTTGTTTTTTAATGTATAATACCCTTGACTTTTAAATATATGTTTGACCATTCGTCTTATTTCAAAATTATAAGTATTATTTATTTTGTTATGAGTTGGTTTATCATCAAAGATATTTTAAGCATAACTTATATTTTTATATATTTACATAATTTTTTTGAATAAAACGAATGATCAAACGTGTGGTTATAAATGAATAGTGTCATATATTAAAAAAACTGAGGCCATGTGAATTTTATATGCTCCAATGCAGGCCTTTATTATACTACCTCCAGGGGAACAGCCAGAGAGAAAACAATGAGGCCATCTTAATGTATAGAACCGCCTTAATATAATGCAGAAAAGGAGACATCGATGATGATATGAGCCGCATACGAACTTTGAAATAAATATTATTATTTTTTAAAATAAAAAGGCACGCACCATTACACCAGCACTTGCATGGATAGGCAAGTAAACACAGCGCGCCGCCTGAAAGTTGGGGGCCGATTTGATTAACTCGGCTAGAAATGCTTCTGGATCTTGACCAGAAAGTTAATTTAGCCCTACGAAAAGACGATTGGTGTTCGAGCAGTGTTCCTGTGTATACTCTACACTGAGAGAGGAAAAATTCAAAATCATTTCCAGATTCTGCTCCAGCTTTTTATGTACACCTAGATAGATGCTAACAAAGCAGCCTAATTAGAGGCGCAAAAAGATCCGTGTGATGTGTGCATGCTATCTCTACACCCTATATATGCACATGCACCACTCAGTTAATTTCCTACTATGGCGTCATGTTTTTGGCTTTTTGCCTCAAAAGTATTTCTGTATGCAACTTATCGTGGTAAATTGTTATCTCCCACATCTACAAATAGAGTGACATACGAACTAAATTAGGATCATGTTTTTAGCTTGGAATTACGATAATCTATATTTAGCTATAGTATGAATTACTAAATTCATACTAAGTTTTGATTCTAGGGCATACAAGGAAAATATAGTATGAATCAAAACTTAGTATGTCCTAGAATGATATATGAGAACATATCAATATGTCCTTGAAAGAGATATGAGGTAGATAGAAACTTGTACTATACTTTCTTCAAATTCCTACGGAAACAAGTTATCTCACATGAATTTCAAACAAAGGGCCTGTTCGGCAAGACAATACTGCACAGCGCAGCCGTTCGGCTGCTGATTTTCTTGTTGTTTTCCTTGTTGCATCCATTGTATTGGCTGGTTCCTGCTGCTGCTTACTGTAGCTGCTGCTGCAGCACAGCGGCTGTGTTGCCGCAGGCTTGCTTGCCGAACAGGCCCAAAACAGAGAGGATATACCTTTGTTCTAAAAGACCACGATATCCACATATGAATTTATTCCGTAGGCATTACATCATGAAATTATTGTATTTTCTCTTGTTCCAAAGGAGTCCTAAACTCTTATCATATACTAGTAAACAAAACCTGTTCAACCTAGCCTTGGCCTAAAAAAGCCCAACCTAGCCTAGCCCGACCATGCATCGGGCCAAGCCCGGACCGAGGTATTACAACCCGGAAAAACTCGATTTTTTGGAAGAAGCATGAGAAAGTCCAAAAAGCTTAGCCTAGCTTGAAAAAGCCCAGGGGTTGGCCCATGCTCGGGCTTTGTTTTGTGTGTGCATTGTCGGGCTGGGCCGAGCTTAGGCCTGGATTTTTTGACTGAGCTAGGCCAAGGTTTGAACAGGCTATATGGGTACTTATATATTTTGGATCTGACAAGTATTGTAGCTGTGGTCACTATAAAAATGTCTATTTTTCATCACCCAACTCTTTACCATAAAATCATAAATATGTGGTTGGATCTGGCCGGTACATAGATACGCACATTCGACATTGTATTGCACTATTGCGTACATCCGACATGTATTGGACAACTGTTACATGGTTGGATGGTCAGATGGTAGATAAAAAAACCGTACAAACTGTGATTTACATTGGGCTCATAGTACACGTGTAGTATTCAGTTACTCACAGGCCAACGAGGAGAGAGGAAACCAACCGATTAATTGCAGCGTCCGTGCGCGCCACCGCCGGACATTCGGTGCCGTCATAAATTCGACCGAAATCCCGGTCCGCAAACTCAAACTGATCCTACGATTTCACTCAGTATTTTTCAATTTTCGAAAAGTTTTTGGCTCCAAGTAGAACAGTGGTCCGGTACTACTTACTGATTTTCTACTGTCTTCCTACATATGCACTTGTGGGGTTCATCCCAAGCGTACGAGTACGACGTCGCCTGTCAGCTGGTCGAAGTAGAGTACGATCGCGAGTACTGAGGCAGTGGTTGCCTGCAAAAAAGTTGAATGCCTGAATACAGTGGCTGCTCTTCTACGAAACGTTGCTGGTAGCTGCACGATGTGTACTCGTGCTTAATTGGAGTATTAAAAGTCGCTGTTGTTGTTTTGCTGTTCCTCCATGTATTCTGTTCTTGGAGGAAACGATTACATCGATATGATTAATTAATGACGAGTGCCGCGAGATTAAGACAGTGGGTTTCCTCGGAAGAAAAGGGTAATAACGACTTTTTTAATGTTTGTTGTGCGCCGCCGCCGTCGTCGTCAATAGTTGTTGTTGTTGCTGGGCTCAAGAACAAGTCCGGGCGACTTGTGGTGAAGCACTGAGGC
Organism: Leersia perrieri; assembly: GCA_000325765.3. Lineage (NCBI taxonomy): Eukaryota > Viridiplantae > Streptophyta > Magnoliopsida > Poales > Poaceae > Leersia > Leersia perrieri. The sequence goes on from CM002485.1 coordinate 13,531,515, forward strand.
TAACCATACCAGCAGCAGCTGATGTGTTTCTGTATCAAACGTACAGTTTGGTTAAGGCTTCATCGGTTCAGTTGGCCGGTCCAGTGTCAGACGTTTGAGCAATACGGTTGTCTTCTATAGAAGCTCAGAAATTCTGGGGTGGTACTAGTATTTTCAGCCTGAGGGAAGTAGGTGGTTTCTGGGTTTTCATTTGGTTAGTCTTGACTCAAGCGCTTGACAAGTTCATCCTCTGACCTCAACATTTTTAAGGAATTCCTCTGACCTGATTATTGTAGGTAGCTACATAACCTTTTCTTGTGATGAGACATTGAGAGCTGAGACATGAGAGGAAAGTGCCATTTCATCAATCTGCTGTTGTTATAGTGACACTATATATTCTCTAAAAGTCACAAATTTTCGTTGGAAGTGTTAGTACAATGACATTGTCCAACTCAATAGGGTGTTTGTGCTGTTTTCTGAACAGGGAACAAATTAAATTGCTTTTGGCAAAATCACCAAAGAAGGTCGAACAAAAAGGTTCTCCTCTTCATTTCATGCTCTTACAGATGTACTTGATGATGGTCATATGACCCAATGACTTCATATTAATTGCATTAAAATACATTTTAAAACTATGAAAATGCTCATATAAAGAGAAAATGACACCATTTTATTTTATAATTGAAAAATGATCCCAGATAAATTAATTTCTCAAGGTCCAGCTCCGGCGGTAGCTGTGGTCACCTGGCCGGCCTCTGCCCTCTACCCGTAAAACACTAATTTAGGGTTTATTTGGATTGGAAGAATTTTACCTCTATAGAAAATAGAAAATATGGAGGAATGAGAATGTGTGATACTCTAATCCATATGAATTTTTTCATGAGGTTGAAGTAGATGTCAATCTTTCTATGGTTTCTCTCTTGTACTTGTAAGATAGGAAAAATTTTGGCTTAATCCTACAAACCGAATGACATTCGTTAGAAATAATTCTTAGGAATCCAAATCCTCTACTTTTTGTCCAAAATGAATAAGCTCTTGCTGTGGCCGGCTAGATCCAGAGTTCCAGACTATCTTGTTTTCATTGAGTTCGAGATTCTTTCTTATAACTGTTTGTCTGATTTTTTATCGTATAGTAGCGCAAACACCACTATACATGCAAACAAATTTAACAACCCACGTTGTCAAATTTGATAATTTGGACACACTTAGATAATTTATATTACAACTTGTCATGTGAAAAATAAACAATAGATTTATCTCAAACAATTAGTTTTAAACCACAAGTATTTGATTAATTTACATTTTGTGCGCATACGTAATGTGGGATTAACTGATGGATTAATGTTACTACTCTTTTAGCAAAAATTGCATGATGTTTGAATTATTCTTTTTATCGGATGTCTCAAAAGAGACAATGTTTGAATTATTCTAAGGCTTCAGTTTGACCATAAGTTTATATTACAATAAGCTTATAAAACATAATAAAGTTTGCAAGGTTATTTTACATATATAATAAAAGCATCATTAAAATGTCTTGCATACCATGCTTAATGCTTAAATCTATTATACACTATAGTTTTTTTTTATTTTTAATCTATATTATTTATGACGTTGGCATGGACATTTTACTAGTAATTGTACAAGTGAACAATCAATTCTGAGCCAAAGGAATAAAAATGATGGTCGATATAGGTATATATATATATTTTTTCGCAATGTTAAGCTGGTCAGCTTGCAGTGATCTACTCGTTGCGCAACCAAAGATGTAATATATAAACCCACCATTGTTTTGTTAGTTTGTACCGTTTCTTATGCTTTGTAGCAAGAAAGGTCTCTAGCTTGTTTTTGTTTTATTTAGTACACTATATTTGGTCATATTTAAAAAGAAAAGGCTCGAAGCCATCATATAATCGCAAAACGTAACAGTCAAGAGATAAGAGCAGGATACAGCGTCAACGACATAAAACAATCACAATAAAGAAACGGACGACGAGGACTGTTACGTGTTTAACTTTACCGCGCTTAATTAAAGACGCAGCAACGCCATCGGATTTACTCCTGCCGCCACGCCAGCACCGTACGTGCAGCGTTACAGGTAGAGCGAGAACCCAGGGATGCATACTCCTCCGGCGTCAACGTGTAACGTACGTGCGGTGCAAACAAGATCTTGACACGCATGGATAACGCCCTGACGACCCGGGCACACCGGTCTGCGATGGCCAGTCGGAGAAAGCAACGTCTCGGTGCCGTGCGTGCCCGACGCAGCAGCTGAGCAGCAGATGCAGCCTTTGTACTTTCGGGAATACCCATGAGTGACTCAATCGCAACCCCGAACTCCACCTCGTAAACTTAAAAGAAAAACGTAGGTAAAGCCGGCACGGTGTCTTCTCGTGTCGTGCCGCAGCTTTTGATTGTACGCCGCACGCCGAGACGCCCTGCACCGCGAACACGGTGTGACGGTCTCCCTCAGCGTCGTCCCGCGGCACGTCTCCGCCTACGTAGACGCCGTGTGCCCGCCTGTGGTTGTTACCAGGAGGAACGCGACGTGCGCCACGGCCAACGCATCCGCGAACGCAGCACCGGGATCAGCACATGGCACGACGCGCGCGGCGGCACCGGATGACCAGCCAACCGCCCGCGCCCCGTGAGACCGGCCCGGCCCGAAACCACGTAAACATTCCCGTCCACCTCGCCCAACCGAGCCAACGGCACTAGCGCGCAGTTACGCCGCTCGTGATGCGCCTCCCACCACCGCGCCCGCCTCCCATCCTCCTCTCCTTCTAAACTTGGCTCTCCCTCCTCGAGCCACCAAACCAAACTCCGTGGTGCCCGTCTCTGTGTCTCTGTTCCGGCGGGCGCAAACGCAACGGCTCGTGACGGTCTCCGGTTCCGTTCCATTTCCCTCCAATTTAATCCTCATCCTCCTCCCTTGTCTCCGGAGTCCGGGGAAACAGCAGAGGGGATCGCGGGTTTCTCTATATTTACCGCACACGCGTCCGGGGCGGAAGGGAGGGAGGCGGCGAGCTTGGCGTGGCGTGGCGAGACGCGGGCGCTTCCTACCTTTGGCCTTCGGTTTTGGGTGGTGGTTGTGGTCAGGCGATGGCATCTTCGGTTGCCGCCATGCCGCACGATTCCACCCCATGGAGGGATCCCTCCTCCAGGCCCTCGAGGGGATTCTTCAACATCCTCGTTCCCCAACCGCAGCCGCACCCGCGATTCTCCGGCGAAGATGGTGGCGGCGCCGCGGGGGCCGCATCGGAG
>CM002485.1:13534854-13563863 GCA_000325765.3 Leersia perrieri
GACGGCGGCTCGCCTGGGGGGCGCGTGGTTTGCATCGTGAAGAAGCTCAGCGGGACGTCGTCGCTCCCCGACGACGACGAGCTGGACGCGGCCGCCGTCGGCAAGGAGGTCGCGATGTCGCAGTCCGCGCCCCCCTCGCCGGCGCCGATGCGCGCCGCCGCGGCGGAGACGTCCGCCGCCGGGATCATCAACGGCGCCAAGCCGACGCAGCTGGTCGTCCGGACGGTGCGTGGCCGGCGCGCGATGGAGGAGCTCGTCGCCATGATGGCCCATCGCCGGAGATGCGAGCTCGCCGCCGTCGCCGACCGCCACGTCGTGTCTCTGTTCGCGCACAAAGGCAGGATCCAGGTGAGCTCCCTACTCTCATTCAGGGTGTCTCTTCTTTTCTTTTGTTTTTAAGAAAAAAAAACATATTCGCATAACGCATTTGGATATTTCGATCAAATTACCACAACTAATCATGGATCAATGTACTTGTTTGTCGATTAACTAGTGGGATATTGTTCTGTTTCTTAATCGAGAAATGATTATTTTAAGACGAGCCAAGAAGTTAGAAGTGTGAGTTGTTGATTTTGACCCCTTAGTCCCCAAGGATGGGGCCATATGGCTGTTCGGTAGATCATGTTCCCAACTGGCATTACTGATCATTGTCATGTGCATACCACATTATCATGTTTCGTTTTGCAGGTTCGTTAACACACCAGTATAAACCAAAACGTGATAAAAAAGAGCCAAGTTGTCGTAAAGTGATATTCTAATAGCCATTCAGTATTTATGTGACTCAGATCAATATTTAGTCAAACGGTACCTAAAGCTCTACTAGAAGATTCAAGAATATTTGTGAACTCATGCTAATTTGCTATATAAGCAATGTTCTGTGCAGCAGAGACTGGTTTTTAATTGAAAGATCGCTTCTGGCTGGGCAAATCTAGTGGACGAGATGTGACAAGCGAGTAACATCTCTCGTTTGTTTTGTTGTTTTCTGACATGTCCGGAATCTAACGTCCTGTGGAGCTTGTGGAAGCTGCAGGGTTGTGGCTAGAGGCCACACGAAACATACCACATGACTACACAGGTTGCTTGCTTGCTAGAGCGTGCACTTGTTGCACATAAATATGATTAATGTCAGAGCAGTTTGTTAATTGGGAGTACAACACAAATTTCAACTGTTATTAATGGCATTACCTTTTAGGTTGGATTTTGATGCTACGGTACCTTCATTACTTGCAACATTTTTGGATATTCTTCACTCCAACTCCAGCGAATATTGATGTTCATGTTTCATAGGAAAGCTGAACTTTTTCCTGGAGAATACATTGACGGTGTGTAGCTCAAGTATAGGCTATATTGGGAAGCAATAAATTAAGCAAGAACCTTTATTACTTGGGGTCCCTTTTGCATATTCAAGGCATAAATTATGTTATTATTCTTTTCTCTTGGAACATGATTACTCCTTCCTGTAACCAAAGATCGGTAAATAGAACAGAGATTTACCTTTTATATGGTACGGCGATCATTAAGTTGGCCGGCAACGGACTTGTTTGAAATGATTTATTCTCTGTTTTTGTTTCATTGTCCTGTATCTAGTCTGACGCAAGTACTTTTTGAGCACGTTTGTTCATTATGTGGCTTCTGCTGATCTTATTATGTTCCTTCACACCTTGCAGTCCATGCTTCGTCTTAGACTGTTGCGTCAGGGATTTAAAGTTAAGGATGAAGTTTGGACTCTACCAAGACCAGTCAGGCCCCGCCTTCCAAAACGTGAGCCTGAGGCCTGTATCATAAGGTATTAATCGATATGATAACATAGCATCTCATTTGTTCTTATCCACTACTTTCATGTCGATGCCCTTCCTAATCACTTTTAGGTTGCAGTTAAGTTCAGAATGGTTAAATGCGTGAAGCTATAGTTGTGGAAAAGGAATAAAATATCTTATCTATTGCCTTATGCAATTTTCTGCTACTAATTTTGATCGATAATTATTGCAGAAATGATATCAAGTACACAGGCTTACACGATGCTGATAATTTCATTCAGGAAAATAATGGGTAAACAACCAAGTGTTTGACCTTAATGGTAATCATTTTACTGCTCCCCCCTTTTTGTGAGCCTAACATACGTTTTTTTTTTCTTTCAGAAAGTGCATTGCTAATGAGCAACATAAGGATGGCCAGCTTTTAGATGAGAAGTCTATCAGTTCTTTTGGGAGACTAGTTACTTCTGATGGTTCAGGAAATGAACATTATGATGGGAAGAACACCGGTGGAAATCAATGTCAGGAAGCTTGCACAAACACGGTAAAATTGTGCCCCCAGAGTCAGGACTATTCTGAGGCATCAAGCTTCGTGAGGTATGATGAGCATAGTACTGTTGATGATGTCTCACCAAGTACCATAAGCACATTGCATGAACTTTGCACCCCATCCTCGAGAGGTGATAATCTAAGAGAAGACAATCAAAGCCTTAATGGCTCTTGGGAAGAGAGGGCACTATGGATAAGTAGTCTTGGCTGGCCTGCACCAGTAGATGCCATGAGTCCAGACAGCTGGAATCAGGACACAATTGAGGATATTGAGAATCACAGACAGATTGAATTTAATGATCGCCCCTGGATAGACTCCCCTAACTCATGGAGATCACTGTGTGTTGCTACACAAGCAGACAGCCGTGCTTTGTCAGGCAATGCTGATATTTGTAATCTTCTTGAGAGGTAAAGAAGCCTTTACATATCTGCACCAGTAATTAGATGCAAATCACTTGCACAGAATTTCAGAACACTAATTATGATGCATGTTTTCCATAAAAGCTCTGCTTCCTTTTTATCTTGTCTTTGCCCTAAAACTTTGCTTTGTACGTGCCAATTATATTTCATACAAGTCTTATTTGTACTTACTAAACCATATTAAACCATTATTTTCTTCTTCCCTGCAGCAAAAAGGTCTCAAAGTCTCTTGAGAGTGATTTTAGCAATAAAATGAACAACATGTTGCTAACAATCCTGCACAAACAAAGGCAACAACGCATGATTGATGATTTTGAAGGATACTACGATGAGAGCCTATACTGGAGACAGAATGATGAACCCCAGAATACTGATCAGGGGGTATCTGCATCATGTTCATTAGCACCTGTCCCCCGTCTTGACATCCACCAACAAGAAAGCTGGCAGCATTCTTCATTTGAACATCAACATCATGAAAACCATAACATCCTTGTAAGTCTTGTGCTATTCAAATCTGTATGTGGATCAATAATATTCTGATTATATTCTGTGTTGTAGGAAATGGAGGTCAGGGTTAGAAGTGAAATGTCACAAGTTCATCATGAAATATATGAGCTACGGAAGTTGGTGGAAAGTTGTATTGCATCCCAAGTAAAGATCCAGCACTCCATTAAAGAAGAAGTGTGCAGTGCACTTCGTGAAGCAGGTTAGTTGTGATGCAAGTTTTATAAGTTTTCTGTTCTTATCTGCAAGACCACAACAACCAAAAATGTTGTCCAGAGTATGTACAAAACAGAAAAGAGCATGTTTTTCATATTCCAGTATGGAATTTACGACACTGCACCACACTCCCTAGCCTTTCGAGAACCGAGGCTTCCTCTAGAAGATTGCATTGTAGACAATATGAACAGCGAGCGCAGGTTCGCTAGGTTGCCTTCAAAGGACAGTCAAATGAGATCTGGAGAAAAAGAACACAGTTGGTTTTAGAGTGACCATTGGAAAGAGTTACTCTAGTCTTGAAAGCAAAACACACCATCCTTTTGCATAAATCTTGCCCTGGACCAACTCTCTGAACTAATACTATATAATTGTAGTCTGTTAGGCTTTCTGTGGCACCTTTAGGCTGCTTTATGGAATTGAGAGATTTTGTAGTGTAGCATGCTAGCATGCTAATTTTTTGTTTTGGAAATAAAATACCGTATGAACTTTGATTTGTTCTTTTTCATCCCTTTTTGTTGAGCGTTTAATTTTACCTCATCTCTAATCATTGATGCACACTTTGTATACTTCAACATCCATTTCTTTCTGAAGCCATTATTTTCAACAGGGTTGATGCCAAGCCAACCCGACACAACAGCAAAAAGGGGGAGCTGCTGCATCTGCCATCAGACGCAAGTTGATTCTCTACTTTACAGGTAATGATTTGCATGGCTAGATTATGTGCTTTGACTCGCTTTAACCTAGAAATTACATCTTATGTCTCACAATTTAATAAGAAACGATGATGAGACGACTTGCAATCTTGCTAAGTGTGTTCCTTATCATCATTCATTCAGGTGTGGACATATGTGCACCTGTTTCAAATGCGCTGATCAACTGAAATCAAGCAGCAGGAGTTGCCCAATCTGCCAATCTCCTATTGAAGATGTTGTTCGAGCGCATATGAATTTTTGAGATGTAGGTCTTAGGAGGAAGAAAGCTGCCACTCATATAGCTTTAGATGTGGAGTTTGTGAAGCCCTGGTTTTGAGGAGGCTTCTTAAATTACATTTGTTAACCACTAAAATTATACGAGCTAGCGTTTCTTGAGAAATGTAAATATATTTTGGGCAAGCGCAATGTGTACTGACAAAAAGGAACAAAAGAAAGATCTAATCCAAATCCTGATCTTATTTCTGATTCTAATTCTTTTATTTCAGTTTTGTATTGAACATGTTCGAGCTTTGAATGCTGACAATGAGTTTGTCTTGTTTAGCCCTGTTGATGAAAGAACCAAGCAGTCATAGAGAGGAATTCAGAGGGAAGCACCAATTTACAACTCGTTGAGTATTAGTATGGAATTGTGTTAATGCTCTGGAATCAGAGCTTTTGGGCTGAAAAGCTGGTCTTCGATTAGCACTACAATGGTCATGCTACCAGGCCATTGTCCTAGAACCTGACAGTGCTCTGGCTGTGGCAGCACTAAATGGAGTTAGATTGCTCCGGAACGGGGGGCGGCTCGTGAGAACAATAAAGTTAGCCATGAAACTGGCTAACATAATTTGTCAGATTTTTGGTTCGATCACGAGAACAATTTTCTTTCTGAACTCATTCCAGCTGAATGTAATCGTTCTTCCATTGATTAATGAAAAATCCTTTTTCACCGGAAAAAAAAATGTTGGGTGAAAGTAAAGTTTCTACGTTTGGAGAGAATGGTTCTAAGGAAACAGAAATATTTATATCCATTTTCAAAGGGGTTAACAAATCAACGTCGTGTCAGCTTTGCCAACAATAGTGTATGATCTTACAACTTGCTGTCGAATTGTTAAACAAATCAATCACACTAGTTACTTGTTAGCATGTGGAGCATCTTGTGTACACCCAAAGATTGTGGGGGTCTGGGTATCAAAAACTTGGAAATTCAAAATAAATGTATAATGAGGAAGGCATTTGGCAAGACCTCCTAAGGAGGAAATACATGTCAAATAAAACCCTTACCTAGGTCAAAAAAACAACCGGGGGACTCCCATTTTTGGTAACCGGGGGACTCCTATTTTTGGTCCGGCCTTATGGAGGTGAAAGATCATTTTTTACAATGTGGTCATTTCAAGGTTCACAGTGGCACGGAAATTAGATTTTGGGAAGATACTTGGGTAGGAGATCAGCCTCTTAAATTAGCTTATCCTAATCTCTATCATATAGTGAGAAAGAAGACCGTAACGGTGGCCGAAGTGCTAAGCACCACACCGTTGAACGTGTCCTTCCGAAGGGCGCTATTTGGACATAACTTAGAAACATTGTATGGACTAGTAGCAAAAGTTTTAACAACTAATCTTACTAATCTTACTAGTGCTAGAGATGTCTTCATTTGGGATTTACATAAGAGTGGTGTTTTCTCAACACGCTCTATGTATATGGCATTGATTAAAGATGGTATTGTACCTCGCAAGTGTCCAATTTGGAAGATCAAGGTACCACTAAAAATTAAAATTTTCTTGTGGTACATCAAAAATGGCGTTACTCTCACAAAGGATAATCTTGCAAAGCGAAATTGGAAAGGAAACTTAAGTTGCTGCTCGTGTAGCTCCCTGGAGACTATTGAACACCTTTTCATTGATTGCCACTTTGCTCGTTTTATTTGGAATACAATTAATATCACCTTTGGAATTCAACCACCGTCTAGCATATCAAACATGTTTGGCTCTTGGCTTGATGACATTCAGCCAGTGCCTAGAGATCAGATTTGTGTAGGTTTAACGGCTATATGTTGAGCTATTTGGTTGAATAGAAATAATATGGTATTCAATCGCTCTAAGACTAACACTGTCATGCAGGTAATTTTCAGGGCTACTTATTGGACGCGCACTTGGTCACTGCTGTTTAAGGACAAGGATGCAAGAGCGAATTTGAAGAATGCCTGCCGCCTCTTGGAGACGGTCGTCATGAAAGTGTTTGTCAAGTTTGGATGGAAGTTCTCGAATAGGATCGCAGCTTAGTTGCCTTTTATTCGATGAATCTTTTTTTCTTTTGTTTCGTATTTCACTCTACGGAGTAATTTGTGAGCCTAAGAGCTCTCCTTTTGTATTGAACCGCTGCGTACACTGTCCTGATGGTGTAGAGGCCGGGACCTTTCAGTTCCATTATCCAAAAACTTGTTAGCACGTAAATTGCATTGCACTAATACTCGTAGGAGAATTTGTAATTAAACAAAGCAAAACAAAACCAAAGCTAGCTCTTTCAGAATGGGAGCTCCTGATCTCTGAGAAAAATTAACATGCAAATCTGAGAAAAAATTACAGTAAGTTATCTACTATGCTAACTGCAGAATACATATATCTTTTGAGACGATAACACGCGCTCGTGACGTGCTCTGAGCTGAGCTTAGGTTGAGTCCTTCTAAGTCTCGCCGTCGAAGGCTGATGTCGGCGAAGACCCGGCCGTCAACGAGAACCTGACGTGGCGTCCCGAGATGCGGCCTGACCCGTCCGTCGACATCTTCCCCACCGCCGCCGTCGCCGCGCGGCGCACGCCCTTCTTGAGCACGCTCTTCCTTATCCCGTCGCTGTCGAACATGAACGCGGCGTGCACCGGCAGGTCGGCCTCGCCGTCGCCGTCGCCGTTGCATTCCAGGATGAGCTCCAGCGGCAGATCGAAGTAGGAAGAAGAGGCCTCCAAGCCGGAGCGGGACGACGTCGAGCACGAGCCGCAGTCGAACCGCTCGAGCGACACGGCCAGCGACGGCCGCGCCGTGCCTGGGTCGGACTCCACGCCGCCGCCGCCGCCGCGGAACGTCGGCGGCGGCGATGACGACGAAGACGCGCGCTCCGCGGCGGTTGGTGGAGGCTTGGCCGCTCTCCTGGCGAGGCCTGGGAGGTAGAGGCAGCACGTGAACGGCGCCGCCGCCGCGCCGCGCTTCGCCCTTCTGCGGCGGCGGCCGTGCCTGCCGCCGCGAGTGCCGTCCTCGACGGCGGCGGAGATGAGGGGCACGTCGCTGCCCCACCGCTGCGGCGCGATCGCGTTCCGCTCGAACGACGAGAGGATGACGTCGAACTCGTCGTCCTCCATCTCCGCCTCCACCGCGCCGACGCCGGCGCCGGCGCAGGACCTACTCCTCGACATCGCCGCTCTCGGCGGCGCCATCGCCATCGCCTTCGACGACGACGCGGGCGCCACGACCGCCAGGTGCGCGTCCCATCTGGTCGGCGGCGCGGCGGCGGACACGCGCCCTCGCGGCGACGTCGCGGCGGAGCACGGCACGCTGGCGCTGGCGCCGGCGAACAGAGGTGGCCGGTGCGGCGCGGGGTGGTCGACGGAGACGGAGGGGATGGGAAGCGGCATGTCGATGTTGAGACGGGAGAATTGGCGGAGGGAGAAGGGATCGACGGCGATCTGCCTCTCCTCGGGCTCCTTCTCCTCGTAGTCGTCGACATGGCTCACTTGGAACACGGTGTTTCGCGCCATGGTCGCGAGTTGCATTGGCCGATGATGAAGAGGCAAGGAATTAGGTTTTGGTGCGGAACTGATCAACCGATGGCGATTAGTTGATGATGGAAAGAAGCAATTAGGGGGTAGCTGTCAGCATCAAGAGCGGTGAGTGGCCGGTGACATGCATGCACGTATCAAGAGTTGCGTTCGTGCGTGCCATCACTTCACTGACGTTTTCTAAACTGTTCTCTTCGGTGCTCCGACACGACTAACCAAGCATAACGGTAAGCTTGTAATACAATGGTGAACCTAAACCTTTTTTGTTAATTGTGTTGTAGATAGAACAGCTAGTACGTACGTACGGAACATACATCATTTTTATGACCATATGATTTGGTGGTTTTGACTCTTGGTTTGATGTTACAGTCTGGCATGGTACACCGAACAATGTGTTGTTCTTAATCTCTTTGAGGCTCATCTCTAAACTATAGCTTATAAAATATTTTAATATAACAGAGAGAAAAGTCATCTCTTAATTAATAAAAAAGCAAAATACAGTCTTCTACATATATTCCAACATCATGTTTTATTACTACTAGAGAAATTGCCATACTTAGGGCTAGCTAGCTATTTTAATTGTTTATCTTAATTGTTGGAGGTGGCCTCACAATGGAATGGTATGACTAATAGAGACGATTTCTGGGGATTTAATCTCACATATATTAATAAGACGTGAAATTAATTGTTCCAATTTCTTCCAATCTCAATACATTCGTTTTACAAGAGGCGGGGATGGTAGCCCCACGCGTCTCGAGGAGAAAAGGTAGGAGTACAACGACGAGCTGCAATTTGATTCGGTAAGAGCAGGTAAAATAGGCGTGTTATATAAGCCGGCTGCATAAAAAAAGTAGGGGGAGAAGTTAGGTGGATGTTTAGAGCGGGTATAATAAGATGATTAAGCGGACTTCAAAATAGCCATTTCATCGTATTTATTAGAGCAAAACCGATCAACCATTTATCTGCTGCCACGTCGTATGCTTTATTTAGCCTGCTAAGCCCAGCAAGCAGCAGATTTTCAGCCCACGAACCACCATAGAGACAAAACCATGGGTTAGCCGTCGGGCCGGCTCCACTCCTCCACTCCCCGCGCGCCTCTCCTCTCCCCGCCGCCACATCAGAGTCGCCGCCACCCTGCGCTGGCCGGCACCGACACCGCCGGTCCCCCTCACCTCCCCCGTGCGGCTATCCTCTCCCCGATGCCCTGGCAGCTTGCGCCAGCCGCGCACAGATGAGAGGCCGCAGCCGCGCCGGTCCCCCTCACCTCCCTCTTCAGATCTCCTCTCCCAGCCGTCCTGGTGGCCTGCGCCAGCCGCGCGAGGATGAGAGGCTGCAGTCGCGCCGGTCACCCTCACCTCCCCGCGCGGTTCTCCTCTCCCTTCCGCCGTCGTCACTACAAGATTTTCCTCCGCCGTGGAGGTGGTGAGGCGGAGCAGCCCACTGGAACCTGCTATCGTTTGCTGCAACCGCAATGAACTCTGCCTGAGCACACCGGAGACGTATGCATCGATCCATACGTCTGCATCATTTGTCAGGACTTCAGATAATCACAGGTATAATAGTATAATAACCCCGCTCTCCCAATTCCGTACTCCATATATGTTATATATTTACACTGCCCGTTTGGCCATATCTGAAGTGAGTGATCTGCTGCAAGTGTGGTGCTTCCTCATTCATGCCACTTCCAAATCAACATACAATTATTGTGTGGCATTTTATAAATTTTTGTATCCCTGAATTCACATACAATCTTTGTGTGGACATCCTTTTTATAATTTTTTGTTTCCCTGAATTCTCAAGGAATTTCATCTGATGGTATTCTTCGAGAGAGAGATGCATCCGATGATAACATGCATTTCATTCAGGTACTGATGCAATATTTATTCCAAGATTTTACATGGGGAATGTGTAGTTTATTTATTTCAGTGTGCAGTAACAACGATAGTTCATAATATGATCGTTCATAAGTGATGTTTGCAGACTTCATAGTGTACACAAATTGCAGCATGGTGTTGTTATATAAGTATTTTGTAAGTGATTCCTTTACACTTAAGCTAGCATCTTTAATATGCAGGTGGCCCGAAACTGCTAATTGTAATTTTCAGGGTTTCGTTGGCTTCTTGCTGGCCAATATTAAGTGACCTCAAATTTCATAGAAATTCCTAGATATTATAAGTACAATTCGCCTATTTAGATTGATGCCATCATCAAATAGTAATGTTATTTTTGAATTTGCAATGGAGCTAATTAACCCTACGTTTATCCCTAAGATGCCAGCGCCTCGCATGCATCGTTGCACAAGTGAGAGAGATCGTCAGGATAATCCATTGCCATCTGAAAAGTCATACCATACGTGTCAGGTACATATTGGTTACTTTTCTGTAGATGCGTTTTGCTAAATTATTGGTGTCAGAGCAACAGATCTCACGTTTACGACCACTGCGAAGGTCTATATACCGACTGGCATGTGGGCCAGATAGGAACCCGTACGTCGGCTTCACATCACGAACGACATCGCAACAACATGCCACCAAAGCGAAGGGCAGCTCCAACATCCCACAACGGACATCAGCCAAGCCTCCAAGATCCACTTTCTCACGTGGCCAGCACCAGAACCGCTTGAAAGAGATTCCAGCATGTCATCGTTGCCAAGCGTCGCCGCACCCTATCAGCGAGCAGCTTCGATTTCACCTAACAAACTCGTCCGAGGAGCGAGATGCCCACCGCAAAAATGAAGCAGGCCAAGAAGGCTAAGGCCTCGTCCAAACAACACGTTTGAAGGCTATAGAAACGACATGAAAGTCAATGGTCGTCGATATAAAAAGGAGCTTCCCTGAAACGACGCTCCCAAGAGGGTCACGACGTGGAACGCAGTCGCCGCTCGTCCGAAAGTTGGAACTAAGTTTTCACCTGGGGATTTTGGGGATGGTGAAGAAACGCCATGACAACGCCTCCAAGGAGGGAAACGGTGTCCATGGGCGTCACCGTCGTCAGACCAGCCAAAGGCCTGGCAAGGCTTTCGTTAGCGTCTTTGCACCACCCACTAGAGCACCCTCAAATCAATGACCATAGAACCATTAGAGTCGCCTCACCAGCAAACAAACCCCGACAAGGCCACAACACGGACGGACTCATGGCGACTCGAAACGCCAAAATCCACGGCCATTACTTGCAGCTAGCCGGAGCCTCCACCTACCCTCGAGAGTTCCCCACAACCGGAACATGAACCAGCCAAAGAATAGGAGGAAAACCAAACGGAAAGGGGAACTGCCGCGAAACGCCAGCCCTCCAGCTTCATGCCATCAAAGCCACCGTCTAGCAGTCGCCTCATCCCCACGACACCGCCGACGCGTCTGACCACCAGCCGCTGGCAAACCACCAACAAGAGGCGCCGCCGGCGAGCCGCGTGAGGCCGCCTCACCTTGGACCGCCATAGCGGCACTGCACAACCACTGAATTCGCCGGAGTCCAGCGCCGCCACACGGCACCGCATCGCCAACCAGTCGGCCCTGACCAGATCCGGCCCAGAGGCAACGCATTTGGTCGCGGGACATCCTGATTTGCCTAGGCCAGCTGCGTCAGCACCAGTAGCAGTCACGCCGACGCCGGGACGGTCAAGCCGCCACGCCACCAGCGAACGGCCACTGCCGCAACCCTACTCCCATGTCATCACCGTAGCAGCCACTGCCGCAGGACAACCACCACACCGACTCCTCCCCCACCGCCGTCCTCTTCCCCGCCGCTAGCCGCCACTGCCCACCGAGCCGTCAGATCCGGTCGGGGCTGCCCAGATCTGGACAGGAGAAGCATTGCCGCCACCTCCGAAGGCATCCCCTGGCCGCTGCAAGTGAGGGTTGCATGAAGCCCCACCGTCGCCGTCCTTGTGGCCGCGCGGCTTTGTCGCCGGCCGCTCGGGCAGCGGAGAAGCGGCGGAGGGAACGACGAGGTAGGGACAACGGCTGTTGGTATTTCTTATCGTTATCCTTGGAAATAGAATTCCAATGACAGTGACTCGAAATAATCAATGGGTAATCTATAGTTGACAGAATAAATCCGCAAACGCACAGATATATCATTGTAGTATTTCACCCGGAAGTATTCCAAGGTATCGTATTTATTTAATCCCAAGAGAAGATTTGTAAAGAACTAACCTTTCTAATATTATATCATACAATTGCATACATTATAGTTCTAAGCAGGGGTAAGATAAATATTCTTGGGTAGAGTGACACAAGTAAAGGAATATGCTATCTCTATAATTAATCCTAATTTAGTCCTGGCAAGAGTAGTTATGAATAAGTTCTATTTCTGTACTTCTATTATACGACAACCTAGCTCATTCTAACTAGTATACAATAGTGTAGTGTACCCTTCTTACAATGCAGCTATAGCTAAGCCTTAACCAGCTATGTCCTCCCGGTGCTTTGCAAAGTTACTTCAGACTGTCGAGTTTCTTACGACAGTCCGTCATAACCATCCAACCAGAGTTAAATGCGGAGGTGCATCTAACCCCAGGAAATGTGTTGTAGGAATATATACTGTGGGGGCGACACCCGTACTGAGCTGTCACCATCAGCGGCCCGCGTTCCCTCTAAAGTATATACACCCACATAATGGTAAGATCCTACCTAGACACCATGTCTATCCTATCACTCTCTACTATACAGCCTCGCGATTGAAGTAGTGTACCTAAGTTCCAGACTAATATCTCTTGGTTGAACCTAAGCAGATTATTAACCCAGTTCTTAGACATTATTCCCGCACCTATGCAAATCCTAGTTATTGTAACTACACCAAGTATACTAATCATGTATGTACTAAGCATAGCATCCATAATCTAAGACTTAGACTAAAGAACCACAAGTGTATAAAAGAAGAATGATTATATTGAAGTAATGAAAGTCTTACAAAAGAACTAGAAAGCAAAGTAGAACTTTACCCGAATTCCTCCGAAAGCTTCCTTGAACTAGAACTATTCCTACTATTACTTAGACTAATACTACAATTAGAGAAGCTTGTGTTGGAGAGTAAGTGAGGTGCTCCTTATATAGGCTTGTATTGGCGGCAACTTCCCATGCGAAATGTCCATCGTGTGTAACAGCCCTAGTGTGTAATTCATATTTCATATGTCATTTTGTGAGTGAGGGATGAAAATACGGGTATTTTTAAAATTTTACTTTGGCTAAAACCTTGTTTAAGGGCTTCCCGTATTCTAAAAGGGGTACAAATTGAAACTTTCTTTAAAACTCTTCGAGTTGGCTAGTGAAAACTAATTACCAATCATGGCGTGTCGAGAATTATCGATAGGACGAGAAGGATGTGTCGGTTAATCTAGCTTTTCCACGATAAGGGATAAAATCTATTTATCGGTTAATCATACTTTGCCTCATTGTCTTCGTTTAGTCCTAAACCTAACTAGGGTTATCTCGTTAGCACATTAGAACTAAATGGCTCTACCAAATAAAGTTGTAGTTTGGTCATATGTAGCCCACCCGATTACAGTACTTTATATTTATAGGACTCACAACCTGTTGATTGAAGTTCTTGGGTGCTTGTCTTGAATGAAGTCCAAATTATTTTGGCTTGATTGATCTATCCTGGTATGCTTATTTGCTGTGCATCAAATTAACTAAAACTCGTAGTATCTCTATAACACACATGAAAGTTATATTTATGCATCATAAAAATAATAGAAAACACTCACCCCAAATAATCTTCATGAAACAACCAATATAAAGGCCCCATAGCCTACACTTCTTCTTTGGAACCTTTTCAAATTAGTCCTAGTAGACTAAATTTATTTGTTGAATAATAACCACATGTGATAACAAATTAAACCCTAATCGGCAAAATCGGATCGACTTCCAATCTAATAACAACTTGAACAGAAGTATATATGTTTATTATTTTATTCAAATATTAGTTTATTTATCATCACCAAATATAAATTTTGTGGAATTTTAACTAACTGTTTAGACCTCCTAAAAATTTAAACTAACTCTCAGAATAACCGATCTCACTTTCTCACTATAATTATTTAACTCAAGATTTTTGAGTGAAACCAATTGGGTTTGAAAGTACTTTCCAAAACCTTTGCCTTGTCCAGAGAACAAATTCTAATTTACGTCCTAGGTGGTTCAAACCGAAGTTCTAAGTGAGAGGGGAGAATAATTATAGTTTTGTCTTTATCTCTTTGTTTCTTCTCTCACCCTTCTCTCTTTGACATGTGGGTCCCACCAGCAGCCTATGGCCCACATGGCAGTGAAACACCCCTCTCCCACTAGAGATGAGCAAGTTTGCCACATGTCCAACATGCACAACAAGAGGGAGAGGTGTCATCCTCTCTTTTCTTCACTCTCCCCTCCTCTCCAAGCCTTGGGACAGATTCCTCACTCTCTCCATTCCCTCCCACAGCCAGCAAACACAGCAGAGCGCCTCCATTTTGCCCCCAACCTCCCTCTCCTACGCTGTCGGCCGCCGGGAGGAGGCCATCGTAGCTGCTCTTCAAGTCATCGTCTCTCCCATCTTTCTTCCGTTCCCTGACCATCTCATCATGCTGTAGCTGCTGTTAAAATTTAGCCCTATTCCGTGCAGCCAATCTCCAGGAACGCGAAGTTTAATCTGGGCTCCCGGAGCGCCGTTGCGACGTCGCCGGTGCGCCGCCACCAGATCGATTCGATGCCCCGGACGCTGTAGACCAAATCCGGCCGAGCTACTTCGCCAACACTGTCGCCTCGTCTTCCTCTACCGAACTCCACAAGCCACGCCTCAATTGGTGCAGCGAGGAGGGAGATCGGCCACCGTCTTCTTCGGCTCCGACCGAGCGCCGCCACGGCTGTTCCTCTGCCTCCGGTGAGATTCCGTCGACTTCCTGCGACTCGAACCATCTCTAGACCCTCCTCTACCTGCAGCAAAGCTTTATGTTGTGCTTCCTTGGCCAGATCAAGTTGTCCACGCGTCGCCGCCGGTTTTGCCGTGTCGCCGGAGTTCTCCATCGTCGCCGGAGCTGCTCCAACCTCGCCGACCCCTTTCACCTGCGTGGTGAGCCTCTAGATACCCCGGAACACATCATGCATGCACCCATCTGGCCTATTCGGAGCTGTAGCTCGACATGCATGTGCATCTCGAGAACCACCGCCGTTGTAGCTCGTTTTTCTCGAGGTACAGACCACCATTCACACCGTTTTTACCATCCACGAATCCGTAATGACGAGGGACACATTTCTCCTTTAGATGTCGACCCATGCCGCCGCTTGGTTTCTCGCCGGCGAGGCCTAGATCGAACCCAGCCATGTCTGCCTCCCTGTGAACTCAAGCCAGGGACCCCGCCGGTGAATTCGACTAAAGATAGGATTCGTTTTGTAAAACAACCAAAGACTCAGATCACTGTAATATCCAGGAAGTCTGAGGGCTCTTAATGAAAACTGTTTTCAACATGTGCTGAAATTGTGCTAACTTCAAAAATACATAACTAATTCATTTAAACTCCAAAAATAGTGAAACAAATTTCTATGGATTCATAAAAATGTGATCTACAAACTGTAAAAAAAAAAGTGTCAACTTTTGTACTGGATTTTCATGTATAATTATTTTTTTTGACGAATTACAGGAGGAGAGCCTCCTACTGTTGTATATAAATTACTAATAATAATTACAGAGGTTTACAAATATTTACAAAGAAGAAATTACAAGTTATCTATCCTGATTGAAGTAGGGGTTTGTGAGCTTCATGCACTCTATGCAAAAGTAGAGTACTATCCCCTTTGAATAAGGTCAACCATGAAGAGAAAGAAACTCGTGAGCTATTAAAAATTACATCATTTCTAATTTTCCAGATATTCCAACAGGTTAGTCCTACTATCTCCACAAAGAACAGAGAGTTGAAATTCCTCATAGCCACCAAAAACATATTCATGAAATTATCATTCCCTTGCCAGGAGATTCCCAGATGTGTCCAACACTGTATAGCAAAAGGACAATTGAAAAATAAATGTAATCTGTCCTCATTAGTGTTATTTGCACATAGACTACATGCAGGGCCAGAATTGACATTCAGATTTTTCCTGTAAAGAATATCTAGTGTTTAGCCTATCCATCATCAATAGCCAGAGAAAAACCTTAATCTTCAGGGTACATTTACTTGTCCAAATGAGCTGCAGGGGCTATCCACAATTATATGCTGGAAAAACAGATTATACATCTTTTTTGTACTAAAATCCGCACCCCAGATGTATGACCAAAGATCATTGCTATCAGTAGCATAAATTTCACTAATTATAACTGGAAGTTTATGAAATTCCTCCAAGGCTTGTAGTGAAAGGGGTTCATGTATAATTATTATTAGCCTTTGTATGTCTGTACCTTGTAAAATGCATAAGTAATTCAGAGAAAATGATAAAAATATGAAACCGCCTCTGTTAATCTTGTAAAATATCACTCTTTATTGTTGTAAGATAAAAACTACTAACTCCTGTACTGAATCTAACTGTAAAAGTATATTTAGACTTATGTACCTTTCTAATAAGCTAGATCTTGGACATTGCATAAGAAAATGTTGGAATGTGCTAAAAATGTGAAACTAATTTTATTGAACTTGTATATAGGTACTCCTAACTGTTGTAACAGATTTTTTGACCAAACTACATTTTAGCTGGTTGCTTAAGAATTTATTTACCCTCTTGTTGTTTAAATTTGTAAAATCAATAAATAAATAATGACATCATCTCTGGTGGTAAAATAATTTTTCTTAGCACCAGTGAGTATTTTACTTTCATCTAAAAATGATCACTTTGGTAAAATATTGGTTTGGTTTGCAAGTTAGTTCTTAAGCTCTAGGTTGTACCACTTTAATTTCAGAATCTGCCACTTTCAGCCTCTAGTCTTTGTCAATTTTGTAACTCCCGAACCACTAATGCAAATGCGTTGATTCTTTCACCTAAAATCAATTTAGGATCTGTAGTACCTGCTGTAATTTTGTTGTATTTTATTGATCATTTTGCATGTGCATATTTATTTGGCTCTTATTCGCATATTGCTTCTTTTCGATAGATTCGGAGATTTCCGGAGTTGGCGATCCTTCCCTGAGGTCGAGTGCAACCATTTGCAGCATACAAGCGAGCACCTAGGCATATAGCACCCATGCTTTACTCAACTCCTTTTGTTTGCGAATCTCTCTCTCTATATATGCATGTGCTTAGATAACGGTATTGAGTGATATGGTAGAGTTTTATTTGATGCATTTGCCCTAGTTATATAGCTGCCATGTACCTACTTTCTACTGGTTGGGAATGGTTGGGATGTTTTATTCGTTCATGCTTAGCCATGCTTAGTGCTAATAGAACTATAGGAATGGACAATGCTATTAATTGTGGTATATAGACAACTTGTAGTAATGGGCTTAAAACTTGAGCACTTACACTAAATAATGGTTGATGGAATATGTTGGACTTGGACGGGTGGTAGGACGATGATGGGAGGTATGTTTTCCCTGATGCAAGTAGCCCCGTCTAGGTCGTTAAGGACCGAGCATTTTGACGTCTATTCAAGCACCCTACGTAGTTACCACATGCCTTATTTGAGACCGACTTGTTTGAGTACTAGACCTACTGTGATCATTTACGCCCATCGGAGAAACGTGAGGATTCGGGATCCGCGGAGTGCCCGGTTGGCCGAGTTGCTAGCGGCAGGGGGTATCTCCCACGTGATGAGCCCGCCTTGGTCACACCACACGCACGTGACTGAGTTGTCGGGGACCCCGGTGTGGTTTAAGTGGTTGGGGTGGGACTAGGAAAGGACATTTGATGAGTTTGAATCACTTGGTGGACTGCACCTGTGTGGTGGGTAGTATTTGATCCTTGTTCATTTTGTGTGGGTCCAGTTGTACACCTCTGATCAGAGTATAATCTATTCGAATAGCCGCGTCCTCGGTTATGGACATTGCTTGATGTGTTAGTCACTTATGTTAGCATCAAATGTGGATTATTATGGATGGGTTTATGTTTGATGGTGATGTTGGCATGTTGTGCCATGTCGGTATGGACTTTGGGAGTCCATGGCTATTGACGGGAGTGCCGTTTGGGCTCTTTTGCTTATACATTTCACAATTATATACTTGCTGTCCATAAATTAAAATGATGCTAGTTTTGCTATTCCTTAGTCATTTTACTTGTTATTTGCTCAATAAAATTGGCTTTATGCAATTTATGACCATAGGTTGCTCTAGGTTAAGGTAAACCTTGCATACTTCTTTCTCCACCTTATATATATAATTTTGGGTAAGACTCGTGAGTACAATCTTGTACTTAACCCGGCTCCGCTGCTTTCAGGGAAGGACTCGAGTGTTGAGCTTCGTTTTGTGTGTGGTTATTGCTCTCCCAAGGGCGGCGAGGGTAGTTAGTTACCTCTCTTTTGCAGCTTGGCTCTTGCCCGGTTGGTTTGCCCTAGTGGGGGTTGTGGCGCCACCATTTTTAATTTATGCTTATGCTTATCTTTTGAATCTTCTGCTACTTTATGTGTTGTATGTCGGGACCTCGATCACTATTATGTGTCTTTTACCTTGCTGTACTTTACCCTTATTTACGCACTTGTGATGATGTTCCAATTGCTTGCGATAAAAGTACGAGGCTAGTCGCATTCCTGGGGACTAGCTAAGCATGAGTAACGAGTTTTGATCGCATGAGATAATCGGGGATAGCGCTTTGGATCGAGTCATTGGGGTATGCTTTTGGTCGCCGCCTTCGCGTGGTTGACGGGCATATGACGTAGTTGACTGGCAAGCTATCTTACGATTGTCTTGCGCTCACTACTCGGCATTCCGATTATTATAACAGAAGGTTGTTAACCGCGATCATGGACACATTGAGGATGAGTGGCTATTTATGCGTGTATGGATCCCACTCCAAGAAGTATGTAGTGGTCGCTTTGGACACTGGATGATATAATACTCGGGGTGCCCACATCGTGCCCCTCACAACCGCCATCAGGAGTGGGAGAAGCGGCGGCAGTGGTTCGGCCGAACCACCTGGTTCGGTTGAACCAGGCTGGCCTCCCACCGACCTCAGCCTTCTCCGGTGACTGACATGTGGGCCATTATGGCGGTTGATAGTTGCAGTGACAGTTACTTCGGCAGTTACCCGTGCCAGGTGGCCCTCTCATTCATAAGCTTGCTTGGGAGTGTGGTTTTCTTCCTCTTATCTTCTCCATTTTATGTAATTTTCCTATAAGCAAATATTCTCCAAGTACAAGTGGAACTATATTATTCTGAAACAAATATGCATTACAAGCATATCCTATTCTCCTTTATTTTAGTTGAATTGACGGTCAAAATATTGCTATAAGGACCGTCAACAGCGGCACATTCGCTCCAGAGTATATACGCCCAAATAATGGTAAGATCCTGCCTAGACACCATGTCTATGCTATCACTCCCTATACTACAGCCTCTTGATTGAAGTAGAGCACCTAAGTTCCAGATTAATACCTCTTGGTTCAACCTAAGCAGATTATTAACCCAGTTCTTAGACATTATACCCACACCAATGCAAATCCCAGCTAATGTAACTATAGTAAGCACACTAGTCTTGTATAAGCTAAGCAAGGCATCCATAATCTAATAACTTAGACTAAAGTATCACAAGTATATCGAGGAAGAATGATTATATTGAAGTATTGAAAGTCTTATAAAAGAAACTAGAGAGCAAAGCATAACTTTACCGAAATTCCTCCGAAGTCTCCCTTGAACTAGAAATATGCTAATTCTACTAATGTTTGGACTAATACTATAAGTAGAGAAGCTATTACTTGCTTTGGTGTGTGTTGGAGTGAAGAAAGTGATGCTCTATTTATAGGCTCTCAATGGCGGCAGCTTGGAAGAGGAAATGACCAGAGTGCCCCTGCCAATCGCCATCAGTAGCCAACCAGGAGGTTCGGTTGAACCACTCTGGCGGCCAACCGACTCTAGCTTTCTCCAGGTCTCTGACAGGTGGGCCCTTATGACGGTTACAGGTGCGATGACATGTCCTAAGGCGGTTATACCTGCCAGGTCTCTCTCTCATCCTCAAGGTTGCTTGGGAGTGAGGTTTCTTACTTCTTATCTTCTCCATTTTGTATATTTTCCCTACAAGCAAATATTCTTCATGTATAAGTGGAACTATATTATTTTGAAATAAATATGCATTGCAAGCATATCCTACTCTCCATTATTTTAGTTAAATTGACGGTCAAAATTTGCTATAACGACCGTCAACAGAAAGTTGACGGGAGAACCCTCAAGTACAAGTCACACTGGAGGTAGGTCAGGAACAAACATGCAAAGGAGTGACACATCACCTTTCAAGGTGCGTGGTGAGTATCTTGCGAAATGCTCCTTTGTTACCTTATCCTGTATGAGTCTTGCATGGTGAGCAGTAAAATAATAATAATAAATAAATAAATATATTCAAAAAAGAATTTGCTTTCAAAATAAAAAAATGTCTCTTAAAATTTTTTTGGCAAACTCGAGGGGTCCATGCTTCTTAAAGTTTTGAATCAAATTTCTCTTAGTGTCGATGTGAACAACTAAACATGAGGCTATGATAATTTTTTTTTCAAACCTTATAGTCCCTTGGGTATTTGTTGTCCACTAACCTTTTTGCAGGGAGTTAAAACCAAGGAGCAGCGCACGAAAGCTCATCATTCATACCACGCTTCTTGGCCAGATGCATATGAGACCAAGCGGAACAAAGGTAAAACTTCGTTGCACTCAATACAGTTCCAAGCTTGGTAAGATCCATCCGGTAAGAATTCTGAATACCTTGTGCATCCTCACCACATATCACCACCCTGCTAAGTTATCCATCAATTCCATTTTTGCCACGAAAAAATGAATGAATAAAATAAAATAAAGACAAATATAATAAAGTAGCTTTAGGCATTCCATATGCCTAGAGTTATTTTTGGCTCATCGGTATTTCACCCCGGTGGAAGCCCATTTTGTTTTTTGTGTTGAATAAAGTCCAGGTTGGTAAACAAGTGTGGGGGGAATCCCTTAGACCACTGATATGCAGCACTACAATTACTAAATATCTGACCAGCACCAGGGTCTTCGGAAAAGTGCAGGGAAATGGGCACTAGGGTGGTTCAACCGAACCATGTTTGGCACCACTTCTCTCATTTTTCCCAGGTATGCACATCTTGCTCCTCAGTCTTCCCCCCACTGTTTGCCATGGTGTACAATGAGTCTAATAAAATAAAAACAATCTCACTCAAGCATGATAAAAATAAAATTTCTAAATAATAAAATTTGCTATGATTAATCTTGTGTATATTTTATTCTAAGCTATACTTGTAACCTGTGAATAACCACCAAAATTAGGGAACCTTACTTATCTAAGTGATTGATTGATGAGATATGGTTAAGATAAAAAGAAATTCTTATGATCTTTGTTATGACACTTGGGGATTTGATTTTTCAAAATAAAAAAATGTTTTAAAGCTTGCTCCTTAAATGACTATGTCACTACCTACCAAGGCCATATGCAATGATATACATGATTAACCTTAGACATAAATAAATATGGCTGCTTGTGTTTTATTGAGCTTTACCAAATTGTTGGACTCGTGTTAGATACTTTTCATATTCATATGATCAAGGGTTCATATTGCATCCATCAAAATAAAGCTGAACTTCTAGACTGGAAGTAAAGCATCAATTCCATTTTTATTTATTTCATCCAAATAAAGCTCCACAAAAATTATGCTCTCTTTCCAAAAATACCAAAATCTAAAAAGATGAGAGTGGCCCCATTGTCCAAAAAAAATTAGTGTGAAAACTCTTCTGAAAATATTCCCTTAAATAAAAAAATATTGGCCAAAATAAACCCCCTCACAAAAAGGCTTTCACAAAGGAGGAGAGACATATAAAAAAGGAGCAACATAACTTTTTATTTTTATTCACAACACATCCACCTCATATACCCTTGATTTAGGATACGATGAGTCATCTTCTTGAGTCCATGTATTTGGTTTTGCAACATATGCAATGCAGGTATGTCCTGATTTTTTTCCTACCGAGCTCCACATAAGCCTATTAGTATAGGGAAAAAGGTTCGAGACATGAGCCTTGGTGAGGATCCACAGAAATTCCACATACATGAGTGACTCGAGAGCAAGTCAATTTGAGTACTGCTTCTTTGCGAAAATTTATAAAAACCCCAAGAGTCTAATGGAGAAAGCAAGGAGGATTAGAGTCAAAGACCGTTCTACCACTCAATCACCCAAGATGATAAGCTAGCCACCTCAAGAAGTTCATAGGTATGAACATGATTTCTGAATAACTTATGTACTTGTATTATATCATGGAAGATTTTGTTATACACTTCATCGCTACCTTTACTTGAGGACAAGTAAAGAGCTAAGCGTGGGGGTTTTGTTGACGGCTGCTAAAGCAACATTTTATGCGTCAACACCTGCATAATTGAAAGAGAATAAAACATACAACATAATGGTAGAGTTTATTTCTAACCTTTTCCACAAGGGTTGGTGAACATTTTTATGCAGGAGATAAACCACCAAAATGGAGAGAAAATACACAATAAAGTGGGAGGTCTCATTTACCATTAAAGCCCATGGAGTGCAAAGCCCATAAACCCAAGTCAGATACCTCAACTCAGGCAATTTCAAGTTGATTTGGCATATTGGGAGTTGATTTGGCATATTGGGCCTACCAGGAGTGGACACGAGAAAGGCCGAGGCAAACGGGCCCGAAGTGGGTTTGGCCGAACCGACCTTGAGACCGTTCATCCTGAGCTTCCACGTGTGCGTCCGAGATGACTCCCTAATCACGGTTTCAGCTGTGATCACCTGAAGTAACCGCCATAAGCTGGACACATGTCACTAGGAGGGTGAAAATGCTTATTGGATGCTTGGAAGAATTCTATCTTCCCAAGGCACCTCTATCTATAAATACCCCTCACACCCCACACTTAGAACACACACTTGAAGCTTGAGCTGAATTACAAGAGGCTCTATTGTACACTATTATATACTAGATTAGGGAAAAAGTAGAGCGGAAGTCGTCGGAGAAGTCCCGGAGTTGTCAGTAACTCTTTCTTCTTTCTTTTACTTTATCAATTACTCTTGATTTAATAGAAATATTCATTTGAGTAATTGAGTTTACTTTCGTAAGATTTATCTCAGTTAGTTCCTAAGTTGAATACGGGATTACTGTTCACTATAAACAACTGCCTTATAGTGATTACTTTAGTGAGTCATGAACACTGAAGTAGTTATTAATTGCTTAGACGCGATGTGTAGGTAGATTAATTTCTACTAGTTGTTGCGCATCCCACAGTTAGCTTGAGGCAAGTGTAGAGGTGATGACAGCCCTCAAGATCACGTAGTTCCTTCCTTCCGGGTGTGTAATAGAGCTAAGACCTGGGGCATCGAGCTGCCAGTGCCTAAAGTATCCCACTAGGATTAAACTAAGCTTCCTGCAGACACTGTTTCTTACTAGATAAACCCTCTCTACCCTTAGCCGACCATTAGCTTCGTGTTCTTGGATGAACTAGAGGAGGATTTGGCACACACGTTCCATGTGGATTTGATACCCTAGGAATACTCCTTAGGGGAAGTGATACATCGATATTCCGTGCGCTTGCGAATTTATCTGTGACCGTAACAAATACCAACAGAATACATGAAGCTTATGTTTAATCCTAATGAGATACCTCGGGCACTGGCCCCAGATGAAACGCTCTACTACACACCCGGACAGGGAGGAACTAAGTGATCTCGAGGGCTGTCACCACCTCTACACCTGCCTCAAACTAACTATGAGATATGAAGACTACTAGAAACTAATCTACCTACACACCGCGTCTAAGCAATTAATAACTACTTCAATGTTCTCGACTCACTAAAGTAGTCACTATAAGATTGTTGTTTATAGTGAACAGTAATCTAGTATTCTACTTAGGCACTAACTGAGATATAAATCTTACTGAAGTAAACTTAATTACTTAGAATAATATTTCTATTAATATCAGAGTAATTAACAGAGTAAAAGAGAGAAGGAATAGTTACCGACAACTCCGGAACTCCTCCGACGCCTTCTACTCTACTCTCTCCCTAATCTACTACACTATAGTGTACAATAGAGTCTCTTATAATTCAGCCCAAGCTTCAAATGTGTATTGAAATGGAGAATGAGGAGGGGTATTTATAGGCCTAGAGGTGCCTTGGGAGAGTGGAGATCCTTAAAGGATCCAATGAGCATCTTTGCTCTCCTCATACCAAGTGTCTTATGGATAGGATCCTTGTTGGTATTTCTTATCGTCATCCTTGGAAACAGAATTCCTATCGACGGCGACTCGAAATAATCAATGGGTAATCTATGGTTCACAGAATAAATCCGCAAGCTCACGGATGTACCATTGTAGCATTTCACTCAGAAGTATTGCAAGGTATCGTATTTATTTAATCCCAAAGAAAGATTTGTAAAGTACTATCCTTTCTAATATTTTATCATAGACTTGCATTCGTTATAGTTCTGAGCAGGGGTAAGATAAATATCTTGGGTAGAGTGACACAAGCAAAGGAATATGCTAACTATATAATAAATCCTAATTTAGTCTTAGCAAGAGTAGTTATAGAAAGAGAAAATCTGCTCCATGCCACTGAGTTTGCATCGATTCAATGATTTGCCATTGACTTTGTCGAATTCTAAGATATACCCTCGGTTTAGCAGTTTTCTCTACAATATACCCTCGGATTCTATGCTTTTTTAATAAATGTACAAGATTGACTATTAATTTATCATGTTAGAAGATCGAGAAAGTTATGAAAATTTTTGCCTAGCATCCTAACAAATCATTATAGTTTGTAAATATGTTTTAAGATCGAGAAAATATTTTTTCAGAAATTAAAATATAAAAAATAATCTTAAAATATACCTATAAACTATAATAATTTGTTAAGATTAAAATATACCCACAAACTAAACATGAGTTCAATCAAATCTCGAGTTACACACCAGTATGTTCAGATTCAACAGGGCCATGTCTTAACTGTGTGAACATCGAAACCTTTATTGCCATCATCCATGGCTCATAGGCTAATGACTTGCCAATTGCCACAAGGTGGACTTGGATGGTGGTTATGATCGTGACTACTAAACACTCTGCAGGGGCTATTAGCAACTGACACAATCTTTGTAAGTTCATCAGTGTAGTACCCATCCCCACTGACAAGCTGACAACATGCTGCTTCAGGCTGCAGCAGCCCCTGATGTCTGAAGACTGCAGGCCGTGGATATCTCATTTGTCTAAACTTAGTGTTTCTTGGTCCAGAATTCTTCTCTTTTTATTTCTTCCTATATTGCTCGATGCTGAAACTACAGTCTGATGTAAATACATAGTAACAAGTATTTCAGCTGAAACATTGTTATTCATGTTTCACTATCCATTTTCACTCCTGATAATGTTCGATTTGTACATTAAAGAATGCCCATGACCAACATATCATTTTTTTAGATAACAGTTGCAGAAAATGGAGCACAGACGTGGTTATGAAATTCTTAATGAGACGCTCTCTACTGCTGCAATTTACTAGGATCAATTTTAGATAAATATATTAAGCATCGTTCATTTGGACAGTGTGTCAGTGGAACTGTGTATTGTTGTGTCAAGGGAGCACAAGTCATCAATTTCTAGGAGACAAGACGATAGAGGATGCTAGAGATGTTTTGTTACGTGGGCTGGTCACTCTTGATTTCTTAAGTCTTAAAATTTTTAAATTTATTTGTTCGGCTAATGCAAAGAGTTCTATACAAGCGTGTTGAATTATTCAGAGACTACATATTTTTTCTTCAAGAAATCGGGGATCAATTTTTTTTCTAAATAATATATAAAGCAGAACATCATGGCAGAAGGTTCCCTTAGCTGTTCTCATTTTCAGAAGTAAAGATGCATCAATACATGGAAATATTGTGCACATTAGGTTCTATCAAATATCATGAAATCATGTGATTAATGAAGATCTATGGATTATACAGTGTATGTATTGGTGTTCAACTTAGGTTTTCACAATTTTCTATTAAATTAGAATCCGGTCTAGATATGTAAACCTGAAACCTGTTTTTTTAGTGCAAGACTTATTTTTCTATTGCAACGCATGGGCACTCAAACTAGTGGAGTAAAAAAGAAAGATCTCTACTGGCAGAGTGGCGGTGCAGTCTTGAGAATGATGCAGGCATGAAAAAGTGTTGTTAGCACAAATCCAACTGGAAAAAAATACTGCTTGGCAGGGATTGAGATCCTCTAACTTCACTCCCGTGAAGTCACCAGCGTGCAGTCACGTGATTTGTATTTTAACGCGTATGGAGAAATGTTTCATCATTCAGTGAAAAATATTTCAATAAAAAATGTTTCAATCGTACATTTTTATTGAAACATTTTTCACTGAGCATTAATGGCATCATTGTGGAATTTACTTTCCCAATATGTTTGGAGAAGTTCAATAGTCTTTCAACTACATACTTGATTGGCCATGTCCTACTATGCATTGCTATATTACTGGTTGTCATCAACTATATGATATGGAACACATTCGATAGCTGACACAATTTGTATATGAACTCTATATATATCTGAAAAAGAATTTTATATCAAATTCTTCAATCGATATATAGATTTGATACAGGAGTCGATCCATAGAAGAGGAATTATGCCTCGTGAATAGAAATTACACAAACTCTATAATTCGGGACACATAATAATTCTGTACTCTTTTACAGAGACTAGAATATGTGTTTACCATCCCCAAGCGTGATGTAAAGATAGACGACATTAGTCATGCCTCCATCATTATCCCGATGAGTATTTTGTGACAACTGAAGGTACACTATTGTATTTCATGTCCACTCGTACTCCACAAAATTATAGAGATGTCCGTCAAACGGGTTTCTATATTGAAATCCAAGATGACAACACAACAGGAATTACTCCTTGACGGATATGGCACAAATTACTACAAATGATTCCACCATTATCCTCTAGATTGTATAAAACCCGTACAAAATATTGCGTAAAAGATAATTTTCATGAATGTTTACACATTCCAAACCTGGCATCATAGTCTTGACCATTCCCACATAGGGATGATATGAAAAATGATCAGCACTTTTGTTGGTCATGCTTTCATTTCCCGTTATCTTTGAATATGGGCACTACTTGTGCCATCGGGAAATTGATTTTAAGACCCTTTTACCTTAAAGTCAGAGTTTGAGTCACTTAAATTTCTTGAACCTATTCAAGTAGATATAAGTGACCTCATACACCCATTTTATGGACTTATTCAGGTATTTCATGGTTCTGATTGGCACATCTACATGATGGTCACATGTGTGCCTTGTATACACATAAAACCATGAATTACTAAGTTGATTGCTTAAATTATTAACACATCACCTTGAACACCGAATTCAATCAATTCGGATGGACAACATTATTGAATTCTTCTCATATGCCTTCAATGACGATTAAATGGCCCATCAGAGTTTAAGATCAACACTATGTTTCAAAATATCCATACACATAATGGTTGTGTATAATCTCCTATAGGAGATAAGCAAGCTCATAGAAAAACCCTTAATTGCATATTCCAACATCTTCTCGGAGATATGCGGCTTTACACACCCACGTCATAAATTCAAACTCATCATACTGCAATTATACGGCTTTCTCCGTTGCAGTCAGTACGTGGAAAATTGGCCTCAGCCAAAGATTTCCTATTTATGATTAGTAACATTTTGTATGTACCAATATCACCACCATAGCATATATTAATGGGCACTGGGAGATCCATAAGAGGTATTATTATCCGTCTATCCAAAAACACCTCGGATCTTTCTAAAGGGGATTTATACATTGCCCGTATGCTATTTATATTTGAGGATATTTCAGGCATTAGGGGGAGATTGATACCACATAAAGAACGCCAGAAATAAAAAGAGAATGTTACACATATACATTGTTGGGGGTGACCATAGGACAACCGCCTGACCCACAAGGCGGTAGGGATGGCAGCGTGACGCCGGCGCGACAGGCAGGGATGGAATTGATTTTGATTGGGTGAGGGATTTGCAAGTATGGGTTGAATATATTAATCGAATTTGAACTCAATTTGACCATGCCTAGGTATTTTAATTTGTAATACTAATTCCTTTAGGAATTCAATTAATGTGCGTCATTTTATAATTAATATAATTACTTTCTACACAATTTTAATTAATATACCATTCAAATTAGTTGGCACACATCAAGGAGGAAAATAAACTTCGACTTGATGCAAAAAAAAAAATTTGCAAAAATTGCGTATTTTTCTCGTTGTAATTTTTAGGTTGTTACAAATACCTTTGGGAAGAATAACATTACCCGTCACTTTCGGAGAACGCAAGAACATGAGAGCAAAATTTATTGACTTTGAAGTCACCAGCTTCAAATCATCCTACAACACTATTTCGGGCCGAACAACACTAGCAAAGTTTATGGCTATTTGTCATTACGCACACCAACTCACCAAAATCCCTAGACCCTGAGGACTGATATCTGTACATGGCAATGCCAAAGTTGATGTATCATGCGACAAAAGGAGCCTCGTCCTCCTCGAGTAACCTCAACCCTCGCCTGACAAGCAAGATCAACAACAAAACAACAATCCCAACCTAAAATAGTAGTAAAACCCGAAGACAACACCAGAACAATACCTTTGTGTGAAGATGACCCTACTCAGACCGTTCGAATCGGTGATCATCTTAATAAAGAACGTGAGTGATAGCTTGTTACTTTCCTATAGGAAAACTCTGACATTTCAGCTTGGCACCATCCAACATGCTGAGAATCCACGGATAAGTCATTAAACATCTCCTAATCGTGCATACCAAGTTGCATAACCCACCGCCGAGATCTCCTATGGCCGAGGCGGCGCCACCGCCGCCTCACCGCCCCGACACGGCTGACGGCCCACCACTGGCCCATCCTGACCATCCCTCTAAGCTCAGAACACCTCTCACTTCCCACCCCTAAACCTCCTCCCCCACCGTCACCCCCGAAAACCTAAATAGTAGGTCTAC
>CM002485.1:13563963-13588838 GCA_000325765.3 Leersia perrieri
TAAAAATCACTCAATTGTTGTATAGCAAATTCGTTCATCAAATGCTTAAGACGTGAACAGTTGATCATAATGATTTGGTTCACGGCTTCATGCCCTACCAAGACAATCTGAATTCTGAAACAGCGAGCAAGCGATCATGGGTAGCGTGCTGTTTGGTAGCACAATATTTCCTAGAGATTATTCCTTTGAGCCTCTGAAGTCTGAAGAAAAAAATAATGTGTTTCTGCAATGGTCGGCTAGAAGCTCACAGATAGCAGTTGCATGCAATCGCAGATTTGCCATCAATAGCTTGTGATGTCAGCATTTGTCAAAGGCCTTGTTCGGCAGTCCTAATTGCTCAAAATGGAGACTGATGAAGAAAATACAACTACCGCTGTTTACAGCATAGCCGTTGTACTGAGATTGTCACAACCTTTGTTCCTGTCACTGTGTCGACGGCAAGCATTACGTTTCAATATACATTTGCTCAGTCAATTTAAGTTGGTATCGGACTGGACAATATGACTTAGATTGCTTGTATTGTTATTCAAGTGTATTTTGGAATTGTGTGGTGCACTGGCGTGCGTCATTTCTTTGTGAGTTGTGACGTAGATCGCCAGTTCGCCACTGGCAGCCTGTAGGTCCCTGTAATGAGAGGAGTCCATGTGGACGTTGCTTTGGACGTCGACATGGACGTTGTTTTGAACGGCCCAGGTGATACCAGCAGTTTGTTCGGCCCATCTAAGCAAGGAGTCGGAGACGCTATCGGCCTATGCGCACGCAGATCTCACGCGGCACGCCGGTGGAGTCCGATCCAGAGTTTACTGAAAAAACAAAAGAAGGATTCCGTTCCGGAGTCCGGGACGCTTGAATCATAATGGAAATAGGAGTTCTACTCCTGCTTTTTGGATATGATTTTTGGGTTTAAATAGTAGAGGGTTCCAATCCAACAGCAGTGAACTCCTGGAGAAAACATAGGGTTTTGTTTAGGATTGTGGTTTGAGAGATTGATTGACACATAAGAGATGAGTGCTTTGGAAGAACTCTCTATGGACCTAAAGGCGCTACCTGGCGACGTGCTCGAGAAAATTCTCCGTCGCCTTCCACCTTGCAGCCTGGCCGCGTGCCGATGCGTCTGCACGGAGCTACGCACAGTCATTGACGACCGTCGTATCTTGCGAACGGACCTCCTCCCGCTTAAGTTGGCTGGTATCTTCATATCCGTACTTTGGGTTCCTGACTTCTTTGCCCGCCCCGTGCTGCCCCAAGTGGTCCATGCGCCTGACTACCTATCCACCACGCGCTTAACCGCAACTTTGTGGGATTGCTGCAATGGCCTCCTCCTCTTCAATGAGGTCGTCGTCAACCTGGCCACACGGCGGTGGATACGCATGCCTCCGTGTCCACCTTCCCACGACAACTTCTGCGATAGATCTTATTATTTAGTTTTTGATCCCACCGTGTCGGTACACTACGAGGTGTATGTCATTCCATCTTCTTTTGGTGACAACATCGGCGAGTGGCCACCTTCACCCTTTATCCTCCATGTCTTCTCATCGAGGACACTTCAATGAGAGGAGAGGTTGTATATTCGGGAGGAAGATGCTATTCGAACCGTAGCCAATATGAGGCAAGGTGGTTCTCACCAAAGATCTGCATTATGGCGGGGATCACTTTATGTACCTTGCGGAGAGATTTCGTTACGAGGTAGACAATTATTCAAATGTCATACATGTTATTACATATATTAATATCTCAATGTTCGAATTTTTACAGGATATCCTTATCTGATGGTAAATACACAATAGTTAAGCCACCAAGAGGTTTCGAAGCCATGCCCAAAGATTGTGATCTCCAACTTGGCAAGTCAAAAGATGGAGTGTGTGCATTTGGGTTTGGTTTCTTAATGAATCATGCGGTCAAATCAATTGGGAGTTGAAGCATCATACCCATCTATGGTCCCTGCTAGCACAACTGAAATCTTGTAAACATCTAGCACAATGCAAATCCTGTAAACAATGGACATTGGACATGGTACAGTCGCTACCTAGAGGATGAAGAGAAAGTGGAATCAGACTTGCGGGTACATACCTATCCTGAGAATGAGTATCAAGTGGAAGAAGACCAATTCGGATGGAACTCTAATGAAGAGTATGGATGGGATTCTGATGAAGACGACAAATACAACTGCGAATGTAGCAACAAATATGGGGAAGATGAACTTTACAAAGTGGATAAGCTTTATAATATGCGCTGCCGGGAACTATTTCATTTCTTTGGATTTCATCCATACAGAGACGTTGTTTTCTTGCATGTATCATCTAGCAGAGCAGTGGCCTATCATCTCAATAGCTCAAAGGTTCAAGACTTAGGTAGATTAGTCACAGTGGATAACGAAACAATGCCTATATGTGCATCTTTTGTATATACTCCCTGCATGATGGGAGAACCATGAAAACTATTCACATGCAAGAAATCATCTAGCTTTTTTTTTCTTTTGATATCTATCGGGAGTACTATTTGAATATCGTATCGTATTAGTTGTGGAATTATAAAACATGAAGTGGCGACAAAGGCTCGCTTGCTCGCACATGGCCACATAGGATAGCAATAGTGTGTTACGAAATTTGTATATTATTGTGTGTTCTATTCTATGTGCAACAGAATCTTGTCACCTTAGTTTAGTCTTTAACTACTAATTTATTGAAGTTTTTTGTTACTAATTTAAATGCAGTTTAATTAGGAGCACAGGTGATCAGCAGGTGCAATGCAACCGTGCAATCTGCTTTTCTTGTTTCCCACATGCATGGTCCTTTGTGGGACCTCCGATAATATAAAATTGATTGAAAATAAATCAATTAGTCAAATATATTAGTACAATACAAATATATTAATGCAAATTTTGTACACCATAAAAATATTTTATGTAGTACTTACGTATAAAAATAGTTTAGTAATACAATACAATTTTATGTAGGCTTCTCCAGTTGCCGCGTCCAGGTGATCCTGAGAAGGGAAAACAGAAACAGCCAGTCTAGTGGCATCTGCACTGATTCCCTTCACCTTGTACGTGCTTTATATCTTCAGGAACTGCTACAGATGAGCACTGCCATCCTCATTTGGCTTGCCACAGAACGGGCTAGCCTGCGCCATGGTAATGAGGCTAGTCTTCAAATAGAAGTCGTCATCCCCAACATTGACTTGCGGCCCAGTGGGCACGCTGTCAGCGAAGGGAGCAACGTACTCACAAAGTGTCTTCTCAGCATCGGGAAAGTTGTTGGTCGCTGCAGAGAGCTTTCTCAAACGGAAAGACCCTTGGCTTGATGCTCCGAACGAAAACCTCTAGATTGTCGTGTAAGTTCTCCGGTAGGTATAAACTAGTCATGCACTACCCTGCTTTCACATAAAAGAGAAAGCAACCAAGGTTAGCCTATAAAGGCACTCATATTCTATGATTGGGATAGAATATCAAACTTGTATAAAGAAAAATAATATATTGATAAATGGAAGCCTTACAAAAAAATAAAGGAAAAGCTATAGAACTTTACCGAACTCCCCGAAGTCTCCTTTGGACTTGGAACTATTCTAACTCTACTCCACTAGCACTATACTAATACTAACTTTGTAAAGTAGCTAAGAGCCTTGCTTGAGTGTGTGTTAGAGAAGTGAGTGTAGTCCTCTTTTTATAGGCTACTAATGACGGTTGCTGGCATTGGAAATGACAAGAATAACCTCCACAACCGCCATCAGGGAGACATTAGGGATGTACACATGGAAGCTAGAGATGAGGCGGCGCCCAGGTGGTTCGGCCAAACCAGGGTATTAGCCCACCGACCTCTCCTTTGACTTGGTCTCTGACAGGTGGGCCCCTATAACGGTTTGATGTGTCTTGGCGGTTACTCTGGCCGTTATCCCTGTTAGGTGGGCCCTCTTATCCTCAAGCTTGCTTTAGAGTGAAGTTTTCTCCATATTATCTTCTCAATTTTAATTTATTTTCCCTATAAACAAATATTGGCAAGTACACGTGGAAATATATTATTCTGAACTAAATATGCATTGTAAGCATAGCTAGTTTCCCTTTATTCTGGTTAAATTGATGGTCGAAATTAGTCGATAACGACAGTCAACAAAGTTCTATTCGTGTTTTTCGTGCTGACTCCGCAGGAGAATATCTTTCTGTAGCTCTTCGTTAGGTTCTTTCTGATCATGACACTCTTGCTCAGTTTTCTTGTCCTGGTGCTCTTGCTCAAATTGGCGTTGCTGAGCGTAAACATCGTCATCTTCTTGAGACTGGTCGTGCTCTTTTGCTTGCTTCTTGTGTTCCTCCTCATTTCTGGGCTGAGGCTTTTTCTACTGCCAATTATTTGGTTAATATTCAGCCTTCATCAGCTCTTCATGGTGGAATTCCTTATAAGCGTCTTTTAACAAGTTGCCTGATTACTCTAGCCTTCGTCTTTTTGGCTATGTGTGCTATGTGCTTCTTGCACCTCGTGAGCGCACCAAGTTGATTGCTCAGTCAGTTGAGTGTGTTTTTCTCGGATATAGTGCTGAGCATAAAGGCTATCGTTGTTGGGATCCTGTTGGTCGTCGGATGCGGATTTCTCGGGATGTTGTTTTCGATGAGTCATGGCCTTACTATCCTCATCCATCTTCGGATACATCTTCTGCATCTTTAGTTGATCCACTCTCATTCTTGATTTTACCTGATGCTTCTATTGTCAGCTCTTATGAGGTGTCTTCTTTGTTGGCCCCGTCTTCTGCAGAGCCTTCTCTGCAAGTCCCTTCTTCAGGTCCTTCTGTAGACCGTTTTTGGACGCCGCCTTTGACATAAGTCTATGTTCGTCGTGTTCCGTCTTCCTTTGATGCTCCTTCATCTCCTGATGAGCCTTCCTCTCCGGATGTGCCATCTTCTTGGCCTGACGCCTCTTCTTCTGAGGATTCTTCACCGGAGCATTTTCTCAGACATTCTGATCGTACTCGTCGACCTCCTGATTTTTATTCTCCTTCTGCTTATTCTGCCATGGTTTTTTCTGAACCTACCTCTTATCATGATGCTATTCTTCATCAGGAGTGGCAGCTTGCTATGGCTGAGGAGATCGCTGCTCTTGAGCGCACTGGTACATGGGATCTGGTTCCCCTTCCTGCTCATGTTCATCCTATCACTTTTAAGTGGGTCTATAAGGTCAAGACTTGTTCTGATGGTTCTCTTGAGCGTTATAAGGCTCGGTTGGTGGCCCATGATTTTCAGCAGGAGTATGGTCGTGACTATGATGAGACTTTTGCACCTGTTGCTCATATGACCACTGTTCGCACTCTTCTTGTTGTGGCCTCTCTCCGTGAGTTGACCATATCTCAGCTTGATGTCAAGAATGCCTTTCTTAATGGTGAGTTGCATGAGGAGTTGTATATGCGTCCTCCACCTGGGTATTCTATTTCTGAGGGTATGGTTTGTCGTCTTCGTCGCTCACTTTATGGTCTTAAGCAGGCTCCTCGTGCTTGGTTTCATCGTTTTAAATCAATGATCACAGCTGCTGGTTTTTCTGCCAGTAATCATGATCCCGCGCTTTTTTGTTCACACTTCTGCTCGCGGTCGGTCTCTTCTCCTTCTTTATGTTGATGATATGATCATTACGGGAGATGATCCTGAGTATATAGCATTTGTGAAGGCGCGTCTCAGTGAGCAGTTTTTGATGTCTGATCTTGGTCCTCTTCGTTACTTTTTTGGGATTGAGATTTCTTTTACACCTGAGGGATTCTATTTGTCCCAAGAGAAGTACATCCATGATCTTCTTGACCGTGCTGCTTTCACTGATCATCGGACTGTTGAGACTCCCATGGAGCTTAATATTCTCCTTTCTGCCTCTGATGGTGCTCCTCTATCTGATCCTACTCGCTATCGTCACATTGTGGGTAGTCTTGTTTATCTTAGTGTTACTCGTCCTGATATCTCGCATTCTGTACATATTCTGAGTCAGTTTGTTTCAGCTCCTACCCAACTTCACTATACTCACTTGCTTCGTGTTCTACGTTATCTTCGTGGGACTACAACTCGTCGCTTGTTCTTTCCTCGCTCTAGCTCTTTACAACTCCAGGCCTATTGTGATGCTACATGGGCTAGTGATTCCTCTGATCGTCGATCTCTTTCTGCTTTTTGTGTGTTTCTTGATGATTCTCTCATTTCTTGGGAAACTACGAAGCAGACCGCAGTTTCTCGTTCGAGTGCAGAGGCTGAGTTGCGTGCTATGGCTCTTGTGACGGCAGAGGTTACTTGGTTATGGTAGTTGCTTGAGGATTTTGGTGTTTTTGTTTCTATGCCGACTCCTCTTTTGTCTGGCAGTACAGGTGCTATCATAATGGCTCGTGATCCTGTGAAGCATGAACTTAGTAAACATGTTGGTGTTGATGCATTTTATACACGAGCGCAGGTACATGATGGCATTGTTGCTCCTCGATATGTGCCCTTAGAGATTCAGTTGGCTGATTTATTTACAAAAGCACAGACCGGAGCTAGGTACAGGTTTTATCTCTCTAAACTCAGTGTTTTGATCCACCCTGAGTTTGAGGGGGTGTTAGATATATATGTATTTTGTATTTTCCCCATTGTATAAAGGGTTTTGTGCATATTTTCACACACTGTATATTTGGGCCTAGTGCCCCTATAATGAATATAAGTGCTATTCATAACACTATTAACTGGCCCGTTGTCCCAGTGCGTTAGAAGTGTTATTGCCTAATGAATAACTGTTTTTTTTTCCTGTAGGGTTGAGTCTTATCTGCTGCTACATTTGGGATACAGTTCAGAGCAAGGTCTTTTGGTCTCTGTTTTCTATGTAAGTATAACATTTATTTCCCCCTAAACTAAAATTTCACTGAATTGTTTATCTTAGAGTATAAATTTGCATAGATAGGTTCAGGGCATCAAACTTATTCCATCAATTGTTCCGTATTTATGTTGAATGATCCATAACTTTGATATGTATTTCATTGTAGTGCTGTTCTGCGTTGGCTTTATTTTGAATAATACTTGTCATCAGATGATGCCAATATAATTTACTGGTTCATATGAATCGTCGTCATATTTTTAAAATGCAGGATTAGCTGACAATGCTACATTATCCTTCCCTCTGTTCCATATTGCCTAACCTGAGCATGCTGGTTTCTAAGAAAAATTAACTACAGTGGTTCGCCACAGCCCCTCTCAGATTGACAACCACAAGGGAATCCTTTGCTCTTTTCATAGAAAACCACCATTCTGAATTTTCTCATGTTTTACCTATATTAATTGTTTGCAGACGATGAGTTGACAGTATCCACAGGTGAACGAATAGTGTTATATGCAAAGAGTTGCCGTTGGCTAAGGTCAAATGCAACTACTTTCGTTGTTTACAGTGCTCGTTGAGCTCCTTTGAATTTCATGAGTGCTAATAAGGGCAATTGCTTAGGGAACCTTTCTCGTTTTATTACTTTCCTGTTGTTTGTTCAGCTAAAAACACAATCACTCCTCTTTGACATTGTACAGGAGATGGATTGTCTGAAACATACCAACTTGATTTTGCCGATGAGTTGTGGGCTAAATGACTTAAATGGTAAATTCTTTTTGCTTCTATTTTATCGCCTTGGCAAAGATCTCCATGTTACTGATAGTTATAGTTAATTTCAAGCTTATGTTATTAATCCAATCCTGTCCATCTGTTGTCGAGGAATGGAAATATTACTATTGTTGGACAGACGTGGATGCAGTTTTCAGGTTGCTAATATCATTAATCCATTTTCTTTGCTTTATGTTAATTACAGTTTTCAGGATTGCAGTTGCTTCTATGATTTTTATTTTAAATATTTTATAGCGCAATCGTGTGACAGAATTTTATGGATCATCTGTATATGCCCATTTACACTATAATGCGCAGCTAAAACTGCATGTATCTCCTTAAAAACTGTATAGAGTAAAGTAATTTCAGAATTTTTTAGGTTCTTGTTATAATGTGCACGGTCTCTATTCGGCACCTTTTGATCGTTGTTGTTTACATTTGATCATTAGTTAGGTGCTTTGAGATTGTTAAGAGTCATGTTTTTAAATAATTTCGTAATCCGAGTCCTTTTAAATAATTTCCTAATCCTCTCTGTTTTCCGGCCTGTAGGAATTTATGGTTGGCTAAAAAATTTATCAGCTGACCATCCACTTCTTCCCCTCTATTAATACTTTTTGAATTATTTTGACAAAGAAAAATACAGAATTCTTGCATGCAGCTGTTGGATATAGTGATTACAATATAATTTGCAGACTGAAAACTCACAACCCAGCCATATGTTTGTAGTTCTAATTTTCCTTTTACCATAAGTGTCTTCTGGTTGTTCCATGAAACCAGACGAACATGACATCACAGTTTTATATATTGCAATAAACTGAAGTAGTCAGATTAGTATATACTCATTTGCAGTCACAGAATGGTCCACTGTCCACAATATGCGATGATGCTTTAGCATGTACCTAATGCTTATATTATATTATGCGACGACAACTAATATTTCTCTTATGATTACATTTTTAGTTGGCAAGGAATTGAGAGATAATATTGTAGTCCACTTCACTTGGTTTTTCCTTGGCTGATTTTAAGTTCTAAATTGCTACCGTTGTTTCACTTTCAATAGATTTCAATATGTGAAACTTTAGCTTTACCAACATATGGATCGAGCAGCGGGCGCTGAAGGTAACTTGTTACAGATCTCTAAGTACTTTTCAAACATCACTATTTTGTTTTTCTGAAGCAATACTTGAATGAGCAATACAAGGTAGGGCAGCCAGGCGGGCAACACTAGCATGCTTGTGTGCTGTGTTGCAGCAAGCCAGCGAGCTTTGGGCTGGAGTCAAGCAAGTAAAATTTTGATTCTTGATTTCTGAAAACAACTAGAGGGAAAGATGCCAAATTTTTGTGTTTCCTGAATTATTTTTTAATGCACTATTGCTTTATCCACAACATGGCGCGGGGTGCTCCACTAGTTCTTTACGTGTGCTCTAGAAAACAGTACGTTAGCCTTAAGAAAATATTTCATTCACTAGTTCTTTATGTGTGCGCTAGAAAACAGTAGGTTAGCCTTAGAAAATATTTCATTCATATGCATGCTTTGTGTGGGTTGTTTTCAGTCACATCATTCAAAGATTATGCAGTAAGCGTGGAGTGAACAATAAAAGGGGAAGATGATGGTATGACACCAGGCACTATTTCCCATTGTACATTGACGACGCCGACTCTACCTTCATGTCCGACAAGGTAATTAACTTAACATCCTCTTCCTTTTTATTCACGAACAGACCCAGATCATGGCTGACTCAAATCACTCGTCTCTCTCACTTCAGATGTGGCGGGTGGTGCAGAGCATTGTGGAGCACTGCCACGGCAAGGTACGTGTATAGTGGCGGACCCATCATAAAATTTTCGAATAATTCCATATTACAGCCTTTAGTTATTATGTTGGTCTAAAAATAGCCTATTAACTATGAAACCAAATATTTTACACCCCTCAACTATTAAAACCGGACAAAATACCCCAAGGACAATACAATTCGGTTTTGATGATGGTTTTCGTTAGTTTAATATATTCATTTATATGTTTTTAGTTACATCAAGGTATTTGTCATATCTTGCTAATTAGGTATCACATAAGTAAATAATTTATATTTAAAAATCGTCAAAACCACTATTAAAATCGGGTGGTATTCTCCTTAGGGGTATTTTCTCTGGTTTTGATAGTTGAGGGGTGTAAAATATCTGTGATAGAAATTTTCTAGTCACACCTCTTTTTATTACTTCCTGCATGTCTGACTCATGTTCACTATAGCGTTTGTGTCCTCGTCCCTTGTCACCGGTCGATCTTGCATGTAGATATCTTTTCTCTTCTCAATTCCCAACTAAGTGATTAAGTAGTAACTCTACTTAAAAAAAGATAAAGTGATTAAATGAATTATGCATAGTTTACATTGTAACTTTATATTAATTACAATGTAACAATATTGTATTTACAATCTACTTTATATAAAGTGTAGGTAACTTTTAATATTCCGATGTAACATTTTAAAATTTAATTATAATGTATTTTTTATTAAGCTACTCGTTTTATTATCTTGTTAATGACTTTTACGTGTATTATATTGTTTTCATGTAAGCTATGTGCTGTGAATTGGGTGATTTAAAATTTGCGTGATTTGTCCTTCAAAATCACTCGAGTGATATATAAACGTTTTCATCTACTTAACGATATTACTTAAATGTTCGTGACGCCTCAACCAAATATCCACCGTTGCATTGTCAGTGATAGCAACTTGTACAAACAATAGTTCAACTGCATGCATATAGTTAAGTAGATGAGAACAAATAGAATTT
The DNA here is from genome assembly GCA_000325765.3 of Leersia perrieri. Lineage (NCBI taxonomy): Eukaryota > Viridiplantae > Streptophyta > Magnoliopsida > Poales > Poaceae > Leersia > Leersia perrieri. The sequence goes on from CM002485.1 coordinate 13,574,322, forward strand.
GATCAGTTCGCTCGTTGTAAGTTCTTTTGCGGTATCATGAACGTCACTGCAAATGCATGCTCAATTTGCTAATCCATTATCCACACCGTCAGCAGCCAGCTAGCAGACTGTCCAGGGCCTCTATTTCTCTCCATATGCATTAATCCCACAACGTTTTCTGCGAATCTTACACGTCCTCCACCGGTAGCAGCACTGCCTTGAGTGCTCAGCAGCTTCAATGAGAAGGCATGTATAGGATGTTTTCATGCTCTGGGATGTAGCTATGGCGGACGCCACACCTTGCCACAAGGGGTGGGTCCGCCACTTTAGCCCCTCCCTAATAACATCATCATATCAACATCACAGTATCACAACGCACAGGCAGAGCTATGTGCTAACTTCAGGGTTATTGCTGTCTTTGCGCCGTAAACACAGGCATTCGAGTTCGTGAAGCTGACGAAGCTCTACTACGCCGGCAGCCATGGCATTGACACCAAGGGCCACGCAAAAACCTCCCCTCAGAACAAGGCCAAGGTGAGCGCTCTGCACCAGTGCATCTGCGCTCCGCTGTCACACCTGCTAACACGGCGAGAAATATAACTTTTATCTTTCCCTTGTGTGTTTTTCTCAGGCAAAGGGCATTCTCATTCAGCCGGCGAGGAGTTGTTTAACAGCCATTCTACTGCTGCTACTTCCCCTCCTCGTCACCCCGACGAAGATCATCCTTGGCAACAACCCCAACCACAACCGCAACCGCTGGCCCCAAGCTCAACCTCCCAACTCTTTTCCAACCATAAGCAGTATTGAGACGGACGTGACAGTGTACCCCGACTCGATACAGGAATTGCGGGGCCTCCTGCTTGAAGACACTGCCCCAAAGATTACCGTGCCGGAGGACCATCCTGTATTGGCTCCTCAATACGATGACAGCGTCCCGCCGGCACGGTTGCTGTTGCCGAAGCTGGTGGCCAACGGATATGAGGCCATACTTGTTTGGAGGGATTCTAATATTTATTTTATAGGTTTTGCCAATAAGAGGAGGCAATATTTCTCTTTCAAAGGGAGGACCGACGTGCCGCCTGAGTTTCAGGCCATTTGGAGTGGACTACAGCGAACTCGCTGGCAGTCGGGATAACCTTCCAAGCAATCCCTCTTGGAAGGAGTCAAACGGAGTGGGCCGTACAGATTCTTTCAGAATACGACCCAATGCTCTGTGATGATGAAACTTTAAAGCGTGCACTAACCATCCTTATTATCACATATTGCGAAGGTCTTAGGTTTTTCACTGTAAGAAATACCATACAGGCACGTTGGGACACCGTATCACATATTACATTAGTCGACGCAAACCGTCTAGTTTGCTGGGGACAGATCTCTTATATGCTTTAGTATACATTTTTAACCGGTGATTCATGGGAGTCGGACAAGGAGAAGAAACGCAGCAAGGACCTGAAAAATACTAAGGGTTGCAACATACAAAGCAGAGCTCAAGCACTTCAAACAGTTGATGTCTTAGTCCGGAGCTACATAATGTAGTATTTAGTTAGTACATGATGTATTAATGCATGTTCTAGGCGCCCTCCTAGCTAATATAGGCGCATTTGAATTCCTCAATATATGTAACTCACATGGTGTAAAAGACTTTCTGCAGTTTTATTTCTACGTGTGAAGTTTGATGAAAAGAAAAGTCTGATCATCGATCGACGGATGATGCTACGATGAACTTGCATGCGCCAGGGGCGTGGTTTATATTATCCTCATATGAGGACGTCCACGGTCCACCCATGCATACTGTCTTTCCTCCTCAAGATCTGTGCTGCACCACAGAGTCCATTTCGCGCGGGTATGAGAAATACCATGATGGTTTGTACAATTGTACTTGTACAATGTACGCATCCCCCTCATCCTCATCCCCATCTGCACCAAACCTTCTGCATGTGATGTGAGACTCCCTCGCCTACCAGGTCGAACTGGCCGCCCAACCATGCGAGACGGCGTGCGACCTGCCGCGGATTGAAATGCACAGCAACGAGTTGGCCTTTGGCGACGGCAAACAAGACAGCCACCGTCGGCCAGCTCCCACCCTCCCCCCGCCCGCCGGCTCTGGACCCACGCCGTGCCTCATCAGGTTCTCTTATGAGTCATGGATCTCTCTTCAAGTTCTCTTCTGCCCTATCCATGGAGCTACAGAGTCTGATGCCACCAGACGATGGATATATCATGGCAAGTTTATACTTTTCTCTTCATTGTTCTTCATCTTCACGAGAGCTCCATCACGGATCTGGTTTCAAGGATCCCACCTATGCCAAAGAAAACTTTTGTGTTTTCCAGTTAGATCTTAAATTCGTATTTTTATCTTCTTGCTACATCTTTGTTTTATAGGCAAAGTATTCAAATACCTTTTTATCACAATTTCTTCTTGATTAACCTCTGTTCTAGGAAAGCCTTCTAGAGTTTTCTAATCACATCCCAACAACACACACACACCCTCTTTTTTTTCTCTCGGTTGAATCAGGTTTTGTTCGTGTGAGGTGTGAACATATTTTCCTCTGTTCTTGATTCGACTGACCTGCGCATCAATATGGAGCTGAAATTTAATATTTGAACCCAAAAGAACGCCGAGGATGAGGAAGGCTTGATTCCAGCTGAAAAAGGCTATATCTCTATTTTTTCTGCCCAATTTTACATTGAACTTGTTCCCCTCACTAATTTTTCTTGTTATTATTAGACATTTTGATTTTTTTTCTTCCTAATATACTACTAGCTGCTATGCGCGGAAGAATGGATTATTTCCCCTTCTTAAAGTGACTTAAATATTCACAATCTTATGCTAATATTCGCTTTGGACTTAGGACGAGTGTAAATAGAGGTTGAAAACGGATTATTAGCCACACATAAAATGAGAAACATATGTGATTAATTGAGTATTAATTATTAAAAATTTGACTCATAAATTTATTTGATTTTTAAAAATAATTTGTATATAGAAAGTTTTTACACGAAACACACCGTTAACATTTTTGACAAGTGTCCTAATGGAAAATGATAAAATATTCAGCCAAAACAGGCTAAAAAGAAATGGCCTAAGAAAGGGCCGAAGAAGAACAACTGGACAACTCTAAGTAGACTGGTGCTCGGCCGCCCCAAGAGAAACTTTTTTTTTTGAATTGTTTGCTTGTAATATTACTTGCCCATCCGAGTAGAGACACATGATCAAAGTTTCTTTGATATGAATTTTAGAGTTTTTTTTCTTCCTTTCTTTCTCTTTTTTGCAAACTAGTAATATGCATGTGCTAATTAATGCCACGGTAACATTTTATTATTACATCAAACAACAAAAGATAATACTATATTTTGGCTTGCATCCATATAGTGAGATATATTTAAGTTTTTCCAAAATAAAAGGAGTAATGTAGTTATTGTATTGTTAATAAATTATATATCATGCACAAAAAATAACATAAAATTTTTTACCCTTGGAGGCCGTCACTCTAGTTCAAGCAAATATTCAAAATAAACCAATGAAATTTAGCTTCCATTGATAGAAGAGGATCTGATCAGCTCTGTGTTGCAGCAATATTAAGCAGAGCACAAAACTTCGCCAGTCATCCTTCAATATTAAAAAAAAAAAGAGATTAATTGATGTTTGCCGATGGCAGTGATTTCAATATTAACAAATTAAGCAGAGAATATTTCTACAATCCCATAAGAAAGTATACTACACTTATTCAAAATTGCACTTTCACAAAGTTTTTTTTGTAGTTTTTCTGAACTATCAACTATGGTGAAAAGTAATGGCTATACTGAAAAATGTTGAAAAGCATCTATATTTTTCAACATTTTTCATTGAGGGGTGGGCAGTTGTACGCTATAGTGAACTTTTCTTGCTGAAAAGTGCTAATGCCTTGCTCAACTTCTCCTAGTTTCCCTTGCTCAACTTTTACAAACATGCAACAAAGTTTCATTCCAAAATATTTGTGCATAGAGATTCTACATATGAAAGAACACACACCAAGCTAGCACTATGGCTGAAATTTAAAATTTTCTAAGGTCTCGTTCATTTCTGCTGCTTGCTTTGGATTATTTGTTGCACAAGAAACGAGGAGGATCATTACTGTATAATTAATTAAGTTTTAATTATTATAAATATGAAAAACGGATAATTCTGATTTCTTAAAGAAACTTTTATATAGAAATTTTTTGTGAAAAATACACCGTTTAATAGTGTGAAAAGCGTGCTCATGGAATCCAAAAAAATAGCTAAGCCCATTAGTTGAAAAGAACAGGGCCTAAGCCAGGTAGGAGCACGATGCCACATCGGAGCTCTTCTCCCCTCCATCATGTCACTAGATGGTGAAACCGTAGAGAAAAAGGAGAGGCAAAGAAGAAGAAGATGCTCACCTAAGATGAAGGAGGTGCGTCTATGGCGTCTCAGAAGAAGGAGAAGCGATGATGTGGCTTCTTGCTGGAGGGGAGGCCCGATGACGGCAGTGGCTCGTGAGAGGTGGGGCGACGAGCGACAACGGTGGCGTGAGAGGGAGTGGCGTGGTGGTGGCGGCATCTTATGAGAGGGGGAGGCACCGATCTGGCTTCTTGTCGGAGGGAAGGCCTGGCGGCGGCAGCGGCGGCGGTGGCTCACGAGAGGGAAGGCAGACGCCGAGTGGGGAGGTGGCGGCGTGTCTCGTGAGAGGAAGGGAGGAGGCGAGCGAGCAAGAGATATGCCAGCACGAGGAAAAAATCCCGACCTCCTGAGGCGTGGGAGGTTTCCATGGGGAGTAATGCTCCGGTGCTATCTACTGGCAGTATTATACTTCCAGTAGAAATGATCTTAACCTTTTGTTTAATAGGACATATATATTAGTTATTTACTAAAGTCAAGGGGGGCAAGACTATCTTTTCTTTTTTTCTCTATTTCCTATTTATCTTCTTCCTGAACGATGGAAGCCATCAGATCTGGATCAACTCCTACACACTGACGGCTCCCACGCCATCGCTCCCAAGCTATTTACCCCTTCACAGTCTTTTTCTATTGGACGATCGTATCCTTAAAATTTCTATTGGCCCAAAATATTTGGTAGTATAAGTACATAGATCCAACGGTTAATATTATTTTATACTATAGAGAGTACCGGAGCAGACCTCTTCCCTAGGGTAGCCCCACAGATTGGGTTGGGATTTTCCCTCCTCGTGGGCTTCCAAATGTGCATGTAATAAACCCTAGGCTTGATTCCACTGCCGGGGTTTTGCCCAGGGAATGGGCCGGGATCCCGGTGGGATCCCGAGCTGCTAAAGGACCCCTAAGCGAACGCGGGGATTGACGCATGCATGTTAGGCATCGCACGAACATCGACTCGGATCCGGACGGTCAATCACCGAATCGAGTCGCTGGAACCACAAAACTATAAACCTACGAGATTTAATTGCCGGGAGCATGCCATCCCCCATAGCCTCATCTGTCAACAAATCGCGCGTGCTTCGTTGCGTTGAAGTATTTCACTTGGCACCACCAAACCACAGCCAGCGACACAAGTGTCGAGCCAGCGAGCGGTCGTGGTCGTGGATTGTCGATGATGTCGCCGGCGTGGTTCGAGCCTCGTCATCGCCTGTCTACCTTTCCCCGTCGACCGCGTCCACTTCTGCGCCGTGTGCCGCACCTGGCATTCAGCCGTGAGCCGCCATGTCGCCGCCGCGCCACAGCTCATATGGACCGTGCTCTTGGACGACTCCTTCGTCCCGGACTCCAACAGCAGTGGCGTCCACCACATGAACTTCCCCGACAGCAACGCCATCTGCGTCAGCTCCACCGATGGCTGGCTTGCCCTCCACCACACCGACGTCGATGGCGACGGGATAAAGAGGCACGCGTTCTTCCTGCATATATATCTTTACATATTTCACAAAAGCTTTTAAATAAGATGAATGGGCAAACGTGTGTCAAAAAGTCAACGGCTTCAGTTATTTAAGAACGGAGGGAGTATTATGATTCCTCCTGCGTATGAAATTGTGATGAAAGGCTAGATTATGAGTATATCTCTTGATGGCGTACTGGCTGGACTGGTGTTTGGGAATTGTTTTTTTTTTTTTTTTTTGGAAGTGATAGATAGTTAATATCTCCCCTGCTGTTTAACTTGATTAGTGATGCTCTTTCCATTATTTTTCAGAAAGCTAGACAAGCAGGGGAGGTCGGGGGTTTAGCAGATCACTTGGTTGAAGGGGGTTTCTCTCCTGCAATATGCAGATGACACAGTTTTTTTAATACACTTCAATGAAAGATATATTGTAGTAACTAAATTCCTCCTGTATTGTTTTGAGGAAATGTCAGGGACGAAGGTAAATTATCACAAGAGTGAGGTTTTCTGTGTTCGGTTAGAAGAGGTAGAAAAAGAAAGAGTTGCCAATATGCTTAACTGCCCAATAGGAGAGTTCCCAATGATGTACTTGGGGATGCCTGTGACCTATGTGAAACTTCTAAATTCTGATTTACAATTTATCCCTGAGAAGATGGGAAGGAAATTAGGTTCTTGGCAATGTGGCTCCTTGTGATATGGAGGGAGGGACATTCTGATTAATTCCTGTTTATCTGCTATCCCTACTTATGCCGTGGGCCTCTACCTTCCCCCTGAAGGGATACACAAACAGATGGCTCCATTAGAGGTCGTTTTTACTGGTCTGGCATTAGTACAAAAAGAAATACCATATGATGAAGTGGAATGACTTAGCTTTTCCCAAAGAGTTTGGTGGTGCAGGTTTCATTGAAACCAGGAAAATGAATATTTCCCTCCTAGCAAAATGGATCATGGCCCTTGAGTCAGAGAAATCCAGTCCTTGTCTAGAGTTGTTAAGAAATAAATACTTGAGAGATTGTGGGTTTTTTCAAGCTGACTTGAATGTTGGATCTCATTTCTGGAGAGGTTTACTCCAAATTAGAGATTGGATGAGGAGATTTACCAAATGGAGAAGAGGTGATGGGAAACATATCATGTTTTGGGAGGATGTGTGGTTAGGGGAATGTCCTCTTAAAACAAAATACAACAGTATTTATGAGGTTTGTGACCAGACAAATGTGTCAGTGGCCTGGATTATAGATAATGGCATGATGTCTCTGACCTTTAGAAGATCCTTTGGAGAGATTGAGCTGAGAGAATGGTGTGCCCTCAGAGATGAAATACAAAACCTAGAAAGAGGGGAGGGACCTGATGTTCTGATCTGGGCAATGAATGAGAAGGGGGTATTTTCAACTAAGGCCATGTACAGAGAGTTGACTTTTAGAGGTTGTAAGAGCATTAGGATGGAGACAGTTTGGAAAGCACCTATTCCCCTGAAAGTAAAGCACTTTGTTTGGCTGACAAACAAGAATAAATTCAGTCTGTTTCTGAACTTAAGAAGAAGGGCTGGGAAGGATCTGAATTTTGTTATCTCTGTGGGGCACTGGAAGACGCTGATCACATCATCTTCCAGTGCGCAGTAGCTACTTTCTCCTGGGGTGTTTTCAGAGATGCAATTGGATAGGGGAGCAATCCAACTGATTTTGAGTCCTTTTGGAGTTGGGTAGGGAGAGGGCATGATAAGAAGAGTAGGGTAGGGTTGATTTTTCTGGCTGCGTTGAGTTGGTCCTTATGGTTGATTAGAAACGATGCTGTGTTTAGAGAGAAGTTAATCAAATCACCTCTAATCCCTGTGTACCGCGCCATTTTGCTCCTGACCAAGGAAGCAGATCGACTGGACTACGAAGAGTTGATTACGAAGTTGCTGGCAATCCTGAGAAATCTGGAGGATGACCGAGTAGGGATAAGTTAAGCCTCTTTTCTGTTTTTGTCTCTTCTCAGGACCAATGTTGGCCTTGAACTGGATAGATGTTTCCAGGATTTCTGAACTTGTAATGGCCTGCTGGTAACCCCAGCTCCCTGGTTTGTACCCGAATCTTTGCTTTATAAAAAGCTGGGCGTGAGCCTTTTATCAAAAAAAAAATCAACCACTGCATAAAATCGTTGATTATTTCTTGAACCAAACACTATACCCGTGATAAATTCCTCACTGTTTCTGAATTCAGCTTGTCCTGCTAATTGATTTGAGCATGAACTCAGTGTGATCAATGATCAGTTATCCACTTCTTCCGAATTTGATATGATGTTTGATGGATACATGAATGTGCAGGTGAAAACGGGTGTGGCAGTGGGAGAGGAAAGCAAAGACCAAGTTCCAGACTTCCAGTAGCTTTGTTCTGGGCCTGGGCAGGCCAGGCTCACCAATCAGAGAATTTTGTTCCCCGGCGAGGCACCCTGCAGCAAGATCTATATGCTTCATCTCGTGGTCAACGTACGTCATTGCCATATGCAAAAAGGATCGGAGAAAAGAAACCGATCAGCAGAGAGCGCCGGTGCAATTTACTAACACAAACAGATTGCTCTGCCCGTGTAAACTGTAAACCGTATGAAGCCGCGGTGCGCGTGTCTATCGCATGAAGCCGGACGTGATCGTTGAGCGAACGCGGGGATTGACGCATGTCACGCATCACACGGAGATCGACTCGGAAGCGGACGGTCAAACACCGAATCCGATGGAGTCGCCGAAACCACAGAACTATAAACCTACGGGATTTAATTGCCGGGAGCGTGCCATCCCCATCAGTCATCAGATCGCGCGTGCTTCATTGCCTTGGGATACATGTGTTGGATGATTTGGATCGGTTTGGCTCAAATAGGAACTGCGAATTGGGATGGGATTAGGTCATACCTTGATCACCGGGTGTTCCCATCTCTCTCTGTCTCTGTTCTTCTTTTCCTTCTCTCGTTTGGAGCACGGAGAAGAATTGTGTCTCGGTTCTTCCGTGTGTTTACAGTGGGTTGCTTGATCGGGTAGCTAGCTCAGTTAGGGTTCAACATTTAGGCATTGAACTCCTTTTATAGCCATTGCACATCGGCACTGGCAATGACGGTAAGTCCCCCGATCAGGGACGTTCGTGAGGGCACGATCACTGTAGTAACAGCCCAAATATCTTTTCCCCCGACATGTCTAGCCGCCAGATCACAGTTGCATTCACACTAACATTCTACCCCTTGATCGTGAGGCTAAACTTATAAGTCAATTTCTCAACGTAATAGCATACCAAGACAAAAGAATACAGTGATTAATATAAAGTATCATAGAATCCAGTGACTATAGTATAGCATTACATTTCAAAACAAACTTCTTTAAATCTTACGAGCTCTTTGAACCTATTACATTAGGCTTATACAAACTTATGGACTCACTTCTCAACAAAACAGTACACTAAGACACTAGATTACAACATTCAATTAAGCACCACTGAACCAAGTGACTATGGTTCCCATTTAATTTCAAAATAAGTCCGCCTTAGTCTTATAAGGGAGTCAGTGCCATATAGGTTCCTTCTTAATCTAGGATCAAAGGCTTTTCTACCAAACCCATGCCGGCAACATATTCTTTAAATATTGCGGGTGGTAGGCCTTTTGTGAGTGGATCCGCTAACATCAACTTAGTGCTTATATACTCAACACTTATTGTATGATCCTGGATCATTTCTTTCACAACATGGTACTTGATATCAATGTACTTGGCAGAAGCACTTGATTTGTTGCTACTAGAATAGTATACTGCTGGTTTGTTATCACAGTACAATTTGAGTGGTTATGATATACTGTCGACCATATTGCCTGTACAGTAGCTTCATAACATGCCACATACTCAGCCTGCATTATCGACGATGCAGTAACTCTTTGTTTGGAGCTTTTCCACGATATAGCTCCTCCTGCTAGGGTGAAAATGTAACCTGACGTGGATTTCTTATCATCATCACACCCTGCAAGATCAGAGTCCAAATAACCAACAACTTCAATGTTTTCAGACTTTCTATATGTGAGCTTGAAATTTTTAGTACCTTGCAGATAACGCAAGGTTTTCTTAGCTAATTTCCAATGTTCTAGACCTGGATTAGACTGATATCTACCAAGCATCCCGGTAACGAAGGCTAAATCAGAGCGAGTGCACACTTGTGCATACATTATGCTTCCGACAGCTAAAGCATATGGTATTGACTTCATCTGCGCAGCTTCATACTCATTCTCAGGACATTGGAATTTTCCATACTTATCGCCCTTCATTATAGGAGCACGCGAGGCTGAACAATTATGCATACTGTACTTCTTCAGTACCTTTTCTATATATGCTTTCTGGGATAGCCCCAAAACACCATTCGATCTGTCTCGGCAAATCTCTATACCCAATACATAAGTGGCTTCACCGAGATCCTTCATTTCAAACTTAGAGGCCAGAAACTTCTTTGTTTCCATTAGCATATTCTTATCATTATTGGCCAAGAGTATATCATCAACATATAATATCAGGAAGATGAACTTACTCTCCTTAAACTTACTGTATATACAGTCATCCTTCTTATTCTCCTTAAAACCAAATTGTCTTATGATTTGGTCAAACTTAAGATACCACTGCCTTGATGCTTGCTTTAGCCCAGAAATCGATTTCCTTAGATGACATCCCATATGTTCTTTTCCTTTCATAACAAAACATTCCGGTTGTGCCATGTGTACATCTTCGTATAATTCTCCGTTCAGGAATGCCGTCTTAACATCCATTTGGTATAATTCTAAATCATAATGGGCAACAAGCGCCATAATAATTCTGAATGAGTCCTTAGTAGAGACCGGAGAAAATGTTTCATTATAATCAATCCCTTCTCTTTGCGTAAACCCGTTTGCCACAAGTCTTGCTTTGAACCTTTCGATATTTCCCTTGGAGTCACGTTTAGTCTTATAGACCCATTTGCAGCTTACTGTTTTGGCTCCTTTGGGAATCTCTACTAAGTCCCAAACTTTATTAGTACTCATGGACTTCATCTCGTCTTTCATAGCATCTAGCCATTCAGACGAATGTTCACTCTTCATTGCTTCTTTAAATGAGATGGGATCATTATCCAATATAGGCTTATTCACCTCTTCACTTATAGGTCTATTAACCTCTTCATTCATATAAGTGACATAGTCATTTGGAATCGCTGATTTTCTAACTCGTTGTGATCTTCTGACGGGCTCGTCATTTGGTTCATTAATCACAACCTGGGGCTGCTGAGCATCCTCATTATCCTCATCATTTGATATATTACTTGAAGTAGTTGCAGGAGCTTCAACAGGTGTTGCATCATTATTTCTTTCTGTTGAAGGTGCAACATGAGTATGCGTCGAGAAAACGGGTTCTTCAATTATAGGCATTGGAACATAATCCCGTTTCTCTTCCAGAATAACTTCTCTGGGTGTCATACTCCCCCTGATTACTTCATTTTCCAAGAACACAGCGTGTCTTGTCTCAATGAACTTAGTAAACTGATTTGGGCAGTAGAATCTATATGCCTTTGATTTATCAGGATAACCGATAAAATGACAACTAATTGTTTTGAGGTCTAACTTTCCCATATTTGGATTGAAAACTCGTGCTTCAGCAGGACAACCCCACACATGAAAGTAATTCAGGGTTGGTTTCTTCCTAGTCCATAATTCAAAAGGTGTCTTAGGAACTGATTTACTGGGAACCCTGTTAAGAATGTGTGCGGCTGTCTTTAGAGCTTCCATCCATAACTTTACCGGCAGAGTGGAGTGACTTAACATACTTCGTACCATATTCATAAGAGTGCGATTACGCCTTTCAGCCACTCCATTTTGCTGGGGTTCGCCCGGTGCTGAGTACTGGGCCTTAATGCCATTTTCCTGTAAGAACCTCGCAAAGGGTCCAGGAATTTGACCATAGGGAGTGTGTCTACCATAGTATTCACCACCACGGTCAGACCATACAATTTTGATCTTCCGATCATGTTGATTATGAACTTCTGCTTTGAAAATCTTAAACTTGTCTAATGCCTCAGATCTTTCTTTGATTGGATATACATATCCATAACGAGAGTAGTCGTCGGTGAATGTTATGAATGAATCAAACCCATCCACTGACTTTACATTAAATGGACCACATATATCTGTGTGGATGATTTCTAAAACTCCCGTACTTCGATTTGCACCTTTCTTTATTTGCTTTGAATATTTTCCTATGATGCAATCAATGCAGTGATCAACATCACCATCTGAGAAGTCTAAAGGATGAAGGATGTTTTCTTTAATGAGACGCTCAATTCTCCCCCTCGAAATATGGCGTAAACGATAGTGCCATAATTTCGAAGAAGTCTTATTATCATAATGCTTTCGTTTGGTACTGAGATTTGTATTTGAGGAGTCAACGTTATAGGTGGCATCACTCACAGAGACTTGATAAAGTTGTTCCCGTTTCATGGCGAGACCAACCTCTTTATTATCATACATAATTATACATCTACCGTTTCCAAAAATACAACGGTAACCACCATTATCTAAACATGAAACCAAAACTAAGTTTCTTTTCATAGAGGGTACATAAAGAACGTCATGAAGCTGAAGTCTAAAGCCAGTATGAAGTGTGAGAGTGAAGTCTCCAATGGCCTTAACTTCGGCTTCAACTCCATTAGCAACTCTAATTCTTCTTTCCCCTCTTCTTAGGGTCCTCCTCATTGCGAATCCCTTTCTTACTGAGCCATCTCATAAATCCAATACAATCCTTCTGGCGGTGTCCACTTTTTTCCACAAAAGTAGCACCTATCCTTTTCTTTACCCTTATCTTCTGTATATGGATTTCCTCTAGGCTTATTCTACTTGGATTGACTTGAACATTGCCCCTTTTCTTTGAATTGAAGAGGTTTAGGCTTCAAACACTCCTTCTTAAATTTCTTATATCTTTTCTTCTCGGAGTGTTTGAATTGATTTGCATAATCAATCCTTTCCGCCTTAATCCTTTCCTCTTCTTCTACGCACATGGCTATTAATTCATCAATGCCCCACTTGATCTTCATTGCATTATAATTGATCGTAAACGGAGAAAACTCCTGAGGCAGAGATGACATAATGAAATGGACAAGAAAACCTTCGGAGATTTCCATTTCCATTTCCATTGATTTAAGCTTGGAAGCCATGTGACATTTCTTCATAATATGTTCCCTCAGACTTCTAGTAGAATCATATTTTTTGCTGACCAATCTTTTAATAAGAGTGGTGGCATAAACCTTAGAAGAACCTTTAAATTGCTCTTCAACTTTAGCAAGATATTCTCTAGCTGTCTGAGTATTTGGAACGGCTCCCTTATTGCGTCAATAATGGATCTTTTGATGATCATAAGGCATTTACGGTTTGAAATTTCCCATTTTGCCTTTGCTTCATCATATTCCTTTTTCAGGGTCTCATAATTCTCACTTTCCAGTCTAGGCTCAACCGGAGGATCATTATGGAGGGCATAATCGATATCCAGCAGAGCCAGAGTAATTTCTAGCTTCTCCTTCCATGAAGCATAATTGCTTCCATTAAGTTGTTCAATATTGCCCATAATTCCAGCAATTTGTGAGGCATAAGAGAGAATCATCAGCTAAATAAGTATCTTCTTTTATTGATCAAATCCAAAACAGCTTTGGCCAGAGAAGGAAATGAACAATAAAATTTTGTGAATAAGTATTTATTAATCAGCTTTGGCCAGAATAATAAATAAAAACCACACTTTATTATTTTTGCATAAACTTCTTTTACTAATTCAATCAAAACAGCTTTGGCCAGATTTGAATTGACTTAATAAAATTTTGTGATCAAATAAAAGTCAATCAGCTTTGGCCAGAATGACAATTATTTGTCACACTTAATCAATTTGCATAAATCTTCTTTTATTAGTTCAACCAAAACAGCTTTGGCCAGATTTGAATTGAACTAATAAAATTTTATGATCAAATAAAAGTCAATCAGCTTTGGCCAGAATGACAATTATTTGTCACACTTGATCAGAATATTTATTTGCAGTGGAAATAACTTATAAATGCATAAAATAATAACCTTAAGTAATAAACATAATGTAATTACCATAAGATAAATAAATAAATAAAAGAGTTATTTATTTTTTATTATTATTCATCACATAATTAAGTCACTTATTATTCTTATCATCATTAACTAAGACCTAATAGACATAATCATGATCATAATAGAATATTTCTAAAGTTTAAACATAATAATTATAATCATAATTCTTTAAAAGGAAAAACTTTAATCTTTAACATTCTCAGCCCAATCAACTTATTTGGCCTCTTACTATGCAGCCCACTTAAGAATTAAACCAAAAAATATCGATAAATTTCAGCTGGGCCGTTCTCACCGAACCGGGCCGCATTCGGCCTGGCCCGTTTACGCCGCGCTGCCTCCCGCCTGGGCTCCAGGCCCAACAACCTGGGCCTGGGCCGGCGTTCGCCGCCTCCCGCGTGGCCTGCTTAAGCCCGCGGTGGGAGCGCGCCGATCCGAGCCGTCGATCGCATTGGACGGCCAGGATTGCTCCCGCCCGGGACAAAACACCAGCGCGGCGGCTGCCCCCCATGAAACCCTAACCCTATTCTCTCCTTCCCCTTTTCTCCCACACGCAGCAATGGCGAGCGGTGAGCGTCGGCGTCGGCGG
>CM002485.1:13592695-13611942 GCA_000325765.3 Leersia perrieri
GCCGCTGCCCCGCCACCAGGCTGCCATCGGCGCGCCTCTGCCGTAGGCCGCCGCCCTGCCGCCCCCTCCCACCAAATCTGGCGCGCGAATGGGGGGGCGAGGCCGCCGGCACGCCCCCTCCCGCCAGATCCGGCACGGCCCCTCCCGCTGGCCCAGCTTAGAGAGAGAAAGAGTGAGAGTGTGAGGAGAGATGGAGAAAGAGAGACTGAGAGATATGGACTTAGGCGCGCGAAAAGATAAGGATGTGAGCAGATTTGTAGTCTCGGTTGGTGAGATCAATCGAGACTAAAAATTTACCAACCGGGACTTAAAAATCTCTGTCGTCCTGACATCGTCTGATAAAATTGGAACTGGGATTAAAAATGATCTTTAGTCCCGGTTGGTAACACCAACCGGGACTAAAGATTGTATAGTCCCATTTTACTTTTAAACTAGGACTAAAAATGGTTTTTTAGTCCTAGATTTTAGTTGAATCGGAGCTAATGTTGATTTTGGGCCACCGAGCAAAGATGGTTTCTCCAGTAGTGTTAGATCCGCACTTGATTGATATGCCTTAGAACTAGGAATTTTTTAGAGTACCCTAGATTGCACGTGAGTCGTCCATTACATTAGATCTAACGGTAAAAATATAATTCTCATGCACCCTATTAATTTGTGTAGTAGTGTAGTAAAAGGGTATTTTGGAAAAAAAATTATTTGGCTTTGTTGTAAATACATAGTAAACTCATCATCGTGTGGCATGATAGCAAAATTAGTTAATTACTAAGTTGTCCTGCTACTCCATTTAAGCATTTGACAAAAATGGACAATAAAATCTATGGTGATATTTAGTACTACTACACTACTACCATCTCTAATAAGAGGTACGGTAAAAGAGCACTGGAACTAATATAAATCCCTTCATCTAATAAAATGGCAACTTTTATGTATGGATGCGCAGTAGCTAGGCAATGATTAGAAATCACCATGCTACCTTGTACACATGTTTTACACGATAGTTTGACTTTGTCACTGAAAGCACCATAGTACTATGATCGCATATATTATTGCAATTCTTACCATCACTTGCAGTTTAATCAGAGATAGGATCGAACTCTAGATTAATCAGAACAGTCTACGGTTACTTAATTATTTAGGAGCACGAGTTACACAAGACAGAAAAAAAAAGGCATGTATATGCAGCGGCCATGTCTGCTCTCACAGTACGTGTATTCGTCTTATTGCTCGATGTCTGGCAAATATATATCGATGGTCATAATAGTGGTTTGTCGTCTGAATCAGTTGGCTGAATTCATTGTCCACCAGCGTAGTACTATATCCGATGGTCAGAATAGTGTTTTATCGTCTGAATATGGTCCGGATCAGCACTGGAAGTCTGAAACAGCTAAGCGAAGAATACGCCACGCCAGTGTTAAGACAATGTGAGCAACATGCGGCAGGGAGAGTGAGGTAGTTGTCTGTAATTAATTGTTTGCTAAGGGGTCCACGTGCGAAGAACAAGTGAACAACTGATAGAAAACTATCCTGTGGTAACGTGGTTCACACTTCACACCATGATCCAAGCAGAAAACGGCACTGCTGACATATAACACGTGCTGATGTGCCTGCAATAATTCAGGCTTCATATATACGGGCAATTTAACTATTTGTCATTATTACGGATACGGATGATATTTCAACTGAGTCAATGACAAATGGACCCGATTAAGTCACTGACAATGGGTCTGCGTGGTATTTTGCATGCCATTCTACTTGTGAGAGTGACAAAAGATTAAATTATATCAGTGACTCAAATATATGACTAGAAACGTTATATAAGGATCAACTTGGTAATACTTTTTACTTTGTCAAAAAAAATCTTGGTAATACTTTTTACCCACAGTAACCTTGTTAGCACTTGATAAAAACTCCATTTGTTTACATATATGTTCATTGATTATCTGTTTTGTTGGAAAAACCAAATGGCCAAAGACGTGTTATACTCCCTTCGTATAAGAATGTATTAAGCATTCAGACTAGGATGTACATAACCGTTATCCAAATTTCTGGTACGAGGATATGTAAACATACTACCCTAAATGCTTATAAATTTTAACAGAAGGAGTAATAATTATTTCACTCTTTATGTGATATCACATGCTTTTGAAAGAGACCAGTCGTGCGATTATTAATCACCTCATTTTTTAGAAAAAATATTATTATATTTTGTGCACATGGCAAGATCGCAAGAGACTGGAAGTTATGGAAAAAGGGACCGATTGTACGACAACTTGATAAGCGACCTACTATCTCCGTTCCAGAATAATAGAGTTATTTCAGGGCATATGCAACATTTTTCCGTACAAATGAATGACAATAAATTAGGACGTACCGTTTAGATTTGTCCATCCGTCCAGGAATAATTTTATTTAGGACGGAAGTAGAATTTCCTTTCCTTATATATCAGAATCTCTATGAATACTATGAATACTAGATCAATATCCAACACTACCAGTGACTCGTTTGAGGATGTTCAAACGTCCAGTCGTGCGTTTGATCCAGATCTGTGCCGAGCCTCAACCGAGCTTCACATGGCTAAAAGGAAAAGGTAAAAAAAAAATCAGGTACCTGACAATAGTTCTAGAACCCATTGTCAAATAATACCTTTTTCGTCTACAACTAGGTATCACTGCACGAACGAGCTGACCATACATAGTTAAAGTAGTGCAAAATGTACACATCTTCTTGTGTGGATTAAGAAAGCATAGTAGTACTATCAAACTAAAAAAAAAAATCGACTTTCTTTTTCACAAGAATACAGAGTCCTGGCCTCCTTGGGAGAAACCGATAATTGGCTGCTTGCAAATGTCCACCGGGGAGCCACCTACTATGCAGTAATGCAGGCCGTGGGCTGGGCTCTACGATAAAACAGTGCTGGCCGCCTACCCAGTTGGCAGCATTCACCCACTTCCTTCCTTGTCCCCTCCTTCTCAAGTCTCGACTACCTCGTCCATCATCCCCAATCCCGAAACGCAGGCAGCTCGGCTCGACATGGCGGCGGCGGCGCACAAGGAGGAGGTGATCGGGAAGCTGAACGTCCGCGTTGTGCGTGGCTCCAACCTCATCATCGCCGACCCTCTCACCCACACCAGCGACCCCTACGTCGTCCTCTGCTACGGCTCACAGGTCCGCACTCCTCCTTGATGCGCTTAATTTTTCTTTGTTTCTTATAGCTGTTGGGAATGAGATCGATCTCCGTGAGCTCTGCATTTTGGGGATCGGGGTTTGGGGGGCTTCGATCTGCTGCCCAGGTTGGCTCTCTGCATGTGAGCGAAGGCAGGAATTGGTGGTGTCATCCGACGGGGACCGGGTTGCGAATCTGTCGCTTTGTGTGCTCGCAAGGCGTTTGATATGCCTGCCATGTTTGGGACTTTTCAGAGCTCGGCTTTCTCTTTTTTCCCTTTTGCCACTCAAATTTCACAGGGCGTCTGCCTATCTAGCTGAACAGGATGCTAGAATTTGTACTACTAGTGTAGTGTTCATGGTTATGAGTGGATGGGATGGACATTGCTGATTTTAGCAGTTTTGTGCGTTGGTGAAAATTCTGAATTAGTCAATTTGAGGTGGTCTTCAGTTTTAGCTTGGTAATGGATCTGCAAAATTTGGGAAATTAGGCTCTATAAGCAGATCGCAGACGTGTAATTATTTAAAATTTGATGCTATTGGACAGAAGATCAGAGTAACAAGCCATGCAATGACATAGTATATTAACTAAGGGGTTTACAACTTGGCGAATGATCACCCCAACCCTGTACCATGACAGCGTAGTACTGAACCGATGATTGAAGTGTCATATTCCCATTGTACAACTGTCTTGCAGTTGTTAGCTAATGAAGTCATCAAGATGACTTTCCTTGGTGTTTTTAATTTCTAGAATAAATCATGGACTCAGTTTCTTTAATCCTGTGTTCATGTGTTGTCATTTGTTAAGGACTTGGTCCTGTGGTCCACCGTAGTTGCATTGCATGATTGCCTATCTACTGCAGATTATAATGTACTGAAAAATCTTGTTAGAAGAAAAGTCATGTTCTATTAAATTCTCTCGTGCAGTTTTTTAGTGCTAACAGTGACTGCAGATTTTTATCTATTAAATTCCGTCGTGCAGTTTTTTAGTGCTAACAGTGACTGTAGATTTTTAAGTGTGATGGCAGAATTTCAGTTTAATATTTTCCGGTGTGGATAATGTAAATCTAGATTTTACAGAGAAGCATGCATGTTATATTCTAGAATGCTCACCATTTCTTTTTATGTTATTCCTGATCTTATTATATGTTTTTATGATTAAACTGTTCTTTTTGGTGACAGTATAGAAAGTAAAGACCAGCGTCCAGAAGAAGAATTCCAATCCTGTTTGGAATGAAGTACTGCAGCTCTCAGTCACAAATCCTACCAAACCAGTAAAACTTGTAAGTTTTCTATTGGAATCGCTTCACAATGATCTTTCCAATATTCATACAAACAAAGATAAATACATACCTGGTTCAGTTTGTATGTTCTGATAAATAACTATCATGTTATAATAAGAATAGGTAGGTGACTGTCTCCTTCATAGTTCCATGCTTCCATGGATTATTCGTGCTAGTATAAATTGAATGCCTTTTTCCACCTATGCAAGTACTAGTAAAATGGCTCTGATTTCTGAACTGCTAATAATATGCAGGAAGTTTTTGATGAGGACAAATTCACAGCAGATGACAGCATGGGCATAGCTGAGTTGAACGTAATTGACATTTATGATGCTGCTAAGCTGGATCTAAAGCATGTGAGTGACGGGGCCAGGATCAAGACAATCTACCCAGTTGGTGTGAACTACCTTGGTGCTGAGAGCCACGTTTCATGGAAGAACGGCAAGGTCATTCAAGACATCACTCTAAAGCTGACGAAGGTTGACAGTGGCCTGATCGTGCTGCAGCTCGAATGGGTTCACGTCCCAGGTGTTACTATGTAAGCAGTGTCTGATGGCCGTCGATGGAGCTGCAGGTGCAGTTGGTCTTTGAATGTGACATTGTAGACTATGCGTGGATGTTTGCAGTGTACCTCTCTGATGTGTGCTGTTGATTTGTAGTTTCTGCATTTTTATTTGTACTCCTTCCTGTGAAGTTTGTGTTTCAGTGTTGCACAATAAGAATTCGCCCTGATGAGATCATCTGGAGTGAGATATAAATTAAGAATTCAGAGCTTCAATACAAGGGATCGGGTTCAACTTCGAGTGCTAATTTGCCACAGAACTGTCCAGTTTGTCCCAGTACATATCACTCCTATTGTGCTTTTGATGGCTACTATCAGATTGAAGAGGCTGCGTGACAGATGTATTGTTCAGAAAGTATACAGATCAGAAATTTGTTAACCAGATGCCCTAATGATTTGTTAGTTGATACACCAATACATCCTAGCCAGAGCATGTATGTACTAGTACTACATACCGCACCAGAAATTCAATTTTAAAATTTAAATTTACATATGATTTCGAGGTTTTTTCATCACAATCTTTTTTCCAGCCTTACATTTTAAACCATGAATGTAAAAGTTTTATTTAGAAATAATTTTTCGTTGCTTCATTTACATGACTGCGTCTATATAAAAACCAAACGATCACAGGCGTAGTTGTGATCGTTAACTTTCTGCTAACTTTTATTAATTTTATTAATCTAGTGTTCATAGGCAGCTCAGTCATATAGTGATGCTGGGAGTTAAGGTCATGGGCTAATAACTCGTATCACAACCCCCAGCTATTACGAGTTAAGGTCTAGTTCTTGGCAGCTGGGAGTAGTGAATCCAAAAGGAGAAGGTGATCGAACAGAGGGGTGATGAACTGATGATGGATCTAGTTTTAGATTTGTTCTGTACCATTTCGTTTGTTCTAAGAAGGAAGCGACAGAGGCTATAAACAAAAGGGTGTCTGGTGTAGCATTGCCAACATCAGTGATTCCAACATTGAAAGAACAAACTCAATATCGGCTTATTTGAAAGACCACACTCTCCAACATTTGTTTTGTTGGTTTTGCCAATAAGGCGGGTGGACTATGCCTAGTCACTGGCAACCGGGATAGCCTTCTGAACTACTCCATGCTACATGTAGTCCAAAGGGGTTGTAGAGAATTACATGGATTCATTCATTCTCTTCTCACTAGCGTACAAATGTCCCTCCACCTCTCTATTATAGCCAAAGCCATGAATTACATGGTTTTACAACACGACAACCATTTATTTTTCTTGTATCTACGCACATGCAACCATCTAATTCTAAATGTGAGCATGGAATTCGTGGGATTTTATTTCTAATCAAAGTGACACACATATCCATTAACATATATCGCTGATATTGAAAAATCGAGTAGTATATATATTGGTATAAATAGTACTGTGTTGTTTTTCTTCTCCTTGCTAAGGCACGTTATGCCAAAAAAAAAGCCCCAAAAAAATCAATTGTGCTTTTGATGATTTGAAATAGACTTCTAGACATAGATGCTCACATTTGAAATTATGGTGTTGCATGTGCTTAAATTGAAAAATATGGCGACAACCGTCCTTCCAAAAACAAGTTCTTTTTATATATTTTCAATTGAATCCAAAAACGAGTAATTACATTGAAGATATCTATATAACTACACAAAAAAAATCTTTATTTAGTTATTTATTTATTTATAATTTTAGATTACAAATATCTTCATTAAGGAATAAATGATATTGACCAAGGACTGTACCTTACAAAACAAGAATACAATTGTATCATACAAATAAAAGTACATACAACTAATATAGATTTTTGGGGGCTATGGTCCCTTTGAAGACACCAAATTAACATAAAATCTCCTCGCAACAAATAGTCCCTCCCCTCCATTCGATGCCAAGTGTCCATAAGCCAACAGCGTTTTCTTACACTCCAACAAATAGTATCGATGCCAAAACAAAATCTAGTCGTTCATTCATTATATCACCGTGAAATGAACAGTTAGATCGTGTTTTGGTATCTTGAGGTACTATTTTTTATCGTAAAAATTCTCCAGTACTATATAGAAATAACATTTTATTACTTGCCCATCAATAGAATGCAGTGCTGTATTATATTGAGCAAACCCATAATTATTAATCAATTAATTAAATGATAACTAATTTCCCTTGAGGCCATTTGCGACGCGGAGCAACATCGTCTCGATGGTGACCCCTGGCCCGAACGCCATCAACGCCCCCCGCCCCCCCAGGCCCCAACAGTCGGCTCCCTGGGTGCCGTCGGCCTCGAACCGGCGGCGCGCGCAGCTCGTTGAGCACGAATATCACCGGGGTGCCGCTCATGTTGCCGAACTGGCTGAGCACCTACCGGCTCGCCTCCATGGCGCCGTTGTCCAAGCCGAGCGCCTCCTCGATGAGGTCCGGGATTTTGCGGCCGCCCGGGTGGATCGCTCAAAAGAGGTCCTTCCAGTCTGTGGCAACGCCGATGGACGGATGGAGCCAAAGGCGTCGACCAGGCAACGCTCGATCGATGTTGCCGGCAAGCATCTCTGGCACGGCCTGGGAGGCTATCTCTAGGAAAAAAAATTCGATGAACCCGGGGTGCAAATCCTCCGTTCTGCACCCCTGGCCCAGATGGTCCACACGTAGACAAGATATCCATTCAACGGTTGCTTCGCTCGGCTCGAGACAAGACTTATCCACTCTGAATATACAAGTTGTTGAGGACGCCCGCGGCTCGCCTCAGCTTGGTTCTCACAAGCAGTTTAATTTCACGGACGAGGAGCAATAGTGCTCGCCTTTTTTTTTTTTTTTTTTTGCGACTCGAGTGCTCGCCTTCCAGCACGGCCATATGGCCGCAAGCCCGCAACCGCACCCGCTAGACAAGCCTCCACCAGTCCACCAACAATACAGCAGAAAACGCACACCTGATCATAAGGGGGCGATGGAGCGGCAGAGAAGGAGAGAGTTCGCAGCAGAAGAGAATTAATGAAGACCGGCCAGCGGCCGCGCGCGGCACCGTCTTACGTAGCCACCGGACGATCGGAGAACTCGATCGGTGAAGAGGTCTTCGACGCTACCAACGGCGCGTCCCCTCCGAGCCCCTATTTCCTCCCTGGACATCGCCTCTTTCACTAACGATTGGATCAAAATCATTCCCATCAGAGATCCATCGAAAGTCACGTACAACAAACCGTGACAAACAAAAAATTCGATCGATATGATGGCTTTCTGTGGTGTCACTGAGCTTGCCTTGGCTTACTTCTTTGCCGATGGGGTTCTCGTACACGTACATGAACCGCTTGTCGATGCCAGCTGATTTGTGCCAAAAACATACGTCCACACGATATCACACAAGAATTCCACAAATGTAGAATTTCATATACTAAAATTACGTTTTACCCGGTAAATGTCTTTGTAAAAAGATGACGCTTTCCACCAGATAAAAAAATTCTTAGTTTAAATGTCGCACCGGCTTTAGAAAATACTTCCGCTTAACCGCTTTGCATCGCAGTGAAAACAATAAGTTTGAGTGGCAAACATCCCAAAGCTCTTCGGATCAACTCTTTTTTTGCATCAATTTAAGAAAATGTGTCACAATTTTTTTGAGGTCGCCACTTTTTACCTATGAAATTGTATTTTAATCCTAATTGTCCTATTTATTTTAATCGAATTAAACTTCACTAGTAGAGCACCTCATCAGTAACAGTCCCCAACTGCCATCGGTCATGGATATGGGAACCGTAAGTACAATGGGTGACTAAAGTCGAATGACATCTGTCACGGTTGCGAGAACCGTTATCAATGTTTTATATCGGTAACGGCTCTTGATATAGGACCATGACAGATAAGATTTTTTCCAGAACACTATTTGGTATTGCGAACCGTGACCGATGACTATCGGTATCGATTTATTCACCAACAGATACCGATGATACATCATCGGTCACGGCTCGTATTTCACTAACCATGACAGATGTGTGATGTCATGGTCTGGTAGTCCTGAACCGTGACCGATGAGAGGACATCAATATCGGTTTCTAGTCTAGAACCGTTACTGATGCCGAGTTTATGTAAAAAATAAATACTGAAAATCGGCCGGCCTCAGGTATTTTCCAGCCATGCCCTGTGAAAATATACACAAAACCCATCAAAGAATCCCAGCATATATCACAAATATATCCCAGCATTTCAACACATATATCACAGCATTTCAGCACATATATCACAAAATCCATTCATTTACATCTCAGAATATGAAAAATCACATGACAATCACATTTCATAGCTCACAATCACATTTCACATCTCGCAATCACAAATTTCATTGACATTTCATCCATTCCTTACCTTAGAGATAGGTGACCATTACGTAGATTGCCGAAGCGTCGTGTAATCAATAATATGCATAGAAAAAGTATTTGTTAGATTGCAGGAGGTATAAAGATATCATTGCAATGCACATACAGAGATAAGTGGAAAAGCATTAATCGACGATATAAATATAATTTGAAACAAGCATAAATTCACGTCATCTCAAATTACATGCAAAGTATATATTACAAAATTATCCATCCAAATAAGCAGAGAAGTATAAACTACAACTCTAGGCGGCCCTAAACAGTCTCTTGTTAAATTCGCCTTTAGAGTCTATTACATCTGTCATCAAGAAAGCGGCAAGTTCTCCACAGATTCTTTCTAGATTAATGGGCAGAGCTTTCCACTTGGCTTCTTGAAGAACGAATAGTCGACTTATAAGTGCGAGAAGATATAGAATTGAAAATAAGAGTATTATACCTCAAAGTCTATTGTGTTCACCTGCTGAGACATGTTGCGCATGTGGTGACACACATGGAATCCACAAGTGTTCCCCTTTTGTTGGCTGACCCGGAAATCATACTTGTGACCAAGTCAGGTCTCTGTGGGATGGCACTCTGCACGTACCGTTCCCATGCCTGGTCCAGTGCAGCTGTAATGGCGTCCCATTTATATACTTCCTTGTTGATATTCGAATTATAGCAGTACACCAAGTTCGTTGGATGCACTAATGGCAATAAGAATCCAGTGGTCCCTAGAGATGTGAAAATGAAGAGTGGGATGTATTGCACTAGATTGTTTATTTCTAAGCGGGATTGAGGGCTTACTATTGGTTGTTCGCCAATAATAGTGCTTTCTAGTCTTGGTGGAGACAAAGGCACTGCAGGATATATTCAACCGTTTTATCAAACTTTGTGCGGAGTGTAGTCTCTTTGACGAGAGCGGGGTCGAGGAATGTTGCCCTCTGGCCTGTTTTTCTCGCTTCTCTCCAACACATCCTAAAACGTGATTAATAGGTTAGATAGGTTGATTTACACGTAACTAGGAAAGGATGAGATTAGTTCGTTGTCCTTACAAAGCGTAGCACTTTATCAAACCGACGTCCAGTTTGTTGAAGTTGAACAAGTCCCATAGATCACTGAAGCCGACAATGAAGATATTGGTCAACGACATGAATGGCTCGCACCCATGAGCCCCCATGATAAAATCTTCCGTGTTTTGCCTTGTGGAGGTGACCGTGTTCATGTACCATCATGCATGTAGGTCTTGCTAAGCATGACCAATTGACCTCAGTGTTAGGTCGTCCTCTAAAGGCATTCCTAGCGTAAATTCAGTTGTAGCCTTGGTGGTGGTCTTCACAGGCATAATTGGCAAATCCAAATGTGTCGGCCGCTTACCAAGATTAAGTTTCCTAGCAACAGGCCTTGCTGATGTCTGTCTTCCTCGAGCCCACCCTCTCTTATGTTGCGAGACAATAGGAGAAGATCTCGCGCGTGCCGCTGGCAAGACAGGTGCATCTTCAATTCTGAGAGGGCTAGGATCGAAGTGTGGAGGAGGAGGCGCTTTTATTGCGGGTCTCATAATCCGCATCCTACCCGAGGACTACAGTTAGCCCACGGTATAAAAGAATTACCACCCCCACTGGTTAGAGATAGATCGATCCAACCACAGTAGAAGCCCTAGTCGCAGCATAGTAGTTTAGCCACCAAAGCTGCCGAGATTGTAGTCGACTCCCTCGACAACGATCTCGATGGATTCCCTCCTCTGTATATTGTACTCTGTGATTGGAGGCTTTTTCCACCATAATCTCGTATAAACTGGAAGTAGGGCTATTACCTTCTCGGAGCCTGAACCAGTATAAAAATCTGTGCCTCTTGCTCTGTGATGATGTTGTCCTATATAGGTCCTTACGCTAACGTTCCCCCGTTATCTACATACCTGGTCTACGGATATCAACCATTGAAAGTGCTTATTAGTGAGTTCTCTTCGTTGACATAGATGTATATTTGGTGATGTGAAAGAGAAAAAATGGATGAAAGGCAAACATTAGCATTTATTAAGGCAAACTTTGTTGCATATAAGGTGAAAGATGTTAGAGTTTAATCTTGTCGTTAGAGCATATGTATGGTTCTATTTTGTTTGCATGTATTTAATGGTTTGTATAGGTCACATGCTAGAAGATAGGTGCGTGAGATACGTGCATACTGCATAGCTAGTTTTGTTTCAGCTCATGGGCGAGATGCCGACGTGCCGTGCGATGCGGTGACGCAAGTGAAGCAAACAGCTTGGTGAATAAATCAGAAGATCAAGCCCAGCTGCATGTGGAGTGCTGCGAGAAGTAGCCGAATTGCTGGCAAGGCAAGGTCCAAGTTAGCCGAGTGATTCGGTCAGCATATATGCCCATGCATGAGAATCTTCATCTTGGGTCAAAGCCACGAAGTGAATTCTTGGTAAATAAGTAGATTAGTTAGTTACTTAGTTGCATGGCATCTGTATGTTTATGTGCATAGCGTAAGTCTCGGTCAAGAGAATTGGCTGGCTGTTATCTGCATGTACTGTGTGAGTCTATGAAAGGAAAACGAAGTGAGCCAGTGAGTGGCTGCCTCGACCAAAAACTTGAGTTTGTGTTGTTCAGTTTTTATGTGTTTGTGTCCACCGACTAATACAAGTGTTTATGTTAGTGCTAGTGATTAGCACTTAAGCAATTAGAGAGGAGAGATTCCTAACAAAACAAAGAAAAGAAATGTAATAAAAGAATTTTGTGCATTAATGGTTAGAGACATTGATGTCTCAACTATTATAAGATGATAATCTCTAGATGATTAAGAGACTCTAGCCGACTCTACCTTCGTACAAGCCAAGATCCATGTTTACAAAGTCTTAATTAAGTGTGCTTCGAATAGACACCACGCTCTCAAATCACATATTTGATATTATCTTTGTAATTGTACGTGCATATAAATTAAACACCTTGAAATCTATTGTGAAACCATATTATTGATTAACCATAAATTATACACATATTGACACATCAAGTTTCATTTCAATCGTGAAATTAAATTAACCTCTCAATGTAACTTGGTCTGAACTCTAAAGTATGTCCCCATAAATAAGATTTAGTCTAGAATTTCTAGGGTATGTACAAAGACATTAATTATCGGGCTCTCTATCCCCGTGCATGATGACGGACTCCCTCCGTCTCAATATACAAGTACTTATCCGTTTTTTTAGGAAAATTAAGATTAAGGTGAGGGAGGGTTGTGATCGGTTGAGAGGAGAAGGTAGATGAAAAAATTTAAATGGAGGATGGTTGTGATTGGTGGAAATGGGATAGGTAGATGTAGAAGTAGTTATATTTGAGACAAATTTAAATTCTTTAGGTAGCTATATTTTGAGATGGAGAGAGAGTAGAAGAGAGAAAATGGGATAGAGACAAAGACGGTTATTTGGCATGATAACAACATAACATTGACTCTTAGCATTAATAAAAGGAACGTTTGTTGTATGAAAGAGAAAAAAATAATAAAGGTAATAAAAATTAGTTTGTGTATTAAATAATTAGATCATTTTATCATTGTAGATGATAGTATCCAAGGATTACCTTATTATCTATTGTTTTACATGCCTGAAGTTCTTGTTCCCATTCAGATATTGAAGTTAAGAAGGAATAAGAAACATGTACTGCTGACTTCACGCACCTGGCATTTGGAATTTGAACATTCTCTCTCAAGTCTGTCAACACACGTAGGTGCATGTTGTGGACAGGTACCCCGCTAACTTTTGTGCACGAGTTTTTTTTTTCCCCCGAAAGACCCATGTTACTCTATCTTTGTACTATAATTAGAACTGTATATTCCCTCAAAAATAATTAGTACTGTATAGATCCCTAGGGATAGGAGGAAGAGGGAAAACAAAAAAGGGAAGTCGACACCCGGGCGCCGAAAAAGTCGTCGTCAGCTCGGTGCGCGCGAGTGCGTGCTCTAACTGGAATGTAAATCATAAGCTTAAAAGGGGATTAGCTTTCTTCCTTTCTATCTATCTTTTAGGGCAAGTGGGCAGGGGGTTATCTTTCTAGAACCATGACTTGGCCATCGACAAATGCATCGAGATTTTCCAAAACCACATACTGCTAGTGTTTGCTTCTACAAGAGAGTCGAAAACTCAAAACACGAGAACCCAACTTTGGTCATATATATACATTCTTCAAAATTAAAAAATGTTGCCATTTTTTTTATTTGTGTACATTACTAGAAGAAGTGTCCGTGCGTTGCAACGGGAATAGTCGACATGCAGATGAGTCAAGAGGGGCGTGTGTGAGAAAGATGGTAGTTAAGACACGGGCACACGACAAAACCCCTATCTGAACAAAGTGGGAAGGGAGAATAGAACTGCGATGGTAGGATGAAGAGGAGAGGCATAGTTGGCATACTATTGTGATCCAAATCGAAAAGTAGTAGATTTTAACTACATACATCAAGATATACATTCCAGAATTAATATGAAACGTTGAATGGTACGTTTTTTTTGAGTTAAAAGACATGTCCCCATACTGAGGGATATGTTTGAGACCTAGGGTTGTTGTATTATGTGGTAAAATCGAAAATTGAAAGGGGAAAAACTTATAAGCTGAGAAACACTTACAAAATTAGTTAAACTCTTGTAGGATCGATCTGCACCATATGGTTCATTTGTCCATGTAATGGAACAGGACAACTGGGTACAGAGTTTGTTGGCATTCTAGAGATAAACCTGATCACTGGCTGTTTCTGTTCGGCCATGGATCACATCACATATTATTAACTTTGGCGTAGAATTCATAAGCATGCACATAATGTTTTGATTTCTTAAATTTTGCGCATGTTATGAATTTTGAATTACCCACTATTATGTTCCATGTACGTATTTTGTTGATATAGCTGTCTTGCACAAAACAAAATCCCGGATTAAACATGAACATACCGAGATGATAATCGATGAGCTTCACGTGCACGTTCAAGCGCACTCCGCCTCCCTCCGCTGCTGCTATGTGAGCCCAGCCGGAACGTGTATCGTGGGCTTAGTTTTGTGTTCGGCCCAACAGTTGCACGCACGCACGCATGAGTGGCCTTGATCGTGCGGGTTCGCGGAAGGTTTGTCTGGCCCAACAATCCAAAGAAGCAAGAGACCCAGGCGGAAACGCTACGTAAATCTGTAGGATATTCGCGGACGGACGCGGATTCACGCGGGCACGCGCGGCCGACGAAATACGCCAACGTACCAAAGCTTAGCGTAGATGCCAGAAACATCTTTTATTTTTATAATAGATATACGGTAGGGGCATTTAACTAAAAACTCAGACTGTTCCCCCCAAAAAAAAGACTGTAATGTACTCATATGTTATATATTTTTAACAAGTTACTTTGCGACTTCAAGGGAGTAAAAAGGGTAGGACGGCCCCGTATCGCCCTTCCCCACGGGCGACGTTCCGGTCATCACCGATCCACCGAGCTCTCTCCCCTTCCTCCTTCGCCTTGCCGCCGCCCAAGCTGCCACGATGGCAGTGGTGGCGGGGCTTTCTCTCTCCCCGTTGCCCACAGCATCCGGGGACCGTCATGGGAAACAGAGGTCATCGGCACCCAAATCCACGCCATTTTGGTTGGATCTGGCACGGAGACAGCAGGCGGCGGGCTTGAAGACAGCGGCGATGGTGGCACAGGAGCTCCACCACCGTTCACCTCTTGTGCCTCGCCGGAGTGCCGCCCGGTCTCGCCGCCGTTGTTGCCAGTTACGGCTCGTTGTCCTCGTCCCCGGCCGCGGCCTCTTTGCTTCCTAAGGTCACCGGAACCTCGTCGTCTCTGTCAAGCCGTGGTGTTTGCTGTCGTTGACGACCTCGCCTCCATTCCCCGCCGTTCTAGAAGCAGAAGAACAACACCGTTTTCACTATCATCATCGCAGCTGCAAGATGAAAGCCGTTAACCCTTTCTCCTTCTCCAAAGCTCACCAGAGGCTACCATGACGTCAAGCCGAGGACTTCACCGTCATCCTCAAGCTTGCTTCCAGCTGCCGGTTTCCTGCCGTCCAAGCGTCGCCAAGCCTCGTAGCTGTCCACCGACGGACCACAACGTCAAGCTCGTCGCCGGTCCCTAATTCGCCAAGCCCCAAGATCGCCAAAGCTATGCCATATTCATTGACCTAAGGAGCGCCTCTGTCTTCGTCCTCATCACTGGCACCGTCCGTCACCTTCTGTCATCGTTGTCGTCATCGTGGGTGAGTTCGATATTCCCTCCTCTACCCTGTCTAGTTATGACCAGTGTTGATCGGTCCTCACAAAAACAAATCTGAGCCATCCAATATATCCATATAGTTTGGTTCTTCTTCCTCTTCAATGACATATGGAACCAAAAAAAGTAATCTGATCTTTCTAGAGGTTTCATTTCAATCTTTTCTCTCAGTTATGAGTTATTTGTAAATTATTTAATTAATAGGAATAGTCATTTTCTTTAATAGGTTTAATTGAAATAAACTTGCAAAATTCATAAATAATCTGAACCCAGAATCACGTCGTTACAGCTCCTAAATTCATATAAAATCAAGATATATATGTTTGCTTTATTTTTATGTATTGTTATTTGGAGATTTTAGTCTTTTTCCCTATTTTGTGTGCAGTCGTTTAGCTCGTGTCATTCTGGAGGAGCACATCTTCGATGGAAGAACTATGGAAAAATAATCGAAGACCGTCAGTTACAAAGACAAGTCATACAGTCCAAACACCCTTTAAGCGTGTTGAAACTATTCTTTCTCGTTATACGTCAACCATGCATTTATTTTTTTAATGTAATTGGGTGGTAATTCAAATATTCATTTTTACCTATTCTTTTTTCAACTCTGTTTGAAGTTATGAATAATTTCTACTTTGGAATTATGGCTGGGCACGTGCTGCCTGGTTTGGTTGTATGGTGATGATTTGATACTGGAATTAAATATAATATTTTATTTAATTCCCTTATACGTTAATGAATGCTGCTATGCTTTTATCCATATTAAGCCATTCTTTGGATTATCCCTTGCATTTCTGCATGCTTGTTTGCCTGTGTGGCTTGCGGAGTACTGTCGTAGTACTCACCCCCTCTCTCGAAACCCTCTTCAGTGAAGAACCTTGAAGATGAAGTTTAAGTCCAGAAGATGAAAGTTTGGCTAATACCCTGGTTGAGTGCTTGTGGCCTGTGGGAGATGGAGCCATAAGCTTGCTTAGTCCACTGTTGTTTATTTTTGCTTGACAGGCCTGGGCGCCTTTGTAATAATGTAAATATTAATATGAGTATTAATAAAGATGTGTTTTTGAATCAATTTGTTATTGTGTGCCTCAGCTGATTCCAGAATGAGGTAATACTAAGCGTGCATAATTTTTGGATAGAAATTCTGGGCGTGGCAATAGCGTGAAGAGGATCTGTTGGCCCTGAGAGCCACAACATGACCCATATCTAGTGGTCCCAAGCGCCATTACAGCCGAAGCTAATTCCTATGGGCCTAAGTGCCGCCGCGCCGCCACCGCCTCTACCCGACCACGCCGATGCTGCCAGAGCCAGATCCAGTGGGTCCGAGCACCGTCGCACCGGCATCGCCTCTGGCCGACCTCGTTGGTGCTGCCGATGCCAGATCTGGTGGTCCAAAGCGTCGCCACCAAGCACGATCCTCTTCACGCTGTCAGGCAGCCCTCGTTGTCGTCGACTCTACGTTCGCCGCTCCGCCGCCAAGATGTGAGAAAGAGAGAGTAGAGAGGTGAGAAAGAGGTGCTAACATATGGAGGGGAGAGAAGAAGTGGCTGATATTGGTTTGGTTTAGAATTCTTTCTGTGGGTGGCTTATAATGTGGGCCACTTGAAAAAATGGTTTTTTGCAGGCGGCCTATTTTATGACCTCTGCAAAAATAGAGTATTTTTTTGCAGACGGTTTATAAGGTGGGTCACATACAAAATCAACTTTTGCAGATGCCTCGTTATTAGACAATATCCTATATCATTTTTTAATTATGAAAAATTTAGCCACGTGCAAAAATAAAAACCTCTCGCCTGTAAAAATTATTTTTAAGTAGTGTTGCTTGCCAAGTGTTACATACATGGCAGCGGACTGCCTATGTTTACTATTTTAGACAAATGAGAAAATGAAGAAACTAGCTTTCTTTTTCTGAACACCACCACTATATATACCTATACGTGACAGGGGTGGATGTTGGTTTCGTCGGATTCACTTTCTTGGTTTCTTGAACTTAGGGGTTACGTTAAATTACAAACAACACATTAATACGTTATTTGTCAGAGCTTCAAATCTTAAAAATAACTGCAGGAGTGGAGGTTATAGTGGAGTTATGGAGCTACCTAAACACATCACCTTTCTAGCTTATTTTTTCACATCACTCATTCCATCCATATATTTAGTGGAGCTAAAATCGTTTGTTTTGGATCGAGCTCCAGAAATAGTTAAGCTAGAGCTGAAGCTCTACCAACCAGACCCTAAGAGCATTAAAACTAATGAAGAACACAAAACTACATGTTCGGTTTTTTTGTCTAATTTTACCAAAGAGATTTATTTTTCTGTTCCGGTCAATCTGTTCTCCAACTCCATCGAGCTCCAGGCCTCCTACGAGATCCTGCGCCGCCGAGGCCTCAAGCCGTCACGCAGTCTTGTTGCTGCCATGAATCTGTGTTCGCACTGCTGCCCGCCCGCGAGCTCTCGAGGGACGCTCGTCCTCGACTCCATGGATTGGTGCGAGGTGGGTTGGTGCAATGGTAGTATTTGTTAGGGCATCCACAATGTTGTAAAAAAAAAACCAGGTATTAAGCATTCCATGCACTCTTACTACCGGGTGATATACATTGTGAGGATGGTGAACTACTAAAACCGAGTCATAGTGCTATCGCCGGGTTGTAAGAAATAAAGAATGTTGTTGCTACATTGAGTCTGACACATTGAAGTAAAATATTAGCAAGAAACGGGAGATTCATTGTTTCCTGCCATGCATGGAGAATAAACTATATTACTTTTTGAAGTGGACCTACCTCATTTCACTCTAAAACATATACATTGCGTATGTAGGGCTGAAAACGGAGCGGATAGTTTCCGTCAGCTCCGGACAAAAACGGATACGGATATAATACGGATCGGATAGTGCAGATCTGGATACGAATACAGATATTTTTGTCGGATACGAATATGAATATGGTATCATGGTTTCCGACGGATACGGATACGAATACGGGTATCCGGACATTATTGCTATATGTATATTCGCAGAACAAATTAAGTATATCATGTTCTTTTGTACCCTTTGTACTCTATCCAATTAACTTAGTTATTTAATGGAATTTTGGCCTTCAATACTAACACATGTTATTAATATCATCTAAACTTATAAATGACTATCCAAATTATACATCTATTTACGCCACACCGTCAAATTGGCATGTATTTGCATCGGTTATATTATCTATGAGAATCCAATCGACAATATTTAGATCAATAGTCTAAGTATTTGTATAAAATTAGTTAATTATACAAGAGAGTTATTTAACTCTATGAACAATTTAAGTGATGTTCATGTTTCGAGTTGTATTAATTTATCTCCGTATTCGTGTCCAATATTATTCGATCCTTATTCATATTTGAAAAAAAATTGTATTTGTTTCTGTATATGAGGTATATGTATTCGTATCCAGATCCGGCTAAGAAAATAAAAACGACACATGCATTATCCGTTCGTATCCGCTCCGTTTTCAGCCCTACTTATGTTTGAGAAAATTGCCTATTTGACACTAAAAAAAATGGAGGTTGCCTATTTGACACCCAAACTACAAATCTTGCCTATATGTCCACAAACTCACTTTTCTTTGCCAAAATGACACTACCGTCCATTTAGCCCTCTAACGGTGTTAAGTGTGAGGGGGAAAGACCATTTTGCCCCTGGTT
>CM002485.1:13617852-13658395 GCA_000325765.3 Leersia perrieri
CATCCTTGAACCCGTACTGCATTATTTGCATCCTGTAGTGGTGGCTTGCGAGTACGTTTGTACTCACCGTTGCTATTTTATTTTCATCTTTTAGAATTAGTTGAAGGAGATGACGTGCGCGCTGATTACCAGGAGGTGGTCGAACCTACGGAGGCGCCTTAGGGAGCTAGTACTCAGTCTTGCCTGTGGGAATGGCCGTTCGCCGCAGCTTCGCTTCCGCTACCTTACCTAAGTCTTTTGGAGTTATGGTATTGTAATCGACCGAATACGGTCTATTTGGGTCCCTACAGGGCAACCTTTGTAAATTAATGTATTGTAAGACTTAAGTCAAAACGATGGAACTGCATACCAACTATGTAATATGTGTACCAGACTACTGATCCAGGGATTTGGTACCTAATGCACATGTGGTTTCCGGTCTCACAAGCCGGGGGTCGACATATATGCATATAGCATTTTAGTGCTAATACAGCTATTGGACAGAAGATATGAAAATTGATTTTTTTTTTTGGCATCACGGGCAATTTGAGCAATCACCATAACAAATGAATTTTCAACAAAAGCATGATACACACAGCTTCCCAACAAAAGTTTTTAATACAAAGATCATTTCTCACTAGTTCTAAAAAATTCGCTTAAAAAGATTTAAATCGAATGAGTTTTGAATTTTTGAAATTTACACTACCAAGGAAAAATGTGTCTTTTTGCTATGAAATTAATGGTCAACAAGTGGTGGAGTGACAACAGTGGCATAAAAGAAATGACAAACTTAAACCAATGGCATAGAAGGAAGAACAAATTTCAAGTGGCATATAATAAAACCAGCCAAATTCAAGTGGCATAAGGAATTCTCTCAATCTTACACGTAGTTTTGCACATCGAAATTTCGAGATTGATTTTTCATGGGCTGATATGCTGCAATTTCCAATGATGTAAATCCTAACACTAAAAGTTTGCAACTTTTGAACTCACTTAAAATTTCTACTACATATTTAAATTCTATAATAAATATTTAACCTTCAATTAAAATTTAAAATTCAACTTATATTCAAAACTTGTAACTGTTATTTTAAAATTTTCCACTTAATTTTTAAACTGTCAACTATTGCTCAAAATGCTCTACTGAAAATGGGCCCACGCAGTGCTGCGGGAAACTTAGATGTAAAAATTGCCATGAGATGGAATCTAAATGGCATGGCTTATATGTAAAAATGTACCTATATCTTAAGTCAAAGAATAAATGCATACCATTATAATTTATTAAAAAAAACTTGACATATGAAAGCTAAAAGATGATATGATGAGGATGATAGTATGTTAAACATTGATTATTTTTGGACTGTAGTTATCAAAATAGACATGGCGATTATAAAATAGCTAATTGGTAATCTCTTTTTGTGATTTGTTTTGAAGATGAAACAAAATTTTACCAATGCACGCTGCTGTTTTTTTTTTATTTTAACTTAAAATCCCTTGGAGAGATCAGGAGAACTCGTTGAATTTTGGTGTGCTTGACATCCAAAAAGATTTATTTTGCAAACATGTTAACAAAGAGTATTGGAAAATATTTGATTTTTAGGAAGCTGCGCAAGAAGCCTAAATAGATCAAATTCAATGCAATGAGACTAAACTTTATTTTGCTCAACACCTAGACCATATCAAATTCTTAAGTGGTGCATGGTAACATGAATTGTAAATGTATAAATGTGTGGGATAACCTATATAGTATATGATGCTACATTTTACATTAAACATGCTTACATAAAATTTAAAATCAAAACAAATGAATTGGCAATCATGTTCAGAATCCCTGGTACTGATGGGCTATTGTTTGCCTATATATAGGGTTGGAGCTGTCACTATAGTGGGTTTGAGTTGAGACTTGAGAGTAATTATATTTATGGAACTAATACATTTATGAGTGGTTGTGCACGATGAAAGGACAAAATGCAAGCAACAAAACATATGAATCAAATAAATCTAAGCTGTCCACGTTGAATCCAATGGTTCATAGTGAAGTGACTTTGGGACGATATGGATTGTTGAACTTCAACCTAACTAATAATAATAAGGGTTAATAGCCAATACGGTCCTTCAAGTTTGATTAAATAAGTCTAGCCCCTAATGTTTCAAATTACCTAAATAAGTCTTTGAAATTTATCTTTTGGCATGCGCGATTGTTTTAGCTCAAAACAATGGTACAACTAATTAAATGTCTTGTCGACTAGGATAGGAACCACATGGTATAGAAATATTGGGCCAGTCCACTATAATTGTTTCTTTTCCTTTTATAAATTATGATATACATAAAGGTAGATTGGTCATTAAATTATTAACCTTTATGCGTAAATGATGTGACACGTTCACATGGCGATTTTGGTGGGTACAAGCACTATTTTGAGCCAAAAGATAAATTTTAGAGACTTACTTGCACAATTTAAAATGCCAAAGACTAAATTGATCCAAGCAAAACTGGAAGGACTATATTGGCTACTCATCCTAAAAATAATTAAGGTGACATTGAAGCACCACATAATAGAAAATAGTAATACTACAATTAGTGGGCATGAAATTTATATAACTATATAGGATTAGTCGCCAGCTTTTCTTTTCCATTTTACCCTACGGACTTCTGTATTTTACTTTTTAAGCCATTCCACATTCATGCTATTAGTCACTATGTAGTGACGAGACATATATAATTTCCTTGAAGTCTCGAAGCAACTTCTCAAAATATATATGTCACATGGATACAGTATACATTTCAATGTCCCATAGTAGTATAGTGTATACAAACATGACGATATATATTGGATTAATTGTCAAGAAGGGTTTCTCGAATTTCGACTCACTCGTAGGACCAAGCAGGGTGTGGTTTTGGAAAATCTATGTGGTTTTGGAAAAATCTTGATGCATTTGTCTATGGCCAAGGCATGGTTTAAGAAAGCTAATCCACTTGCCTTAAAAAAAGGAAAGCTAATCCCCTTTAAATTTTAACTAAGCATATGGTTTACATTCCAGGTAATCATCTCCACGCACTCGTGAGTTTTTCCAGAACGCGCGACGTTGGCGTTGACGTGGTCTTCTTTCTCTCCACAGCGTGGACGTAGTGTTCTTTCCTCCCATCTTCTGATTCTCATCCTTTATCCTTACAACTCTTTTTCTCATCCTCCACGTAGAGCTGCAGCGTTACAAGACCGCAAGACGAGAGCAATTTAATAATAGGCGATAAAGTTAACGGTAAACAAATGTGAAGTAGAATTAACGAAAAATAATATATGTTTATCTCTCGTGTAAAAGTTAGCACATATGCTCCAATATAAATATATTTTGAGTTAATTGTAATTTGGGCCACATTATATTACCATGGTTTCACTTTAGACCACCTTTTAGCCAAACTTTTTATTTTGGACTAGGTTAGTTTACACATTGTTGCATTTTGGACCACCCTCAACTGTTTTTTCGACCACATTAATGAACTTAAGGACATCGAATCGAAACGTACACGCCGATGATCTTTCTCGCTAATGTGTAGGTTACCAATTGCCGAAAAAGATGCTAATTTAGCTAGTGAGGAGAGTTAACGGTGGTTCAAAGTGAAACAAATGTAATCTTACCTAGTCCAAAGTGAAAATACATGTTAGAGGGTGGTCCAAAGTGAAACTAGGGTAAAAAAATATAGCCCAAAGTGCAATTCACTCATATATTTTAGTGCAGGATTTCGCTTTACCACTACTAGATTTTTGGTCTTTCTCGTCGGTGAAAAAACGTGACAATAGGGTCTAAATAGTGGCAATATCAATTGACATGATATCATGGTCGTTGCGAGCCGTGCTAAAGTTTTGACAAGGACTTTTTTACTTGGTTGCAATACATATGGTTTTCCACACATCAAGATATTGTGTTTCATGCTACTTGCAACGGTCGATGTCGTGGCAAAACAGCATATGGCGTTGCATTAGATAATCACTTATAGTTGATTTACCTCCAAATGCGAGACTCATCTGTGAGGGGTAAAAAAATTCAAATGAAATCTAAAAAATATTTTGAAATTTTTGGGTCGTTAGCCATGCATCTATATTTTTTTGGATAATTTTATAATTTGTAGACTATGAGTTTCAAACCCAAGACCTTCGTCTCTTCAAAGAACAACCTCATCAATGGGCTATGAGCTCACGTAGACAAATCTTTCCATACTTCTTTTAACTATACACAAGTATGAGCTCCTTCACCATCAATGCAACTAGCTATTGTAACAAAATTCAAGATTATCGTAGCCAAAAAAAAATTGTGGCAATATTGTTGATATATTACAACCATTTCAAAAAATTATGTCAATAACATCTATATATTGCAAAAAAAATATTATTATCACAAAAAAAATATTCAAGGCAATATTGTCCACATAGTGCAATAGTTTCTTACACTGGTGGCAATAAAACCTAATTATTGTAACGAAAATCAAGATTATCGCAACGCAAGATAATTGTGACAGTATTGTCCACATATTGCAACAATTTTCTGTGATGGTAGCAACATCACCTATCTGTTGCAACGAAAATTAAGATTATCACAACGCAACATATTTATGGTAATATTCTCCATATAATGCAACTATTATAACTGAATTGTGCTGATGAACACACCCGAATACCGGTGGCTGCAGTGCGGAGTGCACTGCTAGCAATTTCAAAAAAACTATTATAACTGAATTTGTGTTGTTGCAATGATCTTTATATCAATAGGGTAAAAATGCTGTAGTGACTAGCTAGCCAGCTACATTATTTGCCTGGGTAGGCTGCATTATTTACTTCAGTTAGTCTGAAATAATTGGTGCCATGTAAAATAAAGGCACCAATTATAAATTAAAAATACATGATTAATTAATTAAGCATTCACTATTATAAATTAAAAATAGGTTTGTTTGATTTTTTAAGAAACTTCTATATAGTTTACTATAAAATGCAAAGTTTAGACATTCGAAAGCCTACTTACAAGAAGCCAGAAAGCCGGAAGACGGAAGTAGCAGATTAAACCAGAAACGAACTCCGCATGAATCGAGGAGATTAAGGCCGAAGTTCTTTTCAGCTAATTTAGGATTTCCACTCATCGGATTATCGCGTGCATGCTTCCCAAGCCGCTAAATGTAAATTTTTTTAAACATTTTTTAGATAAAACTTTTTTTAAAAAAGTCAAATAAATCATTTTTTTAAAAAGCTTGCAATAGTAAATACTTAATTAATCATACACTAATGATATTTTTTTTACGTGTCCAAAATAATTCAACTCCTCTCGTCACATTTGAGTGGAGCCTAAATTTAACAGACCAGATCGGTGGAACGACAAACGTATCAGCACAGTAGTAGCTGACTGCAGATCGATCTCTGTAAAAAAAAATCAATTAGCAAGACGACGATCCTCAATGCTTTGATACCACTTATTACTTATTTATTAGGAACAAAGACATAAAGTTTGTAACTTGGAAAACCTCCA
Source organism: Leersia perrieri (assembly GCA_000325765.3). Taxonomy (NCBI): domain Eukaryota; kingdom Viridiplantae; phylum Streptophyta; class Magnoliopsida; order Poales; family Poaceae; genus Leersia; species Leersia perrieri. The sequence goes on from CM002485.1 coordinate 13,623,346, forward strand.
GTGTGAAAAGAAAAGACCCACTAAAAACAAAATTTATTAATCACGGTATTGTGGAATATGTATAAAGGCGCCCTATAATTACACCGAATTTCTAATTCACATTCGACAAAAACTTAGGGGCAAAATGTTGCCTTGGAGCGGCCATGAAGGAAAGGGGAAGAGAGGACCTTGGGGCCGCGCGCACTAAATCTCAAAGCATATTTATAAGATTACTGTACACGTAAATCTCAAAAGCATATTTAATGGTCTAAAAGTCATGAGGTGAGATTTTGTATTATATATTGTATAGGCAGTACCATATTTATGTGCACATACTTTTTAGGAGAAATATTAGGATTAGTATTTGAGGCATTATGAAACACTGTATATTATAAGTTGTCCTCATGTATTATATATGACAGAATAAGGATAAAAGTTTTAGGGAAAAATGATTATAATGTACGCTTTGTTTGTTTCTTAACGTAAACTTGTGACATAAGATAGTTGCAAAACACGTGCCTGAAGTCAATACTTGAAGGGGAAATTTTGACTTTTTGACGTTAGCCGTGAAAGGAAAAACAAACTCCCTATCTATTTCGTCTCTTAAGAGTACTTCCAAAGGTCGTTCACGTGGTCATAAAAAGGGGGGCTACTTTCCCATTACTATTCAGGATTCAACCAGGTGGCTAATGGTCGAGCTCAATTACGTAGTTTTCCCTTTCCTAATTCAGGATTCAACAAGGTGGCTAACGACCGAGCGCAATATATTACTACTTACGCGCGAGCAGATTACAAGTCACTGGTAACGGTAATCCTCCCACGGTATAAGATCATTCCCACGGTTTAAGATCATTTATACGACCAGCGTGAACAGTACAAACACATGATATAGACATCCCCAGCTACGCACGTTGCGACGACTGGCAGTATAAATAGAACCCGGTGATCAGCCTGCCCAAAGCACACAGCCATCGTCTCCCATATATCTCCAGTGCAGTGCACGCTAGCTGTAGCTAACTTAATTAGCTTTAGCTAGCTAGCTCGCTTGCATTGCGATCCGCACACAGCTACGCTCATGGCACCCGTTCCGGCCAATGGCGCAGCCACAGCCACAGCCACCACCCAAGAGATCAGGAGGGCACAGCGCGCTGATGGACCGGCCACCGTGCTCGCCATCGGCACGGCGAATCCGGAGACGTACGTATCCCAGGATGAGTACGCCGACTACTACTTCCGCATCACCAAGAGCGAGCACCTCCCTGAGCTCAAGGACAAGCTCAGGAGAATCTGTAAGCATGCACAATATTTCTAGCGTTCTTATTCCGAATAGAGTTGTACATTTCATTGGGTAAGTGTTAATTAAGCCTCTGTTTCCACAAAAAAAAAACTGTCATTCTACTATTGTCATTCCGATAAGTTTAATTAGATAGAACTTATTGTATAAGTTGACAATTATGGCCCGCGTATTGGCATTTTGCACAATATCTCACCGATAGGCCATCCTTGTAGAGACGAAAAAAAAACTGGATATATTTGTGTCGTCAAACAAATTTTTTTTTTTACAAATTATATGTGTTTACATTGTAATTAATTACACTGTAAGTCTCAAAACATAAACACTAAGTTTCAATAGTTAAATGTAATCTTTAGTTTATTTAGATAATGAAATTAATTCTGGCCTTTACTTCAAATAAGCTGCGGCCAACTATTTCATGGTTGCATAACTAATAACTGCAAATTAAAAAATACAGTTTGATTAGAAATGAACTATGATAAATTAAAATACAATCTCATAGGTAGAAATGTTGCAACATCAAGCAAAAGGTGACACAATTTTTTCAGCAAAATTGATGAAAATGATTTGATCTAAAGTGCTTCGGGATGTTTGCCACTCAAACATATTAATTACTTTGTAAATCCGAATTGAAATTAAAGTACTAAAATTTTATCCGGCGAAAAGCATTAAAAATCAAACTACCATTATATTTATGCATGCAATTCATAATGTGTGGACGTATATTTCAGGCAACAAATCAGGCATCGACAAGAGGTTCATGTACGTGAACGAGGACGTCATGGAAGCCCACCCGGAGTTCGCTGACCGCAACCAGTCATCCCTCAACGCCAGGGTAGAGATCGCGTCCAAGGCCGTGCCGGAGCTCGCCGCGGCCGCCTCGGCAAAGGCGATCGCCGAGTGGGGGCGTCCGGCCACCGACATCACCCACCTCATCTTCAGCACCTACTCCGGCGTGAAGGCCCCCAGCGGCGACCGTTTGCTGGCGTCGCTCCTCGGCCTCCGCCCCAACGTGTCCCGCACCACGCTCAGCCTCCACGGCTGCTACGGCGGCGGCAGGGCGCTCCAGCTCGCCAAGGAGCTCGCCGAGAACAACCGTGGCGCGCGCGTGCTCGTCGCCTGCGCCGAGATGACGCTCATCGCGTTCTATGGCCCCGAGGTGGGATGCAACGACACCATCGTTGGCCAGGCGCTGTTCGGGGATGGCTCCGGCGCCGTCATCGTCGGCGCTGACCCGGTCGACGCCGCCGGCGAGCGGCCGCTGTTCGAGATGGCGTTCGCGTCGCAGACCACCGTCCCGGACAGCGAGGGTGCCATCACCATGCAGCACACGAAGGGCGGCATGGACTACCACATCGGCAGTGGCATACCGGAGATGCTCGCCGGCAACATCGAGCGTTGCCTGGCCGACGCGTTTGATTCCATCGGCGTCGCCGCCGATTGGAAGGACCTCTTCTGGGCGGTCCACCCGGGCGGCCGCAGGATCCTGGACCTCATCGAGGAGGCGCTTGGGCTGGATAACGGCGCCATGGCGGCGAGCCGGCAGGTGCTCCGCGAGTTCGGCAACATGAGTGGCACCACGGTGATATTCGTGCTCAACGAGCTGCGCCGCCGGTTCAAGGCCAACGGCGCCGAGGGAGCCGATTGGGGGGCGTTGATGGCGTTCGGGCCGGGGGTCACCATCGAGACGATGTTGCTCCGCGTTGCAGCCGGCCTTAAGGGAAATTAATTACAGTTAATTAATGAATAATTACCTGCTTCCTTTGTTTCTACAGCACTGCATTCTACTAGATGGTAAGTAAATAAAATGTGGATCCTACATAGTACTTCTTTATTGGCTCATGGACACTTTTTGGTACATCAAGTTGAGGGACTAGCTAATGCCAAAGGGAGTTGTATGGACCTTATTTTGGTGTTTTGAAAGGGATCATGGCCCCAAAAGTGTGTAGTGTATTTATTTTTTATGTATGGTACAATTGTATTCTTGTTTTGTAATCCCATTTATATATTTTGTAATCTTGATATATTTCTTGAATGGAATAAATATTACCTGGAACGTATGTTCACACCGTTGTCATCAAGTATTATTTGAGATAGCCATGATCACCATCGAGCACTTGTCGATATGCAACAGATCACAGCGGTGTAGTGTCAAAACTTAAAAAAAGTGCATGTGCAACCAATCGTCGACAAATGCCGAGGGCGGCTCGTGCCTTGGCAAGGGAAACTAATGACAACGGCAGGACGAACGTCCCTCACTAAATTCTTCTCCTCAATTTGGTTGATGTAGTGGTGGCGGTGGCGTAATCCTTGCTTCTGTTGATGTCATGGAAGACACCATGAGATCCTGCAATGGCTTGGAAGCAATCCTTCGGGTCCCTCCCAACGCCTCTCATGTTCCGGACATTAGAACTTCAAGAGGAGGCTTACCATGCGAGAGAGAAAAGAATCTCTCACAGGCCGGCCATTCTCTCTCTTATAGATGGGATGACGCATGTGGGACTTGGGGGCTGTTCCTAAGAAAATAAATTGTGCCTCCAATCATGGCACATAATTATGATTTATGGCTTGTTACTGTGATTTATGGAAATAGAGTCCATTAAAATAAAATTGCATTAAGGATATCACGTGGTGGACCGTGTATGCAAATCTCGATTATTTGAGATCACTAACCAGCACATGATTTATCATTACGTGCTCGAGTTATCTTTTCCTTATGTATACGATCTTTCTGTATACCTGTAAGTATATGTCCTAAGATTTATCGCTATCGCACACATTATGACAATGATAGTATTCCCCGAACTCTAATCAAATGTGATTGGTTGAAATGATGAAACAGTTAGAGAAAGAAATGAGGGGATATGAGCTTCATTTTGAAAATCGAGTAAAAATCACACAATTAAAAAGGTAGTGAGTGGAATAATAGTTGGAGTTGAAAGTAGGGGTAAGATCACAAATCTCATAGTATCCACTAAAACAGAACACGTAGACCTGCTCATAGTATAACCACAGAACACAGATACATCATATCACTGCCATCCGGGCGGCTCCTGTATAAATACGACAGTGCTAAGTGCGACATGCCAAACCGAAGAATTCCAAGCTTGCAATCGACGACTACGACCATGGGTAGCGGCAGCGCAAGTGCAAGCGCTCGGCTCCGTGAGATCCATCGCTCGCAGCAAGCCGACGGCCCCGCGGCCGTTCTCGCGATCGGCACCGCGAACCCGCCCGCCTGTGTGACGCAGGACGATTTCACCGACCTCCTCTTCCGCGCCACCAACACCGACCACCTCGCCGCCCTCAAGGACAAGTTCAAGCGACTCTGTAAGCACGCATGTTATTTCGGTGAAATTTTTGCATCCATCCGTCCATGTGCCGTGTCGTGACAATATTAACTGGGTGAGCGAGCTTGCTGCAGGCCAGAAGCTGGGCGTGGAGAGGCGTTACCTGCACCACACGGAGGAGACGCTGGCGGCGCACCCGGAGTTCGCTGATCACGAGGCGCCGTCGCTCGACGCGCGGCTGGACATCGCGGCGGAGGCCGTGCCGGAGCTGGCGGCGAGGGCGGCGCGGAAGGCGATCGCCGAGTGGGGTCGCCCGGCCGGCGACGTCACCCACCTCGTCGTCACCACCAACTCGGGCGCCCACATCCCGGGCGTCGACTTCCGCCTCGTCCCGCTCCTGGGCCTCCGCCCCACCGTGCGCCGCACCATGCTCTACCTCAACGGCTGCTTCGCCGGCTGCGCCGCGCTCCGCCTCGCCAAGGACCTGGCCGAGAACAACCGCGGCGCGCGCGTGCTCGTCGTCGCCGCCGAGCTCACCGTCATGCTATTCAGCCGCCCGGAGGAGGGGTGCTTCCAGACGCTCCTCAACCAGGGCCTCTTCGGCGACGGCGCGGCCGCCGTCGTCGTCGGCGCCGACCCGTTGGTCTCCGTCGAGCGCCCGCTGTTCGAGATCGTGTCGGCCGCGCAGACTATCATCCCGGAGTCCGCCCACGCCATCAACATGAACCTCACCAAAGGCGGATTCGACGGCAATATTTCCACAAGGGAGGTGCCGGGGTTCATCGGCGACAACATCGAGCGGTGCCTCATGGACTCGTTCGAGCCCCTCGGCGGAATCGCCGGCGACGGCAAGTGGAACGACCTCTTCTGGGCGGTGCACCCCGGCTCGCCGGCGATCCTTGACAAGATCGAGTCGGTGCTTGGCCTTGAACCCGAGAAGCTGACGGCGAGCCGCCGGGTGCTGAGAGACTACGGGAACATGTTCGGCGTCACGGTGATCTTCGTGCTGGATGAGCTGCGGCGGCGCTGGGAGCGGGAGGCTGCGGGGGAATGGCGGGAGTTGGGGGTGATGATGACGTTCGGCCCCGGGCTCACCGTTGAGACGATGGTGTTGCACGCTGCCCTTAAGTAGAAGGCAGCACTAGTGTTAAAATGTGGCAATGAGATATCATATATAGAACATAAAATTTCCGTGTATTATGCAACAAATAAATAACTATGTGAAATGAGTGTAGTTCAATTGATCTATTAGGCTTCTAATATTGGTGGAACGATCACCCAGGCTATGTGATATGAGCGTAGTTCGATCTATTAGGCTTCTAATCAGCTTGGTGGAATGATCACCCAGGTTCAGGTCCAGCATTTGATATGGACGTTGGTGGGGTTAATCTTAAGATATTTGATATGTGCGTGTGTTTATGGGTTCCTCCAATGGTATTGTGTTTGGAGCAAAATAAATCAATCTTTATATATTATCTATTAAAAATGGATGCCTAAGTCTTGCTTGGTCTGCAACAAGTATCTATTAGCAGCATACTTTCTTGTATTGGACATTGGTGTATGCTGAAAAACAAGCTTTATCATTTTTTTACACTTGTTTTTTTGTTCCAATAACCACGAAGTACTGAACCAAATATTTTTCACGTGCAACTTTCAAAACCAGACAAATAATGTTGAACAGCATATGTTTAGTGGTTTTGTGCAAATGGAGGTGTTTTTTCTAGGCCATACTCTTATCATCATCAATATTTTGCTATAGTAGATGTCACTTAAATTACGAACGTTATATCAGTGAAAACCACTATCGCCGCAAGCCCAAATGAAGCTTGTTAACATTTTGATTGGGTGAACCAGTGAAGGACAGGCGAGATGAGAGGTTTGGTATCCTTGGGCGTGTGGAATAAGGGCCGCAGCCTACAAACACGCTCCTTGTCCAAGTCCAACTTGGTCATTACGGCCCTACTACGAGCTAGTTGCCTTAGTCAACGGAAGACCAGAGCATTGGATACATCGCGGCAAGTAATGTGATCTCGTAATCACTTTTCTGGCCACTTGGGCATTGGAAAATTTTTCAAAGGACAATTAAGCAAACAAACATAATAATACGAAAATTCTATAAAATTTGTGCATTCCATGGGATCCCTTGGCTCCTTTTATTACAAAGGTATTCAGCTTTCTCTCTCAATTTCATAATATAAGAATTCTGACTTTGTCTTGTGATATTTGATCATTTGTCTTATTCAAAAACAGTGCAGAAATAAAAAATATAAGTCGTGTTTAAAATGCTTTGATTTGATAATAAAGTAAGTCATGAATAAAATAAATGATACTTTCACAAATTTTTTAATAAGACGATTAGTTAAAACTCTTATATTATAAAATAGAGGGAGTAGTTTTTAAGGAATTAGATCAATTCACGTGAAAATTCAATAAATTTGGAATTGTTGCTAGGATGAAGCAACAGTGCACATATTTGTAGCAACATAGCATCGTTACTGTATAGAAGGTGCAACGTTACTTCACAGTTATTGCTTAGCACTAGTGTATACTTGTACAAATCCTATAGATATTCTTAAGATTTCAAACTTTAAACAATTTTATCTCTCACCTCATATATTATTAAAAAACGTTTGTATCACATTGTTAGAAAAAATGCTTTAAAAAAGTAGATCCCTAATGGTTGTTTCGGCGTTGTTACTGTAAATTAGTTTTCGTGTTACTGTAGAATTCCTGATGTAAATATTGTACATTGCTTTCTATCTACAATAATATAACATTGATTTATGATGCCTTGATTTCATAATATACTTTTCTTATTCTATTTAGAAGTGATAAATGTATTTTGATAATTTATTTATTAAGCGACAATAATTGATGAACTTAAAAAAGAGAGAGTAGATTGTAAGGTTAAAAGCTTGAGAAGTTGCAACATAAGTGTCACCGTAGCGTTAGCACGGGCGAATTAAAAGATAAGTATACATTAATAACATATGCCTATACATGAACTTGTGGGAGGGTCATCATAATGGTTTTTGCCAACTTATTGCATGAACCTATATAGACGTCAATATTATGACCGATACAATATACACAACACATTATTTATATGTTTCAGAGAGCGAGAATACACAAGAGATCGACCGAAGTAGCGTAACATATACATATTATAACAATATATAGGAACATAAGTTGTGTCTCTTCATAGTAAGGTAGCTTTCATATAGTTTCAGTTATCTCAATAGCATTTTCTACCAAGAGATCAAGGTTGAAAATCATCTTTTGTCCACATTCTTTGGTACTCACTTCATGTTCATAAGGTTGATGAGTGTGACCAGAGTGAATTTCCCACTCTTTGAGTTTAGGAAGCATACCCAAATTTATTTGAACCTTCTCTAGTTCCTTCACATCAACCTTGAGCTTCTTTAGGCACTGAAATTTGGCAGAAGAGAAGACAAGCGTCTTTTCCATGTAGGAGCCATGACCCAATGCAAGTGTGGCAAGACATGGTAGCTCAGCCAACTTGTTAATGAACTCTTGATTTACATTTGTTTCCTTCAAAGAGAGCATGATGAGATTAGGGAGGCATAACCTATCCATGCCATTCAAATCAGATGGATAGAGCAATTCCCCATCTAGAACCATGTACTTGAGGCGGCGGAAGGCTAAGGTGGTAAATACACTTGACGGCACAATTTTACCATGTAAAATTAGTGACCAAAGGCTCTCAAGCTTGGTTAGAGCTTTGGGTAGAGAGTGTACGTTGCCATTTGTTATAGACCAAATAACTAGGTGTTCGAGATGAATCATCTCTCCAAGTGTCATATCCAAGGTTTGTTCAAAATCTTCAAGCTTTATGGAGTCAAGTGTCTGTAGCTGCTTCAAATTGCCAATTTGCTTGGGTAATTTCAGAATAAAACCAAACACATGCCTTAGAGTCTTGATAGTCCAAAATACATTTGGTAGCTCCCGAACATTAGTTTCCCTAACATCCAATGTTTGAAGGTTGGTGAGTCTTCCAATGGAAGATGGAATGTGTTCTAGTGAACAAGATGTTATCCCAAGGAATTGCAAGTGAACAACATTACCAATTGCATGTGTCAACTTCTCACCTATCTCAATGCCTTGTATATTGATAACACGGAGGAACTCAGATCCATGAAATAGTTCTTTTATGTGAGATTTAATTGTTTTCTTCCTCTTAGAAGCTACTATTTGTTGAGGGGAACGGAATAAGATTGCTTTACTTCTTTTGGCCATAGTCTTTTGATCTTTTATCGGCACTAGCTCAAACTGAGAGAAGATGGATCGTAGCTTTGGCAATGGTTTAGCTAGAATAGCATATTTGTCAGTGTAATTTTGTAGAGAGAGGCGACGGGCACTTGTTAAGGTAGGGACATCGTCGCCGCTATGGACCTCTATGAAACTTGCCTCATGTGCTTCAAATTGTAAAAAGTCATGGACTTTGTTTTGAATGGTGACAAACATATTCCCAACACTAGAGTCATCATCCATTTGCACCAGATTGACTAGATTTCTAGCAATCAACTCTTTCAAGTAGAAGTACCCAATTTTCTCCATTGACTTACCAACTTGTGGAGTTAGGAATCCCTCCGCCACCCACATTGACACCAATATGCGTGCCTCAATAGTGATGTTGGGTGGAAATGCAGAAAAGTATAGAAGGCAACACTTCAGTGCTTGTGGAAGATCATCAAAGCAAACAGACATGATGTTGTCAACATGGTATGATTGAAGGGACTTAAGGTATTGAAATACCTTGGGCCTCTCTCCACGCTCTTTGCTTCTGATAAGACCTGATAAAAGAACAATAGCAAGAGGTAACCCTTCAGTAATATGATAAAGTTCTTTTTGGTAGTCTTTGTTTTCTTGATCTTGCTCTTCCATACGGAGTAGTCTCTTTTGGAACAAAGTCATGGCAGCATGTTCATCAAGTGTTCTTAACTTAATAGTGACCTGATGATAGCCGCTAGGAGGCTCTTCTGGTTTACTTTGTGTAATATGGACTATTTTACTATCTTTACCACGCTCAGAAGGAAGCATATCCAAAATGTTTTTCCATTCAGTGCTGCTAACTTCACCATCTATTACTAGTAGATACTTCTTTCCTTCCAATTCATTTTTAAACATTTGCATGACCTCGCTTCTTCGGCAAGTTCTATTATCTTCTGTTAGTTGCTGAACAATTTGTTGTATGATGTTAGTAGCAGATAGATAAGGTGCAAAACACTCCATAGCTTGAACATCAAAGTGTTTCTTCTTAGCCATTTCGTTGTATATATCTCTCACAAGAGTTGTCTTGCCAACTCCACTTTTTCCATACACAGTGATTATCATTGGACGGCACTGCTCTTTGTCATGTTGTTCACCAGGTTGCTCGATAAGGGCTTTCTCTAGTTCTTCTTGTTGTTTCTCATATATTCTCACATTTGATTCATGTAAATCATCCCTACGGTTCAATCATTATATCATCATTAGTAGTAAGTACAGTTTTTAAAAGTAACAACTATATTTTTACTTTGCCTCTAAAAAAATTGGATTCTAAACATATAAATAACAGGCAGTGCTTCTTGTTTCACTTCAAGTATGATAAAACATTATACAAAAATGCTAGATGGAATTAAAAAATTGTTAGTTTCCCTTCTTATGTAATTGGCATCTCTTGGGCACCCCCCCCTGCGCCCAAAGAAGAATGTTTACGATCTTTAAACATGATGTATTACCTTTTGATGTTTTATTATCTCTTGAAAAATGAGTGTTTGTTCTAAAACTAAAATGTAAAATTTCATAACTTAAATTCTAGGAATGTGTGGCCTAATTGCCTGACTGTCATATCATTGTCTTTTAGAATTAGGTAGTTAAATCCCCAATTCTGCGGCAAAGACCAAATACATCATATTAATATTGAACATATTTGTATACAGAATGTACTTATGCTACTTACATCTTTCTACGGGTGTAAGGTAGCGATGTAGAAGCTTTCCATGTCAGGTATGTCCCTTTTTGCACCTCATCTATCTTGTATTTATGTTTGTTTTGAATGATGTCCTCAAGCCTCGTGTTGATTCTTTCTATTTTCCTAGCCAGCTTATGTCTCATATGTGCCTGTGTTGTGAAGGTTGTGACACATCTCATAGTGGGACGAGCCCACCTTGGATACCTTGATAATGCATTTTTGCACATAAAAATGTTAGCATATATTTCAAAATTAGATCAGCAATTACTTAACTGCCATGCATTTAAATTGTGTTGTGATCATAGAGCAATAGTCATTATATAGATCATCAATTCTACAAGTAACTGTTTTTATTTGTAGTCATACTTTCACCCACCACATAAATAGTCTTGGCAGTTTGAAATGTAAGTTGCTTGATTTTGTCTTCTTGACTCTTTTCTTACTGTTGACTCCAAATTGTTAGCCCTAAGCATTCTCATCACCTATTTGCCATATCCAAATAATTGTAACCTTATATATAGAAGGGGACAAAGCTAATGTCAAATTGTTGAACTGGTCAAATTTGGCAACATTGAGTAGATTCTCTCATAATTTCTAATATTATATGACATTACAAAGACTTCCATCCAAAAATTACAATGACTTTCATCTATCACAGCTTTCCTTAGTTGTAGTGGATTGTACCATGTTCTTATCTTTTTCACTACATGCTACAGTTAAATCGGTTCTTTTATGTAATACCCCGGCTTATTTATGGTATGTTTCAGCTCATGTGTGTGTGCTTTTATTCCATTTTAGGGATGTTAATTAGGTCCAAGTGTTCTTTGCGTCGGAATGATCCCACATCGAGAATTTAGATAGGTTGGGGTGAGCTTATATATAACCAGTTTTCTTCAACCATAATACAACGAAAGTGTAAATATCTTATTATGTGTAGTGAGACCACTTAATGTGTAGAGCTAGGCTATGTAGATTTGGAGGGGTGGTGTTATAGTTTATTTTTCATTGAAATGCTTGATATTTGTCTTCAAAATAGATTAATTTTATGAAATTTGTGTCAACGTGCACAATTTGGATTTCATGTTTCAATTATTCGTGCTTAATGTGAAGTGGTTATTTATATTTTAAATTTATAGTCCAAATTATAATGTTTACATATTTTTCATTTTTATGGCAATCCAATTTCTACTTTTTTTATTAGAAGTTTAGTTATTCTCTCATGAATCGCATAGATATGTACTATTTCTTCTTCATTTTTACTGCTTATACATTTTATACTACTTTGGATTGAAAAAAGTTATATCTGATTTTCTGTTATACTTATTTAGAAGGAAAATCATGATAGCATTTGTTTTACAAACTCTTGTTCTCATATCTTCAACCAAAGTTGCAGATATTTATAAAGAGTATTTACACCTGACATGTTATCCCACTTAATCTCGAGCCCACATGTCAATCCCCAATTATTCCCCACCATACCCACGCTCTTCATCTCTCGGTGGGGCAAATATTGGCGTGCATCAAGGAGATAATACTAGAAATTTATATCCAGAAAAACAATCCAGCTCATAATAAGGAGATAGCTCTGGAATTTGTCGGGAAATAACAAACTTCTATAAAGATCAGGAATATACGTGGTGTGGGAGGTGAAACTTGATGAGAGCAAAATAAGTAGGTGGAAAATTGGGTGCGTATTTAACCATATCATCACTATTTTTTATAGACTACTTAAAAATTCTTTATTTTTCAATGTGAATTCCATGTACTTATATATTTAATTGTACCTAATTATATATATGAACCATAATGTTTATTTACACTATTACAATCTGGACTCACACGCAATCACGCAATCAATGGTTAGATATTTTTCTTCCCCTGTTCTCCATCTAAGAATATAATCATTTGGGTTGGGACCTGACACATTATAACGAATCTAGACAGTGGTGCTTATATATTTGAACAATGGGAGTAGTGTTGAGGATGAATGTGTGGCTTCTTTTCCATTAGTTTGAAAATTAAAAACATAATACATAGATAATGGAAATAGTTTTGCTACACATCTTCCGTGAGATTTATATGGGATTTATATTAGCATTCATGCTAGAAAACAAAGAAAAACAGGTTTGTTATTTATCTGTTGCCCGATAATATCAGTCCATCAGTCGATTTTTATACATGCAACTTCCATTAGAAATTAGTCCAACTATATAAATTTATGCAACTTCAATACACTATGAATTAACGAATTCGAAAAGAATGCATTCAACCTCAGTTTGGCATTTGAATTTGTTTATATTACTTACAAAGATATAAACAAGAATATTCATTGCACCACTCAACTACGGCAATTGCTTTTTTATTTGTGCAACGACTTTAATTAGAAACACACCTAATATTTGTATAAATCTGTGCAACTTCAAAACACCAACTACGGCAATTGCTTTTTTATTTGTGCAACTTTAATTAGAAACACACCTAATATTTGTATAAATCTGTGCAACTTCAAAACACCCATCATACATTCTCCTAGATGAACGTGCATGCAATTCGACTGATGAGAATCAATATTGTCAATCACCTGACCAATAGGTGGCCCCAAAGAAAGATAGTTATAGATGCCATTGTGATATAGCTAACAAAAATACTCGAGAAATTATATTGGTAAATATTTAGCGACATAACAATGCATGATATAAACTATGCAATATAATTGAACAATTGATTGTTAAGAAATATAATATGTATATGATATTTCTTAAAAACCACACACGCGACGTGTAGAGATACTCAGATATATAGTCTAGCCAGATAATAAGATACTACCTTCATCCTAAAATACAAGGTGTATTACAATTATACATGGTTTTCAAAACTCTACTTTGACCATTAATTTCTTCGATTAGACATTATAAAAAAAAACTATAAAATTTATAGCATATAAAAAGACATTCAAAATACAAATCTAATAATATCCCATGCATAATACTAAACGTTCATATTGTTAATTTACTTATTTGTCAAAACTTTTAAACATTGACATTGCGAAAAATAAGGATGTCTTATATTTTACGACGGGTGAGTAATAATTAATAACGGTAAGAAAGAAAAAACTTTTCGCACTAGTACTCCTGATACCTGGACTTGTCCAACTGAAGATAATAATGATCGAGTGCGTCCTCGGCATCAAAAACCGCGTCCCGCGTCTGCAGCACCCACACCTTTGTCACCTCGTCGGAGACGGCCCTGCGCTTGGCGTCGGCCTCCCGGAGAAAGGCCTGCAGCCACATGAGCTTGTCCCGGAGCTTCTGGATGTCGTCGTTCACCCCCACCAGCGCCCGAGCCTCGCCCAGAGCCAGCTCCTGCAGCCTACCCACCAGCGGCCCGACGATCGCCTCAGCCATCGACCTAATTAATCTCCCTCCTCCCACTCCTCCTCCTTCTCCGGCGCCGACGCCGAGCAATGCTAGCTATGTGTCTGCTCTTGATCAGCTTGCAACAATTGACGGCCGGAGGCTGGTACACGCGTCATATATATACAGTTATACACACGACACGCATTGGCCCATACCGTGGTCGCTTTGAGTCCCACCTCAGGCACGGATTGTTCCTTCTCTGTGCTAAACTCAACGTGAACAAGACTGAAGAGAGGGTTCACTCCCGATGATCTGTTTCTTAACTTGTTTGTGTAATGGTGCTTTTCCGTCTGACACAACCGACATGGGATTACTTGACGTGCTAATAGTTTTTTTCCAGCTGGCTAGCTGCATGCATGGTCAACTGCAAGTCGATCTGCAACCACGTAAAGTGCTGATAATTAGCTCGCTTTGTTAAAGTAGGCCCGTGTGTGAGAATCTAAAGAGTCTCTGCTTAATTACCCTATCGTAGTTCAGAGGAAATTGTGTACCACCTGAATACCTGATAGACATAATATTAGGAGAATGGGATCGATGTATATATGTAAAACAGGCTAACAGCAAGAAGAGCATCCAACGTAAAAATGAGAATGATATGAAGTTCAAATGAGAATGTATAGCACCTCCGGATATGGAACATGTCGTTTTGGCAATTGTTACGGTCTTCAAAATACAAATTTATCCACTAATTTTAATAAATCATATTAGTACAGTAACACTTAGTATGATTTTTATTGCGGCCAATCCAAATATTTAAAAGTATATTGAGGTACGTGTCAATTTTCATATGAAAAGGCATGTCATATACTCAAATGCGAAGTGTTCAACCCGCTTTTTTCGGCTACTCCACTGGATTATTACTGCAAATTATGCAAGTATCTATTGGTCACACGACAAATTTTTAATGCAAAATCATAGATTTTTTTAATTATATGAGGTAGAACCGTAGAAAACATAATTGTGCAGGCCTTTTTTTAAGGCAAAATCAAATTGTGCAATTGAGCTCTTTGGGCCTGCCTCTATCACCCTAGGATATAGGGCAGGCCATTTGTTGCCCTGTTTCTTTGGGAACAACAGCGTGCATGCGCGGGTAACCCCGGATGCGTCGATAACGGCGGCCACGCAAGAAACTTTGATGGAGAAGTCAGTATACCGAAATACTTGCGTGCTCTTGGGCTGTATGTATTTCGCGTGCTTGCCACAACATCCCCGATGGGCCTCTTGCTGGCCCATTTGACTTGGATATACCGCTAGTAGTATTATTGTGGGGGGATGACTTTTGACTCGCCGAGGAGGAGACCGGCCGGTCAGCCGCCGCTGCCGACGCCCTTGCCCTGTCCTGTACGGCCAAAATAACGCTTCGTCAGTGTCTGTCTCAGTGAATTGAAAGAAGCAGACGCGGACGGGCGACTCTCGCCAAGATCGACCAAGCAAGTCGCGGCTTCAGAAATAGCGCATGCATCCGCGCGTGTAAATAAGCCGCTGGCTGGCTCCCCGGCCTTGGCGTCCAGCCTCTCCCTGACCCCCCGCCATCTCCCCCAAGTTTGCCTGCCTTCCTGCGGTTTCTTTGGTGTCATCGTCTCGTCTCCTCCAGCTCTTTAACCTGCCTGCCGTCGTCCCTCGCTGCGGTGGTGATCGATCGAGTGGAGGAGTTGATAATTCACTCATTCACGGGATCGATCGAGAGATCAATTAATTAATTAAGCGAGGAGGGGCGAGATCGATGGAGTGCCTTCTTGGGCTGCTCAAGGTGCGCGTGGTGCGCGGCGTGAACCTGGCCATCTGCGACCCACTCACCCACAGCAGCGACCCCTACGTCGTCCTCCGCCTCGGCTCCCAGGTATGTATGCCTTTCTATCTATGTACTCCATTATCTAGTAAGCACGATCGATCACAGATCGATTCACCGGAACTGCATGATGAGCCTGTCATGGGCTCATGGCCAATATGTGTGCTGCACAACAGCACAGGCACGGCGGCATAGATGCTCGATCTCGTCCTTGACCATGCGTGTCAACGAGTGCCTTATTGCTTCATTTTTGCTTCCGTCCATCGTCATCTCGACCGATAGATCTAAACTTCTTTCAACCGAAAGGATTGGT
Source organism: Leersia perrieri (assembly GCA_000325765.3). NCBI lineage: Eukaryota > Viridiplantae > Streptophyta > Magnoliopsida > Poales > Poaceae > Leersia > Leersia perrieri. The sequence continues at coordinate 13,639,401 of CM002485.1, forward strand.
GGGATATAATTAACAAGCTCTATCCATAATAACTATGGGACTGCCAAGGCTGGCAGGTAATCAATCGCCTTGTAGGCTTGTACGTAGTGCTGCTGCCTGTACGGCAGTGGCGAAGCCACAAACCAACCTCTAATCAGCCAAGTAGTTTGCCAAGTGAGCGATTAGCTAATTTGGTGAATTAAATACATTTTTACCCCAGCATTCATTTCTGCAATTTCTGTTAGAAAGATGAATGAAAAAGATAAGATATTGTGTCAATAACTCAATTTTAAATTGGTGCTTTATATTATATTATGTTATTGTACATACAAGCATATATAAAAAAATGTAAGACAGTAAAATACCTTAGAACCATATCGAAAATTTACGTATGTACTAGTGTGAACAAAAAAATTATCTCATACTAGTTCCTAAAAGAAATATATGATGGGTGATTAGACGGCCAAGAAGGGTTCTCGTTCTTCGCTCTTGTGGTTGACCGTTGACACAAATTAAAACCATCATTGCCGAGGTATCATTGATTTATTAAGAGTATATTGGTCTCGTGGCCTGCAGCCCTTATCATTAAATCCTGCTTTCCCTCTGCTTGTACCAGCCACGGCCATTCTAGTAATTTTTACATTCATTTCCTTCTACGAATTAAACGGCCAGCGGTGAAGCGGTCAAGCAGCTTCGGAACCGTACGTAGTGAAACTAGTAGTCTGACAGATTATATATTAGATGAACAAATCAGGTCCTCAGATTGTAAAATGCAGTTAAGCATTACAAGTTCCTTTTCAGTTATCAAATCTATAGTCTATACTAGATGGTTAGCTTATATATAACCAGTAGATAAGAAAACCAAGTAGAATCCATGAATCCTTCGATTTTTTATTTCAAACAGTTCGGTTTGTTATATGTTACTTGTTACCACTATTATTTTGGATAATGAAGCGGGTACCACAGTTATTATTTTTATCTTGCTCATTAGGTCTTCTTTTTTTTCACCTATCTGCTAATTCATTCATGTAATGTGCAGAAAGTCAAGTCAAGTATAAAATACCATTCCATCAACCCAGAATGGAACGAGGAACTCACCCTATCAATCACAAACATGATGCTGCCGGTTAAAATTGTAAGTTCGTCAGCATTTCCAGTCACATTAGCACCTTCAGCCATTGCTTCCTCCACCAGGATGTCAGTTTTTCAGTACAGAAACTTCTGAACATTTGCTTGCTACCACTTTGTTTTCTCAAAACAATTGCCTGCTTTGGCACATCAACTGCAGGAAGTCTTTGACAAGGACACTTTCACCAAGGATGACAGCATGGGCGACGCCGAGTTCTGCATCCTTGACTTCGTCGAGATCGCCAAGCAGGACCTGAGCCATGTCGCTGACGGCACGGTGATGAAGACGATCCACCCGGAGAAGGAAAACTGCTTTGCAACGGAGAGCCAGATCACATGGAAAGACGGCAAGGTGTCCCAGGACATTGTCCTGAAGCTGAGGAACACCGAGACCGGCGAGATCATCCTTCACCTTCAGTGGGTTAACATCCCAGGTGTCGCCCGGTGATTCGCGGCGGCGAGCAATTTATATACATTGCTGGTGTTACACGACCATTGCCTGATTTCTATGATGTAATGGTGGTCCGTCTATGAGGTATGAAGATAAGCAAAAACATCCTGGTTAGATCCTGAGATCAGCACAGGATGGGGTAATATGTGATCCTGATATGCAGCAGGCCTATATCTACTGGGACTCTGGGAATAATATGCTTGTTTTCAGCATTTGGTTCTGCATACTTTCTGCTGCTTTCTGTTGCACAGGGATGTATATGTTCTGGAACACATTTTATAGCTGTGCTGTATCAGTATGCCACTTTACCCACTTGACATAATGATTACTTTGTTAATTAACACCAAAAAACAATTAACATTACAGATTGACAGACCAGGCGAGATTTCAGGTTTATCTAACATTAAATGGAATCTCCTGGATCTGCATTTGGTAAACTTAAAACCAGTACAGGAGTTCAATCTGGCAGCTAATTTGCACAAGCATAAAATGTTGCTATTCAGTCAGTACACTGATCCATCAGACTCGGAAGCAATAGGACAATCGGGATCATTCCCTTCTCTCAAGTATCAACTGATAATACTTCTGTACTGTGAACATTGGAGCAAAAAAAGGGTGTCTATACACCATCCATGACCTAGTATGTACAATTTGTTTTACAACTGAACCTGATATAGCAGAATCAACTGAGCAAACAAGAAATTCCCACCTCTGGCAGCTAATTAGGAAGCAAATGTGGCGTGCTTTCATCGTTGCTGCTTCGAGAGCTTTCATGTGGACGCTGATGTTTGGCCATTTGCATGTCCCGTGTAAAATGGGTCCGAGATTTTGCATAAGGAGCTTCCCTTGCTGTGATATATTAGGGGGGGGGGGGGTATGGAAAATCACTCGGTTATATTCAGAAAACACGTACACCCTGCTCAGATTTTAACAACTTATACTGCTTCTTACCTGCAGCTAATTTCTGCGCACGGCGAATGTTCTGTCTTCTTTTCCACCAGCATGCCGCAAATACAACTAGAAATAGGATAGCTACAAGTACCCCAAAAGCCATACCAATTTTTGCAGCCACAGATAAATGTGGGCCACATTCATGTAAACCAGGAATTCCGCACAATCCAGCATTATCCGTGAAGCTGCCATATCAGCAACCATAAGCTACTAAGCATTCTTATTATTTAACCTTCTATTAACAGAAATGACCAGTCAAATGTATCTAGATTGGTATGTGCGGTTAAATATATGTGAAGGATGTGGCAACTCGAAATCAGGTTATATTATAGTGACAAAATGGAAATGAAATTAAATATTTTCAAAATAATAAAGCAGAGATGATCCGTACTTGAATCTAGCTCTGTGTAGAGGTCTTCCTCCAAGGCTGGCCGGTACCCTTCCCGAAAGATCATTGCCATTTAGATTCCTGCATGAGAGCAATTCTTTGAAGATAACAGAGAAAATCATAAATTAATTACCAAACAAAAGAAAATGCATATAGCATATTTAAAGTCCTCACAGTATCTGTAATGATGCCAGCTGACCAAGGCTGTCTGGAATAGAACCATTAAGTTCATTGTATGACAGATCTCTGCAAACATAGTTATCAAGTTAACATTATATACATCCTCTCCAAAAAAAAAAATGTTAACATTACACAACACTGTGCGACTTTTTTCCCCAATCAACACTTAAATTTGGTCTATGAGTGGTGCAGATTCGACAGAGATAGGATTAATCAACCAATGATATTTAACTTAATGTCTGAATCATTCGATTGCAACTTCAGTTTTCTTTCCTCAAGAGTAAAAGGATATGGAAAACTATTCAATTGTAAGTTCCATGTTAAACCAGGCAACAAGCAAAGTGAATATTGACAACAAAAACAAGGACCAGGGGCATAAGAAATGTTAGGCACATGACGAACAGTGCGAAGATCTAACCCATGCAATATCCCATTCTTATGTCATGTGCCCACCAAAACGATAAACACTTTAACCAAACAAATAAAATTTTCCTTGTCACATCCAAGAACAACTGACATCAAGCATCAAGAAACTCAAGCACAATGAATACAGAGTAACATTTTCATTCTCTTAATCAAGAGAACATCTTACGAATGTTCTTGAAAAAATGAAGGGGAACATCACATAGTATACGTAAAATATAGTTGAAGTGCACTTACAGCACTTGCAGCCCTGATATGGTACCCAGAGTGAGAGGAATGTTGCCCTTTATGCTATTACCACTCAAGTTTCTGTGTGACAAAATGGGATTATACTTGTGTCAGACTAAAACAGAGGTGCCCAATGCAGTAAGAACATTTCATTTAGATTTCATCCAAATGCCATATTCATATTAGATATTCAGATGATAGTGGATTTAGATCACTTCTCAGAAGTCATCTATGCTGCAAAGGTGTAGGTCAATACATTCATTGCATTGTTACAGCATACAGGTTTTGAATAGTTTCCAGCAGTCCTTAATGCTGTTATAATGTTACAGGTTTCAAATATAGTGCTAACGTATACTGCTCCTCAAAAAAAAAATGAAACGAAATTGTCTCAATTAGACAAAAAAAAAACTAGTAACTCACATGCTTTGCAGATGTTGTAGCTTGGATATATCACCAGATATAACTCCTCTCAAACCTTGGTTGTCAAGACCACTGCACATTCAGGAATTAACTTTATATACTTAAAAAATTATTTCTATTCATGGATAGTTATTGAAATTGCAATGTTTGTAGGCAACTACAAATTGTGGTTAAGCCCTAGATCGTAAAAAGATAACTGTACAACACTAAAAACGAAATTATCAAAAAATTGGTCTTCAAATCAATGGTTTTACCAGTAATAAAATAGGAGTAGGAAACCCTTGGAAAATCAAATAACAATCAATAAATGACTGAAATAATACATGATGGCATGGCATTCTAAATTCAAATACTAAAGTATCCGATTAGGTGAAAACTGTTGTAGAACTGCTAGCAATAGTATGCTTGCTACAAGCTTCAACTGATAACCCAATACAATCTCGCAAACATATAGTTTCAAGTAACTGAAATTTAATACATAAATAAGCAGATAGACCATCCAGAATTCTTCAGTTTGTGTTTTGCACAAATAAAAAATTAGTGCAGTACATCTAGCATGCTAACTACAAGGACAAATATTGATTTTTGTGATATAGAGAACATACAGCCCATCAATGACCCAATGGTCTTTTGTATCATCAAACTGGCATTCAACCCCACTCCAAGGGTGTTGTTGAGGAACACAGGGGTCACCGTTCCAGCCCAATCGAAGAGGAAGACCAAGTGAACCCTTCACAGTTCGCAGTGCACTCACTATAAAGCATTAAAGCAGGAAAATTATTACAAAAAGCTAGTAGCCAAACTCTGGCAATTTCCATGTAATTTTGTTCTTGAAAAAGGGAGAAAATTATTTTTTTTGCAGTAATAGGTACATTATTTGGTAGTACATTTTTCAACCATCATTATACATCATGCAATGAAAAATTGGACTCAATCATCTACAAGATGCAAATGGGATTATCAGTTTCTTACACAAGTTGACATAAAAAAAAGGCTCAATATTCAGTCGAAACAATGTTGGTACAATGTTGAAAAAAGAAAGTCTCTACCTTAGTTTGCTATTTGCTTGAAACAAAAGAAAACCGAATATGCAGGGTTCCAAGAACAAACCTTCTTGAGTTAAAGTTTTCTTTTCAGCCGTAATGATCTCAAAGACCTCAATGGCACTAATAATGGCATGAGTTCCTTTAACAGGTTGCAAGATGACTGTTAGTGTTGTCCCAGTGACAACAATAGTTTTATTCAGAACAAGAGCAGTAAAACGTTCTCCTGTCATGCGAATTATATCAATATCCTTGAATGCAGTATCCCCATTGATAAGTACATCAAACACCCTTTCCTGTTCTGCAGTTATTCCATTCTCAATCTCTGCAAAGTGAAGCCACACGGAATAATTCCTATTTGGAGTAACATCCATTTCAAATGATAAGCTAGGTTGCCTATCAGTACCCACAATAGCTGACTGGTAGATGCTTTGAGGATAAAAATTTGGTGCAAGTAACGTTTCGGCTATAACGTTCTCAGTTGATATAGGCTGGTCATCAGAACTGGATGACAAAGTTTTCACCCCCAACCAGAATCTGTCCCCGCCCCAGTGAACTCCATTTAGATCTTCATCGAATGCAGGTTTTCCAGAAGCACATGTCAACCTTTTGGCAGTTCTTAGTACTGTGCCTTTTCCCCACAAAGGACCAAATTTATAGGCACTGTCATCTATTTGGAGAACTTCAATAGAAAGTATCGATGGATCACCATGACCTGTACTGTGGAAGCAAATTGACAGGCTTGAGTCCTGAACAAAAACCAAAGCTTCTGCAAATGTTTTCTCATCTTCACTACTCCAACCCAACAGCAACGAACTAAATAGAGTACCCTCAACAGAAACATCAAAAATTGGCTCACTGTCAAGATTTGGATCAGCCACAAGGGCAAAAAAAAGCCTAACTTGATAGTGCCCATTGGGAACATTGTTGATATAGTAGCAATTTTCAGCACCATCAGACAGAGGGAAATGCCGAAGTGTTTTCAGTGGAGGAATAATAAAGCTTGGCCGGGTAGCATTTGCAAATCTGCCACCAGTATAGCCAAAGTCTCTGTACCACAATGTGTTGGTAGGTGCTGTCCGGACATCATCAAAACTCCCACAGCTTATGCGGATGGTAAATGGCTCTGAAAACAACATACTTGAATTACGACACACAGCTATGTCATAATAAAGAAGAACAATCAACCAAACAACTAATTCATATCATATCAATGCATCATCTGAGTTCATTAAACCGTGAAAGTACAAGCATGCAGAATTGCAGAAATGGGAGTTGGATGTTTACCGTGCCTCACTCCTAGTTCCTATTCGGTTATGGCTTGAGCAAGATTTGTCTTAATGGCTCATGTAGCAAATGGGAACTACCAAATAGCACGTGACAGAAAGAAATAGCTACTATAACTGGACTGTTTGCGAGAGGTACTCGCAGAATGGATGAATGAACAAGGGGGCAAAATAATCGTTGTTATCGAACGCAGTGCCCTGAATTCAAGAGATGCTTGAAGACAGAACGATATTCCAACAAATTTGCTGGATTGAAACCAAACAACTGCACCTGATTTTGGGTCAAGAATGCAGCAACGAACCGAAAACTCTGCGGAAAAAAAACAACCACCCCACCACTTTATAGAGCCCACGACACGATTTGCAATTCAAGATCCAAGGAATGTAGGGGTAAATAGCCAGAAATTTCTCAATTCTCCTGACCATTTTTCCATTCTGCGGACTAAACAGAAGTAGGGGCAACGGATGCGCCGCATTTAAGCAGGAAGACCCAAAAAAAAATTGGAGCTTTTTAAGCTAAAAGCAAACAAGAAGCAAGCAAAAGTTCACCTTTGCTAGGATCAGCCGCAAGAACAACGATTGATGCGGAGACCGCGAGCAGCCACAGCAGCAGCACGCCGAGAGATCTGCGCTGCATTGCGCTCCTCCCTCCCCTTCAAAGTACGAGCCTTTCTCCTTGGCTTTGGTACTCCAAGATTTCTCCTTTGCTTTTCTTTTCTCGAGGTAAAGAAACGAAATGTCTGAAGTTAAGCTAGGAGTAAAATTGAGTTTTAGATTATAATTCTGGTTATCAGACGCAGCCAAATACGGATGCTTTTATGATAGTTAATGGAGATTTGAGCTGTAGATGTGGTCACTGCATAGCTTTATCTTCTTTTCTTTAATGGTACGGGTGTGATAGCGAGAGGGTGCACCGTGCACGTTCTTGCTCCCGACCCACGACCACGAGCCACCCGAGGACCGAGGTTAACCGAGAATTGGTTGACAGTATATGCAAGAATGAATGTTGGTAAACCAAGGGTGTGTTTCCATGAAGGGTTTTAGATGGATGGGAGATGTAGTCTCGTTTTGGTGGCTATTTGGTTGGAGGACGGAGCGGGATTCACAATGTCGGTTGAACGATTTCGTCCGAACAAGACACTACGCACTCGAGTATTTACGTCGCCCTCTTTTTTTTTCTCGGAATAGTGACTGCTTGAAACAGTTAAAGATGGAGGTGGCCGACGAGGTAGCGACTGGCGACGCGTGGAGGCGAGGCAGTGACAAGTGATGCAGCAGTGGTGAGCGAGGCGATGACGTGCCACCATGCGCAATGGTACGAGTCTGTCGGCGACGAGTCGCGACGTCCGCATCCACCGCACGAGCTCCACCTCCTATCATTCCAACCTCGGATCCGGCACGAGCGATGAGCGCGGAGACGAACCAGTGAGCGAGGAGGAAGGCATGGTGGCAGATCTGTAGGCGACGAGCACAACGGCATTGGGTGGAGGGGACGGTGGGAAGGGGTGTGAAAGCAACCTAGATTTTTCACATTTTACTCTTTTTAAAACTTAATTTAGAAACATATAACCATAAAAAATTGTCTTGCAGCGTCAGCAATATAGCGGTGCCTGTCTCGTGGCCGGTGGTATGGTATAGTGTTGCAGCTGCGCGGCTGCCCTCTATCGACCACCGCCTGGCAAGCGGCAGCGGTGCATCGCAGCATCCAGCGCTCACATCACTGTGGTGCACCTTTCGTTGCGGCGGTGACATAACACTAGGCCCTACTCCTACATGACACTGGGTTGGCCGTGGGAGTTGAATCGCCTCAAGAGCCGCTGCGCGGGTGTGCACCGGGTTACTGGTTTGCCTCACTGGCGAGTGGCGAACACGACCCACGCAGGAACACAGCGTTAGGTGGCGCCGGTTGTTGCGGCGAGTTACGCGTGCTTGGCTTGATCATCGGAGTGTCGTGTCGGTACTCGGTAGCCCCAGTGCCGGTGGGTGTACCACACTACCACTAGTGGATGATCATGTAGGACGACTAATCACGAGTACTACATTCACAGAGTCTACAGTAAGTACCACGCCAACGCTTCTCGCTAGAGTACAGGTTACAGAGGGAACTTTTTAGGCTGTTAATTGCAGATGATCAGCGCTCAGTCGCGTACAAATAAGTTCAATTTACTGTGTGGTCACTCGTTTTCGCTGCACTTGCTTACTTCTTTAGGAGTAGTGATCATGGTTAGCCCATTTCTCTGTATTTTCCCCCCTTTCTCGTCCTGTTCTTCCTCCAGCTACAGGATTTGTCTCGTGGATGGGTTCGTAGCTGTCTTCCTGCCGCGCCATACCGCAGCAAACCGGGTCTGATACTCTGACCCAGCAACTACTCTGGTAAAAGCAAGACGATTAGTGGGATTGGTCTGGACCACAGCTCACAAACACGATAATGAGGAGCTCCCCGTAAACCGTCGTAGAGTATCGAACAAAATTCACCAAACATCCCAATATAGGGCTGGCATCTCAACCCCAACGCTAGATGGCAAACCCTGGGCTAGACTCTAGAGACGCACGGCACGACAAGCCCCTCAAGGCTTTAAATATGCCCTGGCTCCAATGCACTTTATTCCGACGAGCATTACCTTCCACCGCTACAATACAATGCACACTGACACCGATACAACAATAAAAGCACAAGTGATGGCTAATGCAAACGGAGCTGCTTCTCATAGGCAAACGGAGCTGCTGCTCATAGGCATAGGCACATGACTCACAATATGGAATTTCCCTCACAATATGGAACCCCACATTTGGAGAGCTTTTTGCCGTGTAAAAACTTTTTGTACAATGCTCCGTGTGAATACCTTTTGTACAATGCTCACATTGTCGAACCGGGACAGACCTGCAAATATTGTTGCTGAAGAAAACGCAGATGTTACAGCGCACCATGCTGAGCAAGAATACTGTATAAGGAAGATTTTCTCCGTGGGAGATTTGGTACAATCATCTGTGTACAACACAACGATCTCTTGAGATTTAAAAACGTAAAACTTTCTACGATCCTCTTCGAGAAACCACCCATGGTTGCACTCTTGTCTTATTGCACCTTAATTCCCACCTAAATATGTACACGAAATAGACAAATTGTCAATTTCTAGATGTATAAAGCTATTTTCTGGATAACTGAAATACGAGGCTGTAAGTTTGTAATACCTTTGTATATGCTGAGCTACCTACTTCTTGTTAACTACATGGTACAAAGCAGTGCTCATCTAAGCAGGCGGCAAGGAGCGCCTGCAAGTTGGGCACTCCATCTTGATATCCATCCAACGTTGCAAACAGCCTGAGTGGAATATATGCTCGCAAGGTGCCACCTGCAGGAGGCAGTGCACGTTCAGCCAAAGTTATTAACGATATGAAAGGCAAGAAAATCTCATAATTACCATGTATTCACTTGTTCTCTGTGTCAGGTCAATCGTAGTCATGCAAATAACACAGTCAACGGGTTGGTTTGTGTTATCCTCTATCTTCCTGTGGTAGCAGTATTTCTCAGGGAGAATCTGAAAATTGTGCCCATGACAATTTGTTAATCATATTGTGATACTGGTAACACAAACTGTCCAATTCCAAGGAACAGATGCACTGAAGTTCATAATACAACAAAAACAGAAACAAAGAACTTGGAAGAATATAATTAGTCCTGAATCATAACTACAATTCATGCACAAGACAGCAGATCAACTGCACATTAGGAAAAATCATCTTAGTAAGTACCTGGTGAGGAATGAAGCACCGTGAACCAAAATAGTGCTGAAGCAGTAGTACTGCTGCTTGGATACCCATGAAAATTGTCACAGCTATGCACCATTTCTTGTCAGGCTCAATGCGCATAAAATTGCTTGGGCAACCAAATATATACAGTGGAATAGCAAGGCGAGTCATCGTCATGCCTAAAATATACTGCGGGTGCAGGGGTTTTCTTGTATCCCGGATAACATTGGTGACAATTTGAGGAACCCAAAAGGAGTACATCAGGAAAAGAAGCGGACGAATAAAACTGTGCAGCTCATACATTAGAAGGATGCCTCCCAAAAGAATGCCATCTGAAAAACACAAACCAAATTGAACATTATCTTAATGTTGGTAAAATAAAAAGTAAACACTGACTTAAATGTGAAAATTGCGAACAAAGTTGATATCTAACTGACATAATGGTGCTGCAGAAAAAGCACTTTTCAATAACTGAAATAATCACTCTAATGATTCCCACAGAACAGCGCACCCAAAAGTTTCAACCAATAGCACACATCAGGCACTTACACATGCAGGTGCAGTTTGCCATTATAAGTTCAGTAGAAGCCTAGAACGTAAATGTGTAAAACTGTAGAAAAGAACATGGATAAACATGCAGCACGGGAGTTGTTTTACAGATTGAACTATGGTCAGTACATGCGCCATCTCACTAAGCAACTATCGGCATGAGTTCTAGGAACTATGTTAAACTTCTTGTGATCCAGAATTCCAGATTACATGAACATGCAAAGTTCTAATGTTTATCCGTAGATGGCAATAATCATGCTCTTGTACATAATAAATGTTACCCACTGATTGAGTCAAGACAATGGAGAAACCAGATGATAACTAGTAGGTCGGTACTACTGACTGATTCTTAAGACAAAATGGAGAAACTAGATGATAATTAATAGGTTTATACTTACAGAAGCGGCTGTAAAGAACAGAGAGTTCTCGTCTCATTACTTCCCATCCTTCTCCACTGTTCAATGGTCTACTGGCTTTCCATATCGCAAGGAGATACCTCATCTCAAATATAGAAAATACGACAAACTTGAAGAATGCAGCTGTCGCGAATGCGTTAAAGAGAGATTCTGTAGATAATTCAAACATGTAGTGAAAATGTTAATGCAGAACTTAAAAACATACTCCTTGCATCATGATACAAAGAGAAAACAAAAGATTTCCTTCAGTTTAATATCATAACTAGGCCATTGCAGATTGATATTCCAATTTCCAAGATCTTAAAACCAGTACCTAGGGGAGTACAAAACTGGTTTGAGTGTTTGACTGGAATATCAGTTTCCCGACATGCATAAATTCAAGGCCCAATCTTGGGCATTGCAGATGGTACATTAGTAATTAATTGGTGGTCAGTGGTAGGCCCATTGCTGGATCATATTATCCACGCTATCTATTTGGTAAGTAGCATATTTAACCAGAACATATACACTACTTCTATTTGGCTTGGTTTGCATAGTGTTGCTATTCAACCTTTGAAGTCTTCAACAAAAAAAAAATGCAATAAACCAGAGTGAATTTTGAATTGAATAAAGAAAAACAAATGTTCTCATAATTATTTCAGAAAATTGGACACGATTAATTTTCTTTTACATGTATTATCTCAGAAACACTTGAAAACCCATGCTTTATTGAACATAGCAACCGTACATAACTTCCAAAGTGGTGACAGAACCCAAATTGCGCCAGCAAAGAAAGAGTATGCACTTCATACAGAAGAGGGCAAAAATATTTGAGGAATCAAGAGACTCACCAACCAATATCCCAGCAGTCAGATGCAGTAGACATAGATATGCATCCATAATAGCTTGCTGCCCAATCATTAGAATTGAAACCTTCGCAGCTCCCTGCAAGCAGTACAAATATACATCAGAAAACTGGAGGATTGGATGTTACAGAAAACAAGATACCCAAAATTTACTGATCTTCTGAAAAGGGAAAATGAATACGTACAGACTGGGTGTTGCTATGTTCCATTTGTCTAATCAGTAGCAAAACTTGGAGGAAGGAGATCTAACATACTCAGTTAAGGCATTAACATGGAGTATAGAACACACAAAGAAATAATCAGAAGAAAGAAAATTGAAGGGTCACAAAGGATACAAAAGTGACCATCAGTGTATAATTGACTGCTTTGTTGTAATAAACTTCAACATTCAGTGATGTTGCATTTAATAAGATCGGTGAGAAGCACTCTCCATCATCATCCACAGCTGGACTCTCCATCAATCCCTCCAAACGGTATTTCTCATGCTCTCCTTCTATTTGAAATAAGCATTACAAAAGCACTTACTATTTAGATTCATTAAACGAATCAACAGGAAGCAAAAACAAACAGAAAGCTTCAAATATGAGCATGGAATTTTTTATGATGCACAACAAATTGTCAGCCAGAAATAAAATTTAAGGTGAGCCACAGAGAAATTAAGTACCATTTAGGTTAGAGGACACACGGACCACCTTAGCAGCTATTTCTACACTACAGTGCTTCTCCATGTCATACGTGAGAGCTGATAATGAAGACGTAGCACAGATCAGAGGTTATAGATAATATTCAGTGTAGTACGTAGAAGTCAAAGCTTACAATTCTTCCTTCTATTCTTCTCTTCAGATGTTTCTTGGAACACTTGAGAGGAAAAAATCCGCAGCTGATACAAATTTAGCAAGTAAATTTCATAAGCATACACTAATTCAACAGTAAACCATTTTTACTGTCATAGGAGTATATACATATCAAGAAACAAAAATCCAAAGGAAAACTGGACGGTGGAATGACTGTGAATAGTCAATTAGCTATTCTCTAAGTGTATAAATGTTTATACAAATATCAATAAAGAACAAGAAAAATTACTTCCTACCAAATGATATGGGTTTGACAAGAAGTAATCCTCTTCTTGAAGTGGTTCTCCATCTGCACCACTGGAAAGTTGAATACATTTGCATTAGATCAGGCTGCAGGACGATATAGAAAAATGTTTGAAGTAAATAACATTTGCATATGCCATTACAGAATATCCCAAAAACAAAATTGCCACTAAAAGAACTTATAGATATGCCAATATACAAAAAGAGTGATGTAATGTCACCCTCATTGTAATTAAATATATCAAAATGACACCACAATTAAAATTGCCACTAGTACACAGAAAACAAAACTAGGATCTGTACGGATAACCAAGGAATCTGAATGGTACTAGCTAAGTGCACTAAGTGACATAATGAAAGTTCACTTGTATGAAACGAAATATTTTAATTAGGCACCAAATTGAAGATGTATGTGCACCAAAAAAAAATGTAGATATAAGAACATTTGGAAAATGGATTTATACAAGAGAAGACTAAGAAGTTAGGACTATAGAAGTCATGCTTGCAGGCATGGGTGGCTTTGAATATGGACCTTTGGAAACCGAGAGTTAAAAAAGACATATCTAGGTTTAGGCTCAAGACCACAATCTGTACTTAGCTGAACATATTATCATGTAAATCTTTTAAATCTGTATTTCTATTATTGGAGTGCTTGGTAACATAATATAAATCCAAACTTCAAAGGTAATAAGGCATAACCATAAAACCGTAAAAATAATAATAATGTTAAACATGTACCTGTTTGCAACCATTCGAAGTTGCCTAAAAGGCCATATATACACGCCTTCTAATCTTATCTGAGCAACTCCATGATCATGAGCATTGTCTATAACATCATGGAATGTAACTGATCCCTGCCATTCCATGGTAAGCAAAGTGAGCAGAAGAGGAAGCATGTAAAAGAAACTGCTCAAGGTCACCACAACAATCATACTTTAATTTAACTTGTATTAGAGATGTAAAGGGAACTGTTATGTAATTCTAAGACTCTAAAAAAGGCCATATATTGGTAGGCCTGAAACTAAATCTATTCAAAAAGAGCTCTAAAGGTTAGGGTTACAAGATTCAAGTTGATTGAGGTGAAGGGGTGATGGAGGAGTTAAGGATACTTAGGCTACAGGAATAAAGGAGTTAAACCGATGTAGCACTGGCTAAACAGGGAGTCTTGGGCAGGTACAGGAGGCAAAGTGTAGCACTCACTTGACTGTGTGAACGAAAGATAAACTAGAATGATTAAAAGGAAATCTTCTACCCCATGTGCATGTGGGGGGTGGAGGATGCATCACCTGAACATAGTGTACCCCACTTATCTTTGTTGGTGTACTCAATAATTCCAAAACTGAGTCGCCTTTTATTTTCGTAAACTCAAGGAACCTAGAAGAACCATTTGTTGAACCAGCAAGGCTCCAACTACCTGAAACATAAAACAGCAATGTTATTTCATCACAACATTAACATTGTGATGAAGCAGCAGTATCCTATAGATACCACAACAGGGTACATTCAAAAGGTTGTTATTATGCACTAATTTATTTACAATTATAGTTAAGAAAGATATGTATGTAGCCTCCAAAGCTTCAACCCACACAAGTATACACATGGTGAACGACTCTTATGGACAGTTAGAGAACACAACAACTGCTTGGATTGGCAAGCCGGTAAATAAGGCATATTTTGGTTTTGATATGGCTTTTCAAAAGCACATGCATTTTCTTCTTTTGGTCAAGATAACTATCTTATAGCATATATCTGCAACCATAACAGAAAAATCTACTATGAATTGCTAAAGACTCCCACAACTAACTATGTACGCAGCAGGAAACGGTAAGCGGACGCTGAATCTAAGAACCAAGACAGCTCTAGCCATTATTACAATTTACAAGAAAACACCAGCAACAAATTATTGGATGCAAAGAATATTACAAAATAACAATCGGACATACATGGCAACAGCAAAATTATGGGCAAATTCACGGTTTAGAATTTGTATTAAAAAAAGTAAGTGCAAATGGACCAAGACACCAACAAGTTCTATAATACTATGTCACGACCCGCGACTAAACGACTTGGCGATGAAGAACGAAGAGCGTAGCCGTGGCCAGCGGGAGGGCAAGGGCGTTGTTTCCCTTGCTGTCCCGACGCCGTGGCGAGGAACAGAGAAAGTTATTTGGTAATAATTATCTTTGTTGATTCAATCCAAACAGCCAAGTCCACATATATAGGAGAGGCTAGACACACGTAAACTCATATCAGCCAATCCGATCAATAACTGGCTAATGTAGGACTCTAACAGACTAACCAACTAACTCTTATTAATCTAGGACTCTAACTAATCTAATGGGAATTGGATTCGGCAACAGGGGTTGCCGGCCTCCTCCTACGCTGATATGTGCGGCCCCATATGACATACTATGATGTGTTTGAATAAATAAGCATACGATAACTTCTAATCTTCTAAATTTGGTAGCATTGAAAAAAAAAATCATTCCAGCTCCTAGAACTCAGGCACACAGTACTGAACTCTAGGGATACATGGCACTCCCCATCCTTCAAATGATATATATTTCACAGCAAACAGCACATACTTAATTCCTGGAAAGCTTATGGCAGAAAAGGATCAAAATGCGTGCAGCAGCAATAAAATGTATGGCAAGAGTAAGAGAAGATAACACTTTGGCACATGCCATAGGGATAAGTATTTTAAGCCCAAACAGTCAGCATTAACAGTGTAACTATGGCCCAAAAGTTACCTTTATATGTCCCTGTGATATTCCATGAATACGGACTTATTTCATTCTCATCCCTCTTGAAGAATGCATGCTGCAAAAACAAAGAGATAATGAGCAGCAAGCCCAATCTTGGACACATAGGTCTAACTCGTAGTAGTAGATAAACAGATGCTGGCAAGCTCAATATTATGAGCGACTAACAGCATAGTCAGAAATGAAAGAAACCACTCAGAGGATAATGCCACAATTGGATAGGGTCTAGTAGACTATTACTCCGACTACAAAGACATGCCAGCATCCAATTCAGTGCTACCCAGAGTAGAAATGCCTAATTTGGCTTCGAAACCTAGACGCCAGGTTTAGTTTTGCACAATCAAATTCGATAGCTGTCTCTACCAGTTTCCATCGAATTGTAACACAAGGAAACAAGCGCCAAAATAGGCCCGGGAAATTAGACCCGCATCGAGACGTAGGGCGTCTTAGATTATGTAACAGAGGGGTAGTACCAAATTTAGCACAAGGCAAGTAAGCGCATATATTTTTACCCCCGCCTTCCTCTCCTAAACATGCTCTGCCCAGTCGAACCGAATTCGACTAAAACCCCCCACCACCACAGAAATGAGGGAAACTCCCCCAAGCCCCCACCAATCATCAATCAAAAGAGCGTCTCACCTCATCGCCCCACGATCCTGAGGAGGACGCGGCCCCGGCGGACGCGACGCGCTCCCTGAGCGGCCGCAGCGCCGCGGCCTGCGGCGGGAGCGCGAGGGCAATCACCACCACCAGGCCCACCAAGGCGGCCGCGGGCCCCATGTCCCCGATCGCCCGGCGCATCACTCACGAGTACGGCGCGGCCGCGGCCACCACCATGAGCAGTAGGGCACGCGGCGGCGCGGGCGGGGAGCAGGTGGGGGCTAGGATGGTTGGTGCGGTACTAGGGGCTCGACCTCGGAGGAGAAGGGGGAAAGCGAGAGGAGGGGGAAGGGTCAAAGGGGGCGGAGGGGAGGGGAGGCGACGGCGAGGATGGGGAAGGGGCGAAGCCGACGGCGACTTTCGGTTGGGGAGACGAGAAGCAAAAGCGGAGGCTTTGTTGTTGCTGTTGTTGGGGGATTTGCGTGTGTGCGCCGCGGGTGGTTGACGCTGGGGCGGGCGGCGGCTGGTTGGAGACGGGCTGGAGTGGGGAACAGCAGCGCTTGGTCGTGGCCATTCTCTCCACTAGGGTCTATGGCCCACATGTCAGGGACTGAGATTTTTAGACTCAATTGTGGGAGGTGCTACAAGAATTGCTGCAAGGCCCCACTGTTTAAAAAATGGAACCATTTCTATTTGCAGTAGAATTAAACTCTTAGCAAATTGATTTAATGCCATCTTTCTGGTTGGATAAATGGATATTATCTAAAGCTACCTAACAAACTAGTAGTAGCAGTAGATAGTCACAGTGCATTCGTGCATAAAAACAATAAGAAAAGCAGGAGAATAGGATGAGTACGAGCAACAGGGCAACTAGCAAAAACATACCCTCTATTTTGGATCGATGTAACCGCTACTCTTGATGTCATGAATCTCGACACACCCCATATTGTTGTGTTTTTTATATTGTCTTTGTAAAAACATATTCGTCGTACGAACAAATTTGGAAGGTTGTGGAAGAAAGATGGCATGTTGAGCCAAGATCCACCGCTACTCCTTATGCTGATATAGATGTATGAGGAGAACAAAGCTACGTGTGGAGCTCAACTACTGAAGGCTGTATAGTGCTACTAATGTTTAAAGTTACGTAGTATATATGAGAACTGTAGATCGAACCATTCCGGATAAAGTCAAAGAGCTCAATTATGGGAATTATGGGGAAGACCGAGGTGGAGAAACGATGCAAAGTGATGAGTGGAGCCATGAGAGAAGCCGGGCAAAGTTGGCCTTGTTAGGGTAATTCTAACTACTGTTGAAACAATACAATAAAGAGTATTCACTAATGCAGGCCTGCGGTGTTTTCGGTAATGGTACACAACTAGCACTACCGATGAATTAAGTATCCTAGTTTTATTTAATGAATTATAGTATCCTAATGTTCTCCACCAATATTGGTTAAGTGAGTATTCTTCTTTATTTTAAGGTACTAAGTGTTTGCTACTTACAAACATAAATTATACACATGCTAACATTGTTTGGAACAAGTTACTTCTGTTCTAGAGATGAAATAATATATAAAATATGTACAATAACTGTTTTATGACAATGAATAAAAAAATACAACACAGTGGTTGGGGTGGTAGATTCGCTGCCACCATACGTTTATCTCTTCTTTTAAAGGAGCGTAGATTGTTTAAGTTATGTCAATTCCAATGATAGCCAAATGCCTCAGTTTTTGAAAGTGGATACTGTCGGTGATATAAGCCCGGGGTACCACGTGGCAGCAATATAAAGCGTCTTGGACCCACCAAAACAAAGTGATAAAAGGATTAGACCCAGGTGGAGTGGCCCAGGTGAACCCCGGGGCCCCCTCCGGGAGGAAGCGGACAACCCCGGGAAAGCGCCCGGGGGCCCGTAGATGACCCGCACCAATTCGCCCCTTAGAAAACTCGCGGAAGGGAGCGGCGTTGCGCTCCCAACGGCCGCATTCATGAGGGCTGGCACAGCCTCACCGCATTAATGGCGATGTGAAACGGCGCTGCCAACCCCCATCATCATTCCTTTCCCTTTGACCAAGGGGAGGAGGCGTGGGCGGGCGCGGCAGTCATGGGTGACCGTGCGGTCACCTGCGACAGGACGCCCCTCTGCCCCGTCTCCATCGCATTTAGTGCGACGGAAGGCAACGTGGAGGAGGAGGGCGAGGGTTTTTCTACCCCTACAGTTAACCTGCTCTACGGCCTACCGGCTCTGGCTAGGGAGACAAGCGACAAGACCCCATGACGCCTGCAGCGCCAGCTCCGCTTCCCAGCCCGCCAAGTTGCGGGCCTCCACCCTCCAGCCCTTGAGGGCCTCTTGGCTAGCCGCCTCCATGGCTTCTGCCATGATGGCGCGAGCCCTCTTCATCGCCCTTGCCAAGGGCCCATCCTCAGGCTCTGTGTTCCGGCGTTGCACGGGCGCAGGCCTGTCACGCGAAAGGGGGGCTCCCCCCATCGTGGGTTGCCG
>CM002485.1:13658495-13672768 GCA_000325765.3 Leersia perrieri
AGCGGCACCAACCCGCACAGCGCGTACGAGCGGAAGAACACCATCCGTCCTGGTGCCGTTGGTGCCGCCGCGTCATGGCTGCGGTGGACTCCCGCCGGCAACAACCGGTTGAGGGCATCGACCTCCTCCCGCTTACGGATCTTGGATTTGGGGAGCACGCTCCCCGGCATCAACGGCGAATCACGGGCCATAATCACTGACGGCGATTGGAAATGAAGGCGGAGGCGAGAGGACTTGCAGAGAACGCTCGCGGGGAGAACGAGGGAAAGTGGAGAGAGTTTTTCCCTCGGTCAGTCCCGGCGCCTTATAAGGCCAGAGCTTCTCCTTTTCTTTGGCCGCCGCACGATCGAGGTGCCTCCTAGATCCCCGCGCGCGGCAAGCAGTCAACACGCGCACGCCCGCGCGATTCACGGAGCGGGCCCACCACCCACGCACCGTTCCAATTTCCTTGGGAGGGCCGCACCGTCGCAGGCGGCGTTCGGCCTCCCAAGACGATGAAAACGGACGAAGCGCGTGGCAGTAACTGCGGCCCCCTCATCTTCCCACCGACAGGAGGGCCCGGGCCCCATCAGCCTAGTGTCGTAGCGTTAACCCCGCCCTGCCCGGAGGCAGTTCCCGGTCAACGCCGGGGGCTACTGTCAGTGATATGGGCCCGGGGATACCACATGGCAGCAATATAAAGCGCCTTGGGCCCACCAAAGCAAAGTGATAAAAGGATTAGACCCGGGTGGAGTAGCCCAGGTGAACCCCGGGGCCCCCTCCGGGAGGAAGCGGACGACCCCAGGGAAGCGCCCAGGGGGCCTGTAGATGACCCGCACCAATTTGCCCCTTAGAAAACTCGCGGAAGGGAGCGGCGCTGCGCTCCCAACAGCCGTATTCATGAGGGCTGTCACGGCCTCACCGCATTAATGGCGATGTGAAACGGCGCTGCCAGCCCCCATCATCATTCCTTTCCCTCTGACAGAGGGGAGGAGGCATGGGCGGCCGCGGCAGTCGTGGGTGACCGTGCGGTCGCCTGCGACAGGACACCCCCTCTGCCCCCGTCTCCGTCACATAAAATGCGACGGAGGGCATCGTGGAGAAGGAGGGCGAGGGTTTTTGAACCCCTACAGTTAACCTGCTCTACGGCCTACTGGCTCTGGCTAGGAAGGCAAGCGACAAGACCCCACGACGCCTGCAGCGCCTACTCTACAAAATCCACTCCTGATCCCAGATTACACGGCGGAGAGGGGAAGTTGGTGAGAAGAGCGTGCGGCGTGCCTGCAATGTCGGCACAGTGTAATTTACTCTTGGCGTCCAAGGAAGAGAGAGACAGAGAGAGGGGAAGCCGTTGTGGTGTTCCCTTGAGTATAAAAGGAGACCCAGGCTCACAGTAAGGAAGAGGACTCTCCATAAGCGATACTTAGGGGGAAAAACAACCACGCTTGTAAGCAAGAGCTTTTCTCCTACAATAGTCGACACACAACAGGAGTAGGGTATTACGCATCCTGCGGCCCGAACCTGTATAAACTCTTGTCTCCATTCCCTCACGGGATCGGGTTTTTCTTATTCCTCACGCAATCACAGAGCTCGGATCCACCCGTACCCTGGGCCGGACAAAAAAGGGTTCCTCGAATCCCCGGTGGAGGAGTTTACGCTCCGACAGATACCAATTCCTCAATCCTCTCCCCCAATTCACGGGGATCTAAATCATGGACTGATGATGCTTTTCAAGTAACACTAAAATAATTATACGGAGTACTTCTTAAGTGAAATTATGTAACATGTACTATTTATGTTGTGTTTTTAGGCTAATTGGATCCATGTCATTTCAATATTTTAAAGTTGGAGATATATTATCCATCAGTCAATAACATGTGGGGCCCACGTGAGTCAATGACATTTGGTCCATGATGGCATATCTCTAATTTTCTCTATGTTTTTATGTTGATATGAAATACATCATAGACTCGTAATTTTTTAATAATGAAAATGTACCTAACATTACTTGCAAGAAGCTACATCCAAATGACACATACGTATAAATTGTTAGCATTTTATTTCATCACTTGAAGTTAATTTAGGGCTCGGTTAGTTTTTTTTTCCGCAGATGTGGGCCCTTGAATTTTGGGCTAATTAGATTTATGCCATCG
The DNA here is from genome assembly GCA_000325765.3 of Leersia perrieri. NCBI lineage: Eukaryota > Viridiplantae > Streptophyta > Magnoliopsida > Poales > Poaceae > Leersia > Leersia perrieri. Next base: position 13,660,628 of record CM002485.1, read on the forward strand.
CAATTTTGCAAAGTTGAAAATATGACATCGTTATCTCAATGACATGTAGGACCCGTGTAAGTCAATGACATGTGGGTCAGAATGGCATATCTTCAATTTTACAAAATTGGAGTGGCATGGTTCCAATTTTTCCTTGAATTTTACAGGAATGTTGTATGACAGGCATAGAAAATGATTGTCACAATATTTGGGGATTTTACTATATGCCTTCACTTAGGGTCAAATAACCATATAAATGTTCACAAGAAATGGGAAAAGTCTAAAATGCCCTTACTATTCTTAAGGGCCCCACTCAAATGCAATGTGTATGCAATAACATTGCATTTGAAACTAAACAATAGGTTAACAACACACTAGATAATACAAAGTTCATGCTTGATGATGTCCTTGAAGCATGCAATTGTTGGATGGAGAAGAAGAAGAAGAAAAACATCCCTTCGTCAATGAAGCGGACCTTGAAGCCAAAATCGTCCTTCGGCCCTTCATTGATTCAATGATGTCGATGATGATGGTGAAGGACCTTCACAGACTGTACTTCGGTCCTTCGATGATTGACAATGATGCCAGCTTCGACGAGAAGCCAGGACGTGACAAAGACCAGCTCCGACAGGGAGCTGGTGACGATGTTATGATAATGCCGGCTTTGACGGGAAGCCGGGACATGGTAAACCAACTCCGATGGGAAGATGGTAATGTAGACACGATGATGACTGACAAGCATGACTTTGACAAATTGAAGATATGCAGTGGATTTGGACATGTTGTGGACTTAGATGGACAACAAAGGAAATATGGCAATATGTAGCAGCATGGTAGCATCACAGTAGCAACGGAAAGCTATACTAGACAATATCAAAAGATCATAATAAATCAGTGGTGCATGGCAGCAATTAACAAAGCAAAAGAGCTGATGGCATATGAGATGGAGCACAAGCTTGACCATGATAGTATAATGCAGCACAAATGACAACACACTAAAGATAAAGATGTGGATTGTTGATGCTGCTACTGACAAATCACACACATATGGGGATCATGATAAGCTGTGACTCGATCTGAGCCTAGATGCAACAGATCCGAAGAAAATGGAGACAAAATAAGAGGATTTAGAGAGATATTTGCCTTTGCTTGCTGCATTGGTTTGCTTGACAGAAGATGAACGGGACGATGACAGCATGGGCTGACGACGAGAAAACCCACCAGATCCAGTACCTCCAGATCTCCGCGACACTGACGAAGTAGGTGAGGACCCGATCCACAGCTGGGAGGCGCGGGCGACGAATGCCGTTGATGAGTGCCGCGATGGGCGGCGAGGACGGCGGCAAGGACGAAGACCGCGACGGCTGTGAGGACAAACTGCACAAGAAGGTGCTGTTGCTACTACCTGCAAATCGAAAGTCCGCGATGGACGGCAGACACTAGGCAGCCACACGGACGGGCGGCGAGGACGGCGCCGTGACGGTCAAGGACGACGACCGCAATGGGGACGCGAATGTGATGCAGCTACATGCTGTGGTGATGACGACGACGAGACGAGTTGACCACAACGGCGACAGACGATGACGGCAATGGCTCGCCGGCGGCAAGCTGCCGCCGCCGCCGCACCAGCGAAGTGGGGATTTGACTGCTAGGGTTTGGATCCTTCTCTGATACCATGTCACAATACTTGGGGATTTTACTGTATGCCTTGACTTAGGGTTAAACAGAGACAGTCTCAGGATTAAGGTTTTTTTTTTTTCCAATCAAAGATAAGGCACCAACGACAACCCATCATGCTCCCGAAATGAACACGGAAGCAATCACACAACGCAGCAGAGATTTCTGTGCTTGGCGCTTCTTTGCCCGTCGCTATCTGAATTATTTCTACTTGTTGATCGTTCCGCCACATTTTTGAGATCGAGATCAGCTGTTTGGTTTGTTTGAGAACGACGTATAGTACTTGATACTCTGGTTACAGCGACAGAGAAATATATGGGCCAACAGCAGCCTGTGATACCCAATTCTCTGGAAGGGTTCATCTCCTTAGTTGACGCTATGACAATTGTGAGGCTGGAAAATTTAGCAAACATATGTTTCTATAAATATTTCATCCAAGCTTTGCCTCCTTCAAAGAAGAAAAGGATGTAACCATGAAATGTACTGGGTGGCTTTGTAATCGATTAAACAATAAAAAAGAGTGCTCACTTGAGAAATATCACGAGCATTCTTCCTTTCAAAAAAAAAAAAACACGAGCACTGGCCATAAGATGCATTCTTAGTCTTGGCCACAAAATTTTCACAATAAAAACATTCTTTTTTCACAACCCATACCAATATAAGAAACAAGGATTTTATCCGATTAAGCTTTTTTTTAGTACTAGTAATTTTCCATCATCGTGTACATCATCTTAGCGTGTGTGTTTTCACAATGGGTGTTCACCATCTGAAAGTACAGTAAAGCGTTTGTACATTTCAGCTTTCCAGATGGGTGAAGATACTGTAGCTCAACAAATCAGTTCGCACTCTCGCATCTCTGACCAAACAACAAAACCCCGCGAAGTCGCTGTCGCGGGTGCACGCAGCACGCACTGCACAAAACCCAGCAACCGGTGTTGTACATGGTATAGACAGACATGACAACCCCGGATGTTTGCTTCACATGCTCATGATCGATCGTTGTGTACAAACACATATCCAAATCCGAGATAATCTACAATCTATCCAACAACAAGTTATAACTAAGCAACGTAGCTGGCCTTCTTCTCCTGCATCGCGTCCACGATCTTGGACCATTTGGTTCGGATGGTGATCACCATCAACGTGCAGGTTTGGCATGTCAGCCCGCAGATCAAACCCATCCATAATCCCTGCAAGCAATGCAAGACACAATGTCAAATACAATACTCTTTGAATTTTACAAGCTATTGATTTGAAGAGTTGAGATTGTGGTGAGTGTGATTTACCTTGGTGTACCATTTGAGCTTGAAGGCGAAGAAGATGGCGAGAGGCATGCCGACGAAGTAGAAGGCGACGAGGTTGGTGACGGCGGCGAGGTGCTGCCAGCCGCAGCCCCTGGCGACGCCGGAGAGGACGCCCTGCGCGGAGTCGAGCAGGATGGATGCCATCATCAGCGGCGTGACAGCGGCGAACTCCGCCACGATGACGGCGCTGCCGCTGAAGAGCCCCGCCCAGAGGCCGTGCCCGAACCCGAGCAGCAGCACGAACGCCGCCGCCAGGAACACCGACAGCTTCAGCGTCACCGCCACCGCGTTCTTCGCCCCCTCCACGTTCCCCGCCCCGATCTCGTTCGACACCCGTGTGCTGCACGCATTGCAACGTTAATTCGATCAGAACGGTGAGCGACGCCGCGTGCGGACGGGGATCGAACAGGTGGTGTGCGTGCGTACCTCACGGCGGCGCTGAACCCGTACGTGATCATGTAGGCGATGGCCTCCGTGCTCGAGCTGAACATCATCGAATCGATCAGTCTCTTTCTTGCATGAAGTGATTGAATGAGCAATCAATGCAGCGACGAAGAGCTTACCACATGGCGATCAGCGAGGTGCTCACTGTGGGGTTCGGGAGCAAGCCAGCGATCAGAACCAGCAGCTCAAACGCCCAGTACTCCAAGCTGCAATACACGATAAAATTGGTAAACTTTTACATCTAGTAGTAATTTTTGCGCATGTGTCACGTGTTCGAGTGCTTGCATACCAGACCATGACGGCGGATGGCGTGGCGAGCTTGACAGTGGGGAGAACAAACTTGAACGCCTCAACAGAAAACCCATTCCACGTATCAGCAAACTTCTCAGACCGGAGCACGTACAGCAGAAGCATGAGGCACGACACCCAGAACGTGACGGACACGGCGGCGGCGGCGCCGGCGAGGCCGAGGCCGAGCACATTCACCATGACGTGCGCCAGCGCGACGTGCAGCAGGAACGGCGCGAGGGAGCAGACGACGAGCGGCGCCACGACGGATTGCGTCTGGAGGTAGCGGAGGAGGCACTGGAGGAAGGAGAAGGCGAAGAGCCCCGGCACCTGGGCGCGCACGAACGCCGCGGCGGCCGCGGACACCGACGGGTCCTGACGGAGGAGGAGGAGGAGCGGCTCCGTGAAGCACCAGAGGACGGAGATGAGGACGGACACCGCCGCCGACATGAGCATCGACGACTGCAGGTAGAGCCCCAGCATTCGGTACATCCGCGCCCCGTACGCCTGCCCGCACAGCGTCTCCAGGGCCCCGCTCATGCCCGTCTGAAATAGAAACAAAACCCGATTTCAAATTTTGGATTTGCATCGCGAGCAATGCTGTGTTCCCTCTGTTATAAATTACTTCAATATTGGTCAATTATCACATTTCACAATGCTGCAACGATAGTACGTACTGGTATTCCACACAAATGTTTATAATGTTTGCTCTGACAAAAAAACTAATTGGGATGTGATTAATAAGTGGAACAATTTAATTTGGTATATGTTCTTTTGTTAGTGTAGGATTTGCTAGAATGACATGTAAAATTATTGAAACAAGAGCGACAATAATTTTAGTTCTTTTGGATGCAATGCAAATCAACATCAATAGTTTGCAAGTTAAACTATATCTAGTTGTGCACCATCTCTATACTACTATATACAGATTGATACATATGGGTGTGACCGTGTGAGCAATGAAACTATGAAAGTGAGAATGAAAGAGGTGATAACATCGGTGCTGCAAATTAACTTGGGCAAACTGTTGGATTCAGACGAACTTTAAAATTTCTCTCTAAAATTTGAATTTTGTCTACACTAATAAAGCCAACGACCATGGACACGTTCGCGGAATAATTCGGTCTTCAATTCGTTCATGCAGCACACTGCACACCCACAATCAAGCTCTTCAATTCGGTCTTCAATTCGTTCAAAAAGACATCGGCTGGAGACGACAAAAGCTGAAAGACGGGCTTTTGTTCCATGCTGGAATATTGGCATGGGCGTCTTTACATCCATCATCCATGCACCTGTTTACTATTGGACGCTGCTTTCATTCGATCGTCCAAACCTACCTACTGCCATTGATGGCATCGTGCCATCATTCCACGATGTACGCTGCTTTTGTTGTCTGTGGACATGTGAGTGAATAAATGACACTGTCGCAATGCCGAAATTGGCAAGCAGTAGCAAGCAGTACTAGTACTATACTAGTATTACTAGCATTAGCATTAGCAATAAATGAATCATGAGAAGTGCACTACTAGCATTAGCAAGCAGTAGGTGAGGGCGTGCGTGACTAAATTCAGAGAGCAAATTAACAAAATAAACGAAAGAAAATCTACATCCTGTAGAGCCAAAAATCAGTAGCCACGGCAGTCTGGCCGAACGGATTCTAGACTCCAGAGATTTGTGAAGACCGGCGATTCACCTTGACTTTGCGACTTGAACCATTCCAATTTCCACACGCGACTCGATCGGTTTCTGATTGATGACGTGACAACCTAACGTACGTATAGGCCGCTCATTCTCCGTTTTGACTCTGCACTGCACATGTTTCGCCTGTCCCAGCCACCACCAAACGGAAGCGAGAGAGTTCAAGGTGATCATTTCGAGCACCGAAATGTTTGGTTTCTTACAAAAACTAAAGTACCGTTTTCTGCGAATTTCTAGTGGAAAGATCAACCGGTTCATCAGTATGGCACACACGGCAACGTCTTTTTTTTTTTTTCCCAGCGCCATGACGCGCGTCGAATCGAAATGATTAACGACATTATATTCCGCGCACTTCTTCGCAACGAGACAATCAAGCGTTACGTTGTGCAATCAAGCAGCAGCTAGCAATCAACTACGTGCGGCGAAATATTTCAATTAACTGGTGGTTCCAAACGACGGGCTAGCTTGCTAGAGCACAAGGAAATGTGAAAGGATTGGCTCGAAAATGACTGGGAAGACATGCATGGTATTCATGCCTGATCTGGTCGCGAGCTGGACATGCTGGTTGCCGAAGAAAGCAACCGTTTTGGCATGATCAGGCTATCGAAGGATCGATCTGTGGGGTGGAGAGAGCACCGTTTCGTGTAGCCGTATACTTTTTCTCCTCAACTTCCTTCAATTCAATATACATCGTTCGTGTTTTCTTTGTTGACAATTTGATGTTTTGGACTTGGAAGTTGGAGGGGAGGAGTAGCTAGCTAGCTAGTCAAGTGATCGATCGATTGACGTCAGAATTTGTAGGTGTAGCTTACTTGCTTGACTATTTCAATATGCTCTGTGGTTGGCATTCACCAATATTGGCAGGAGTATATACATAGAGCAAAAGAATACTTCTATTTTTTTTATATAAATGATATGCGTGCATGTGCTACTGCTATATAAAACCGTCCCATATTATAATAAGGTACTCCGCCGTATATGCTATATACTATCCATAGATCCATTGATAGTAGAAAGTACCCCGTGTTACTATGTGGATATAAAATGATGGTAAGCAGTCGTTGTGTCCTGATTAAATACCCTTGGGGCCTATTATTCCTCCTATGGGATCCAGACAACCAATATAACAATAACATATTAATGCAAGTGTACAATCCCCAAAACAGGCATCCAAAAGGTCAAAAGAAAATAATCTCTTGCACGAGCTTTGAATCCATCCAGGTTCTTTTTTTTTTTTGAGCAGAATTCCATCCAGGTTCATGAGTACGACTACTACTGTAACACAAAGCCCGGCCCCTCTTGTACTACATTGTGTCAATTTATCGTTGTTACCATTACTAACTACAGGCCTACAGCTTGGTAGTGGTTGCAATCTACGTATTTAAGCCACCGCAAGGGATAGGAACAACGTACGCACGCGACGAGATTAGGAAGTGCTCTTAAGTGCTAACAATGCGTGCATTGTAATATGATGGATCACCGATGGTGCGCATGTGTGGATGTAAATGAAAGTAGATGGCGTTATTAATTCGTGCGAAGTAATTAATGAAAGTAGTAAATGCATATGACGACATGCGAAGAGGACTAGAGGAGACGACGACGATGGTGCGCATGTGTGGATGTGGCTGGAACGGCATGTGGGTCGTCGTCGTCGGATCCGGCGGATCCGACGCTAGCACAACACACATGCCGAATCGATCGACATGCTATGCGTGGTTGAGAGAGTCAGACGGTGTACTAGTGTCTCGTGTCGTGTCGTGCGTGGTCGAGAAAAGAGAGAGGGAGAAGGGGGTATACGTACGACGAAGGCGTAGCCGGTGACGGTGGCCCAGGAGTTGCCGAGAGTGGCGCCGGCGAGGTGGACGTCGCCGAGGTGGCCGGAGAACATGACGGAGACGAGCGGGATGCCGTAGTAGGACATGTTTGTCAGCACCATCGGCACCGCGAACTTGGACTGCGCCCACGCCTCCTCCCTGTCCACCAGTCGACCCACCCACGACGACCGCGCCTGCTCCACCTCCATACCGCCGCCTCCAACCTTCCCGCCGGCGAGCAGCGGCTCCGCGGCGCCGGCCGACGACATGCTGTCCTCGGCGGCGTCGTCACGGCCGCGGCCGCAGCAAGGGATAATAATATTCTCTCGCCTCCTGCGGTGGCGTGGAGGCGGCTGGTGGCGGCCAGCTCCCTTGTGATCCTGCAGGCTGCTACTGCTCGTGGAGATCGGTGAGTGGTGGTGGTGGATGCGGTGCGACGCAAAGGAGTGTATATGTAGGCCGCGAGTTGCACGAGGAGGATGTGTCGTGGTCGCGCGCGGTGGGCGGTGGGGGAACGGGAGAGGGAGAGGGAGAGGGAGAGGGAGGGGAGGGGCGTGCGCGCCGCGAACCTGGCGGAAATGGGTCATTTTTTCCCACGAACTAGTGCTGTACGCCACGCGGGACACGTACGCTTCGAGTTTGTTAACAACCGGCGGGGGCCAGGCCAGCGCGCGGCTGCGCGCGCCAGCCCGCCGCCCGGGGCCCCGGGGGTGAAACGATGAGTGGTGATTGGTCCATCCGTGCCCATGGGACGGAGAGCTCGTTCTGGTTCTTTTATTATCTCCTCTTGTTTGTTTAAATCGAGTGTAACTGATGCGTCCCAGTACATTCTGTCCGAGCTAAATTACAGACAAGTCGGATCTGATGAGAGACGGTCAGGGGTAGGGATGAAAATGGATTGGATACGGATAGAAACCAATTATACAATTATACCGTATCCGTTTTCATTTTTTTATTCGAAATTGAAATCGAAAACCCTGAATACGAAAACGGAATCGAATATTTATCGGAGTATCAATACCCCTCGACACATGAGCTTCTTAAACCGAGGAAGAGATATAGTCTATTAGTTTTTCTAAAACAAAAAGAATCATTATTTTCAAAATTTATTAACGAGGCGACACAACTAGTTGTACAATTTGCTTTGCGGCAGTAGTAGTTAGAAAAAAATGCGATGACGAGCAGTGATATCTAAATCTGTGGCACCAGTGTCTCTCTCTTGACTTGTCGTATTGTGTGGCTCAACTAGACCATGCCATTGAGACGAGGAGACATCTCCTTTCCTCCGACTTCTTGAAGATTGTATGTTGAACAATTGGCTAGACATCTATTTGGGTTATTTTAGATATATATGGGCTTTCTATGAGCAACGGATATCCGAAAAAATAATCCGAATAGTTTCCGACCGAATCCGAGTTCCGCCGGACATCCATACCGTATTCATATCCGTATTCGACAAAAAATCCGAATTCGTATTCGATTCCAAAAATATCCGACCAAAGACTATCTGTACCAAAAACAAACCCGAATTCCAGAAATTATCCGTACCACTTTTATCCGTAGTCAGCCGGATACCCGATGCGCATGTTTTGGTATTTGGCAGCAGCGGTAGATATAGAAAACTATCGATATATAGTCAATTGGACCGCGAGCTGTCGGGTTGACTTCTCTCTCTTGTTTCAGTAAGTCGAAGTATTTAGCTATTTGAGCTATTCGCAAACTTTTTTTTAATTGTACGGTAGTTATGTTAGAAATGAACCGTTTAGTTAGACCCTGTTTGGAGACATGGACTTTTTTAAGTCCCTGTCACATCAGATATTTGGAGGCTAATTAAAAGTATTAAATATAGACTATTAATAAAACCCACCCTATATTTTGGACTATTTTTGTGAGATGAATCTATTGAGTCTAATTAGTCCATGATTAGCGAATGTGATGCTACAGTAAACATTTACTAATCGTGAATTAATTAGGATTAAAATTGTCTCATGAATTAGCCTCTATTTATGCAATTAATTTTATTATCAGTCTATATTTAATACTTCTAATTGACGTCCAACATTCGATATGACAAGAAATAAAAAAAAATCCCTGGATCTAAAAAAGCTCCTAGTTCTTTAAAAAAACATGAGTAGTTTCAAATAATAATAATAATAAAAATCAACTGGGGCTACCAGTTCCGCTCCTAGCTCAGTTGAACGGCACAACAAAGTTAATGTGGAATCAGGACCGCTGACCTTTTCCTCATTATTCGTTGACCACGGTTAGTACGAACTTACCTGCTTTGTTGAACACTGGATTGCTTTATGCCCTAATTATGGGTGCATGCGTGAAAGAATGCAAGGCGAAGCATATCTAGGTTAGGGATAACAATGCCCCGTTCTCTGTATATCCGCGGAGAATTCTTTCCATTAGGGATATAGGGGATGGTAGCAATTAGTATATCCATGGGGTTTACTTAGAGATAATTTCATTCCCGTAGTAGGGTGGAGACGGGGATGGTCACTCACCCCGTCCCCACCCCCATGGAGACCCGTCTTAGTTGTTTAATGATATGTCTAAATATTTCAACCTTGATACCATTGATAAATTTCATATGAAGTTATAAATTTGTAAATTTCAACCTTGATAAATGATTATGTTGTGTTTTTATTGTCAAATGATTGGTCAATACAAATTGATATATTGTATAATCATATAAAATATGAATTAATCATTTGTATTATATAAAATTTGAGGTGTATATATTGTTCTATAGGGGCCGGGGTGACAGGGGCTCCGTGGAGATTATTCCCCTATGCGGGTGTGGGATGGGGGACAACTTTCCCCGTTGTGTTTTGCTGGTGACGGGATGAATAAATTTATACTCCAGAGGGACGAGGATGCGGAGGTGACCCCGGCAGGGAATTTCCCGTTTCCATCTCTATCTATGGCAAACTGCTAGGTCTATTAATTATGTTTGCTGGGTATTGATATTTTCAGATGTTGAAGCTTACCTGCCAGGCGCGGATGATCTAATGAGTAATGAGCACGCCGTAACAGGTCACACCTTGATTTGTTAATAGTACTGCATCCCTTGAACCTGGAATATTTGTTTGGTAGATCTATCATCTACTCATTTTCTTGGCTCCATTTCCTTACCTACCTACCCACCCATTGTGCATATATACATAAAGTATATGTTGTCTTTATTAGTTTAGTTTGAATGCTTCTTGTGATATTGTTTCAGATGGCCAAGTTAACATTATGCACTCCATCTGTAAAAAAAAAGACATTACCTAAATTCCTAGTGCAAGATTAGTATAGGGTAGAAATGACCAAATTGTCCTCATCAATGGAAAAGAGTAATTAGAATTGATGAGAGGTATTAGAGGAATGGAATTTCTCAATTTGCAAGATGGGGAAAGGTAAAAGTATATAAGTTAATTTATCCTGGGATAGTATGTGAATCCTGAAATTTGATTTATATTAGGACAGATAAAGTACTATATCAGGTACTTGCTTATGTTTTAATTCATTTTCCAGGTTTAGTCAACATCAATAATTGATGATGGGAAAGCGAATTTTAGGTTATACATATTTTTATGTTGAACTTAACACCGTGATAATTGTTCATGGAAAAGTACTGAACTTCGTGAAATGAATAGCGAACTTGTTAAGGCTGCGTTTAGATGTTGTAAAATTTTTGGCAAAAAATGTCACATCAATGTTTAGACTTCAAATATTAAACGTAGATTAATAAAAAAAATAAATTACATATTCCGACTATACACTGCGAGACAAATTTTTTGAGCCTAATTAATCCACCATTAGCACATGTTGGTTACTGTAGCACTTATGGCTAATTATGACGTAATTAGGCTCAATAGATTCATCTCGCAGTGTATAGTCAAAATATATAATTTGTTTTATTATTAGTCTGCATTTAATACTTCAAATATATGTCCAAACATTGATGTGATATTTTTTGTCAAAAATTTTACGCAATCTAAACACGGCCTAAGTTTTAATTTCTCTGAACATGACTCACGCGCGATTGCATGCAGTATGCAGATCCCTCTAGAATGCTGTTGGCAAGAGTGCATGATTAGTTAACTCGGTAGGTGGCACATGGTGATATGGAACATGAGTTTCAGAAGCAGAACGCCGGCAGATCAGAACAGTATAGGTAACTTAACAATCCATGAGCTAGGTTCGGTGAACCATGTTAGCCAAGACGCTAGCAGCTCAGGTTCGGCAGTTCTTAATCCAACTTCCGAATATTGTACGGTCTTACCTGGATTGTATTTCTCAATTCATAGTACTTCTTAAGATTTAGGAATACCGTCACGCCAGCGAATTAACAAATTATCAGCAAGACGTTCTTTACATGCATGCGAGCACATGAACATCTCCCAAATATAAACTACCTCTCATCTCTAGCATGAGCTAGGAGAATGAACAAACAATCGTTGAGATCGATGTGTGGGTACGTACGTATCATCCACCATTTACCCCAAACTCGCTGTTTTCTTCTGTTCTGCCGTTTTCTCCTTTCCCCGGGAATTCCGCACACGATGAGATTATCATCAGGTACTTAATCTGCGGCTCTGAGCTCATCTACTCGTCTAGTCGCCACGACAGTACGGCATGCGGTTCATTAATTCCACGAGTCTAGTTATTCTTGCGACTTTTTTCTCCTTTGAAATTTAGGTCAGTGTTTGTTCACTCTGTTTATATTTTGTCTACGAATATGCAAATCTATTCTAGAGGAAAAATCAAGATTTGTGGCTCTCCTTTACAGCTACAGACCTAGAACCAGTGGACTGAAATGATTCTCAATTTCTCATCTTCCTTACCTTCGAAAAGAGACAGACATTCCGTTGGGCCACAATTTAACTATCTATCGACAGGCCTCCAGACATCGATTTGGACATGTGGCTGAAGATCCCCCCCCC
>CM002485.1:13673765-13711805 GCA_000325765.3 Leersia perrieri
GGTATTTAAGCATTGTAATCTATCGATGAGGGGTTAACGAGAATCAGATTAATCTATATCTTCCTCTCCCTCTCTCCCGATCTCCTCTACCCTATTCTATCTTCTCGCCACTTCTTCTTCTTCCTCTGTTTCCTCTGTTCCTTTGCTTAGATCGCTGCAACAACGTCCCGACGGCAGCTCGCCAGCGAGGACCCGGGCATAGGCCTCCTGTGCATCACGACTACGCGTTGCGTCCCTTGCCGTGCCGTGACAGTTAGGTGATGGTCACAATCCGAATCGGTTAGTCACCCCTCTCATTTATAAGCTTGTTTTGCATGTCAAAATTCTCTAACTTATCAAGATGGTGTTAACGTTCCATGTGGCAAAACCTCAGTGGTATACTACATCAGCAGGGCTCATGGCGGTGGTGGTTAATTTAACTATGTTAGCAAGATTAGTGGTAGAATAACTAATTTTAGAGCTTAGAGGTTAAACACTCAAACTTTTATTTTATGAATTATATAGGCTTATTTTGTTATAGAAATCTTTGTATTCCATTCGAGGATGACCGAATGATTATGTTCGAACACACCACTTCATAAATAAAAAGCAAATTTCAATAAACTACATATATTTTAATTAAACTATCACAAAACTATATATATATCACTAAACTATAGATTTAGCATCAAATTTATCACAAACTACAGACTTAAAACTAAATATCACAAAACTACATAAGTGAAGTTATCACAAAGCTATATATTTTAGAGTTAAAACCCAAACACGAATTATTATGTTAGTCATATAAATATTATTGTTTCGCAATGAAACTCAAGATAAATTTATTGTAGTGTTAATTTTGTGCTTAAATCCGTAGTTTTGTGTAATCTTATCTTAAATCTGTATTTTGTGATAAATTTTGTGCTAAATCTGTAGTTTTGTGAAACAACACCTTAAATCTATTAGTTTTGTGATACTATTGTCAAAGTGGTTGTAGTTTTGCGAAATTTACTTAACAAAAATCATGCGACTAAAAATATCTACATTTAGTGCTTACACACTTGACCACATCTGAAGGCATGTCAAAATAGGTAACATATACTATGTCCATAAGCTTTTCGTGCATACTCTGTACACATTAGCTAATAAATACTATAAAAAATAAATAAGTTTGCACATGTACTTTCCAATAGTACAATACACATCCACAAAGTCTCATCAGATGTGTGTAGTACTATTGAAAATACATGTATATTTTTTTAAAAAAAACTGGTAATATTTGCTAGTTGGTATGTGCAAAGTGTGTATGGAAAGCTAATTACAACCACTTTGACAAAAGTATCACAAAACTATAGATTTAAGGTCCTATATCAGATTTAGCATCAAATTTATCACAAAGCTATAGATTTAAAACTAAGTATCATAAAACTAGAGATTTAATAGTAGAGTTATCATAAAGCTACATATTTAGAGTTAAAACCCAAATACAAATTATTATGTTAGTCGTATAAATATTACTATTTCGTAACTAAACTCAAGCTAATATATCGTTGTGTTAATTTTGTGTTTAAATCTATAGTTTTGTGGTAACCTTATCTTATCTTAAATCTGTATTTTGTGATAAATTTTGTGCTAAATCTTTAGCTTTGTGAAATTACATCTTAAATCTATAGTTTTAGTTTTGTGATACTTTTGTCAAAATAGTTGTAGTTTTGCAAAATTTATTTTTAAAAAATATCATGCGACTAAAAGTATTTGAATTGGCCACATCTGAAGACATGTCAAATTAGGGAACATATACTATGCTCACGAGCTTTTCGTGCATACTCTGTACGCATGAGCTAGAAAATACTACCAAAAATAAATAAGTTTGTACATGTGCTTTCAATCGTATAACACAGAAACGAAAAGTCTCATTAAGATAAGACTTTACAGATGCATGTAGCACTGTTGGTACTGCATGTATAATTTTTTTAAATTTTTTTTAATATTTGTTAGTTGCTATGTGTGAAATATGTATAGAAAACTTGTGTGCATATGTTCCGGTCGAACTGATACCTCATTGACAGCACGCTGGAGCAAAGCAGCGGCTGCGAGCGAACAAGACAAGAAGCAGAAGGATGGACTCAGAGGTTTCTCCATTTCATTGTAACCAACTTTGAAGATATGGACCGGACTACCGGAGGGTTTTCCACGAGGGGCCGTTGTCACGGATAAACGTCATTGATCACGCACAGCTGAAGAAATTGTCGGATTATTGCTTGGAACACAGGAGGGGCCAAAAATGCCTACCGAGGTTACAGCATGGGAATTAGAGTAGTTGGTCATACGTAGTTGTCAGTTGTGCACTACGTACGTAAGGTTTCAGCTGACACTATCTACAATTCTACACATACATTATTTTTGGGATGCTGAAAAAAGGTTTCTAGTTACGGTGAAATTGCTTAACAATCTCTATTTTGGTGAAATTGTTTACATCGGTTACAATTAGTAAAGTTGTGAACCACACATTTGCACGACTAAATATAATTTATTTTTAACTTATTATATTTTTAGTTTATTGTATTCTTAAAACTCTAAAACATATTTTTTATTTGTCTTAGTTGTTGGTCATATCAATATATCTGTTGAATATTTATTTGTTACGTAAATAATCACTTTTTAATTTGAGATTATAGCAAATAAATGTCCGTAAAATTTGTATTTGAGAAACACATAGTGGTGTGGAGACTTGAATATGCGCACACTCACCCTTACAAATACAGACACAATTTGTATTTGTCCGTAATAATCGCTTCTTAATTTGAGAGTTGGATTGAGATCTGACATGTGCTCAGTTTAGATAGGGATCCGGATAGAGTTCAGATGGTCCTTCAAGGTCCAGTCAGAAACTCTATATATTAAGGAGCGAGTGGCTGAGGGAGACACAACATCCGAAATACCCAAAACCCTCACCGCCTCTCCCCACGAGCAAAGCCCTACTCACGCGGGTGCTAGCACAACCGCACATGGCGTTCCACTCCTACACATGTGGATATCGGGAGAGGCACTGCTATGTTGCGGCGCTGATCGACATGGGATCATGAGAAGTTCGCGCGAGGAGGAGAGGCTCGCGCTTGGAAGAAACGATCGGATCGACTACTTCTACATCGACGTGCACTTTGTCGTGTTTGGTTACACTGATTCTATTTCCGTTGCTCTGCGCGTCTAGTGGTAATGATCTGTGATCTCTATACTCGCAAAATATCCTAGATAATGCGATAGAAATTTTGATTTATAGCTATCGTAGCCTACGAGTATTTCTTCAATCCGCGTAGGTAGGGGTTTGGGGATTCCACGGGAGTACGGTAGTTACTATTTTTTTGTAGGTCTTATGGCTATTTGTAGACCTGGGAGAGGAAGTCATGTGTAGGAAGACAGGGCTGTTCTTGCCTTAACCGATCATCATCCATCCAATTGCCGACCCTATGTATAGTCCACGAATAAAATACTAATTATGCAAGAGTCGAGTACGAGTACAATGCTTTAATTGCACCATGCCGAATATATTTTTGTTTACTTTTCACCTAGTTTAGCATACTTTTTTCAACTTTGCACCACAATATATTGAAATAAGGTTAACCATGCACTATGTCTTATCATAAAATGAAACAATATATTGTTAGGTATGAGTAAAACTTTAAAATATTTTTATTTTAAGCCATGTTACACGTAGTTTCATTCATCAAATTCCTTGAATTTTATTATAAATCTGATGACTAATCCTATCCTTTTTTTGAGACTATGACTATATAATCCTATCCTAGCGTTATAAGTGAACCAACATATTTCAATGCACTCTAGTGTAATGTGAAACAATACACAAAACCTAGCTAGTACAAAATGAAACAGCCGGTGACCATCATCTTGTTGCTCACCTTTGTTTCTTTCTTGTATTTTAAGTCATCACGATTTCATGAATTGAACCGATTGAATTAATTAGAAAGAGAAAAGAAGGGGGTTTCAATTCGTAATCGTAGACCTTGTTTGTTAGTACGAATGTACTTTGTCTATTTTAAGCATTCGTAGAGGCTGGTCGGATTGGTTTACAGCCCCTCGTATCCTGGTGAAAAGAAAGTAGGAGTAGCAACTTTTAGGTGTACTTTACCTGGAAAGTGCGATTAATTCCAAGGGAAACACTTTTTGGGTGTCTGTTGCAAATGAAAACACAACAGCGTAAAGAGGAAACAGCATCACAGCTATACGATCCTCTTTCTGTGAACACACACAAGTAACACTCTCTGTGAATTCAGTTATTGAATCATTCCAAGATCAAAGTGCACACGTAAGATCAAGCCAGCAATATGGCTGTTATTAGTTCAGGGCTGCCGCCGATCGAGGACTGCACCCTGACCGTTGGATCCAACAATTTACCGGTGATGGTGAACACTCAAACCAAAGCCACGCGTCAGTCACAGGCTCAGAGCTGTGTGGCTGCGCCTGCGCCAGCACCCGTCACACTCACACCGCTGCGAATTGCACCGCGCAGCCTCTGCAACGCGGCGTGCGACGACCCGCCCTCCTCCACGGCGTTACGGCACACGGCCTTCATCTCCGCAGCCTTCTCCCTCGCCTTCCTCCCCTCCCCCGACTCCCCGCCCATCAGCGACCTCACCGCGCGCTCCAGCTCCGCGGCCTCCACGAAGTTGTCCCGCTTCGTGTCCACCTTGAGCGGCACGGCCACGCCCACGTCGGCCACGAGCTCGAACGCGTTCAGCCGCTGCTCCGCGTACAGCGGCCACGGCACCAGCGGCACGCCGTGCCACAGGCTCTCCAGCGTCGAGTTCCACCCGCAGTGCGTCACGAACCCGCCCACGGCGGCGTGCGCGAGGATCTCCTTCTGCGGCGCCCACGTCGGCCACACGAGGCCCCTCCTCTTCGTCCTCTCGAGGAAACCCTCCGGGAGGAGCTCGTCGAGGTTCGCGTCCGTCGGGTTCACCGTGCCGGCGGCCGGTGGCCCACGCAGCGCCCACAGGAAGCGGTGGCCGCTGCGTTCCAGGCCGTTCGCGACCTCGTGGGTCTTCGCGGCGTTGAACCAGCCCATGCTCCCGAAGCAGAGGAACACCACGGACGCCACCGGCTGCGCGTCGAGCCACTGGATGACGCAGTGAGGCTCGTTCGACGGCTGCTGCTTTGCCCCGAGGTCGAGCACCGGGCCAATCGGGTACAGTGGCGGCGCGTGTCGTCCCGGCACGCAACGGCCGTCGGCTATCGCGGCGAGGACGCCCGGCTCGAGCCCGGCCACGGTGTTGACGATGATGCCGTCGGTGTCCATGAACCGGCGGCCGTGGTATACGAACCACGTGAAGTTGGGGCTTTTCTTGCGTACCATGAACGCGGGGATTGAGCCCCCGGGCACCGGCGGCATGCCGGGAATGTCGACCGTGCCGTCGAACCCCTCGAAGTCGACCTCCTGCTCTAGCGCCGGCAGCCGCAGCATCAGCGCGAGCAGCGCGGCCGTGGACGTGAAGTAGACGTACGTCGGCACGCCGGCCTCGCGGGCGGCGTCGATCACGCCGGTGGCGAAGAAGTCGATGACGAGCGCCGCGGCGCCAAGCTCCGCCGCGGCGGCCTTGACGTGCGGCGCCTGCAGCTGCATGTACCGTGACTTGAACTCCTGCACGTTGTCGGCGTCGCGTTCCATCGGTGGCTCGACGGCCGGGAGGCGGTGGAACCGGACGCCGAGCCCGGAGGCCTCGACGCGCCGGACGTGCGCGTCCACCTCGGCCGTCGACGGCTGGACAACCAGCACGGTGACCGTCACCGCAGGGCCGTCGCCGCCTTCGCCATGGGCAAGCAGCCGCTTGCCGGCCTCGATCAGCGACATGAGGTGGCCGGAGCCGGCCTCCGGGAGGAGGAGGACGTTGGCGCTCGCCATTCGCAGATAGCTATGGCTAAATTAGTAAATTGCGCAGAGCACTCTGATACAGTAGAGTTCGGTGATGCTCATCAATATATGCTATGTCTGTCTGCTATCCAGATATGTGTACAGTAAGATTAGATCTGATGGACAGAAAAAAGCAAGGGCCCTGTCGCTGCAGGTCCTAGGTTAGTCAACTTCCAGCAGGAATGTGCAAATCACCACCAAATGCTCAGTAGAAGCGGCAGCTATATATGCTATAGCACTAGCAGCAGTTAAGAAAACATGATGAGGAAATGGCGTCATCATGTTCTTGCACATAATTTCTGATGATGGAAATGCCTAATGGGAGAGAGTTGCCTCTCTTTCTCCAAATAAAAAAATAAAAATAAAAGATGAAAACTACACATCACTATCATAATCTACATCATCCATTTGGGAATACCTCCATATTTGTTTAGTTAACATATACAGGGGCTGCAGCCCTATTCTAAGATCGGTATTGCTAAAAATCCGTCGCCACATTTTTCGTTAAAAATTTTGCAAATGTAATTATGGTATGATTACAATTTAATTAAATTATAACTATACTATATTTATATTGTAATTATATATAAGTCGCATGTAACTTATAAGTTATCTATAAGTTACCGATGCTTTAGAAACACTTATTAACTCATATGAAAGTTACATAAATATTATATAGAAATTACCATGTAAATATAATATAGTTATAGTTTAATTACACTATAAATTTACCATATGTACATTTGAAATAATTCTCCAAAAAAAATATGGCGACGTTTTTTAAGTCACACCCTTCAAAGGGCATCGGTTATGGAAGCATTTGACAAGTATAGGTTTCATAGGCTTTGCTCAGTTCAGATTTAAGTTTGTATTATTCGAAAAAAAAAATGCTATTTATCGACATTGTCGCTGTCTTATTGCTATAACTTCATACATATGGTTTGATTATATCATTGCGTACCTTATGTAGAGGCGGAATAAAAGTCCCTTTGTCTTAAAAGAAATACACATGGAAGTAGCTCACAAGGGCATCATGTAATTGAAATTTATCTCTTCCAATATATCTACTCTGTCTCAAAAATAGGACCAATTGCTATGGACCTGGACAAAGTTTCCTTTACAACAACCGTAAGGCTGATGCAAATAATCGTTCGTGAGTAACAGTGCCTAAACAACAAAGTAGCAAGCAAGCCATCCCGTTCTTCAGCGTCGCAATCATATACTCTAGAAATCGTAACAAAGGGACCACTGAGATCGTTACAGCCCACAGTATTGAGCTTGCTGTCTATGTCAGCAACAAATTTGGCCATCATCCACCTTGACTATTAGGATTTGGTTCTCCTAATATTAAAACTATATATAAAAACCTGAGAAAGGGAAACACGATATGTACATAATTGTCATTTCTAAATTTAGCTGTGCATTGAAAAATTGAGTGTTCTAGAAATCGATAATATCCAGCACAGTAAAATGGGACGCATCTACTGATGCACGTAATTGTGTTTTCTAAACTTAATTAGTTATGCCTGGAAGAATTTAGTGTACAACGAATCGACAATATCATAGCACGGTAAAATGGGGGCACATCCATTGATGTCTCTTCATTCTGTAAGGTAACACGTCGCTGATTGCCCTAGCGTTGTGTACTTGTGTTGCTTTTGAAGATGCGTGCATTCTTCTCTCTCAAGTTTTGTGCAAATCGATCGTTCTCCGTAATGTGTAGAAGGCTTCAGATTGGAAGCTTTGTTGTGTGCCAGCCTGATATGTGCAAGTGTCATGAAGGAGATCTAGCGAGGAGAACCATATACTGTAGGATATGTACTTTCTTTAGTTGTTTCAGTGCTCACATGTTGGGACGCCTTTCGGTGCTCCTCAGGTTGGGACCAACGTGTATCTTCTGCTCTTTCATACGTTGCGCATATTATTGCTGATGTCGTAAAACATCAAGATGTTAATTAATACATGCGTCCAAATCGTTTGTAATTTTCAAATTTGGCTGATTTAGATTAAAACAAGAGCATTTGTCACTCGTCACAACTTACTATAGTGATAGTCCAAGGTAGGTGTACCTTCGTAACTCACCAAATTTCGAAAACGGAAAACTAAAACTAAACCGTCCATGGTAGTTCCAAATTAACATATAACTCTCATTGTTTTTTTAATTGACGTTGATTAGTTCAATATGAAGGGTGAATCCCAATTTGGTCTGAACTTTCGCTCCAGGGTCAATTTAGCCTCTGATGTTTTAAGCTGTCTAAATAAGTCATCAAAGTTTGTCATGTGGTTCAATATATTCCTTGGACCTAAAATATATGACGTCAACATGTCACATCATCAACATATACATGTTTTAAAAAGCTTGTCCTACCAATGTTGAACCGTATAAGAAAGTAGAAAAGGAAATGAAAAAATAAAGAAGAAACCAACAAAAAATAACATAATAAAGTATTGAGAAAGGCTACGAGACATGAGTCCATTCTTCGTCTCCGCGTTCGGCTCCGACACCGCGCGCCCTGCGGCGCCGTGCCTCCCACTCCGGTGCCCCTGCGCCCCGCGTCACCGCCCCTCCCCTCTTCATCCCCGACCTTCCCACGGCGACAGCGGCAACGATGGCGATGGCGATGGTGACGACGGCGACGGCGATGACGACAGCGGCGGCTTCGACAGCAACGGCGGTCCAGATCCGGCGGTGTGGCCTCGGGGGCGGCCGGATCTGGTCGTCGGCTTCGACGGTCGGCAACGAGGGCAGCCGGATCTGGCCGTGGGCTATGGCGGTGGGTCAGTGGCTCCACGACGGCGACGGGTGACGAACGGCGACTGGAGAGGGTGTAGAAGACAGGTACCCCTTTTACGCTGTTGCAGTGGGTGTACCCTGGGTACCAAAAAATCTGGTACCCGGGGAAAAATCTGGTACCTTGGGGTGCCGGGTCTGGTACCCACGGTGTACCAGTTTGGTATCCTAGGTACCAAAAAAATCTGTAACCCCAAATAACAGAAAATCTGGTACTTGGGGTACCAGATCTGGGACCCTGGGTTCCATGATATGGTACCTTAAGTATCGACGGCGAGGAGACGACGGTGTCGGTGGCAGGGCATCGCGCGGGATGGGGGGGCAGCAGTTCTGGTACCTAGGCGGCTAGGCACCCTGGCGTCACACCTCGTCATCCCCTCCGGCGAGCCCTTGACGTCCTCCGGTGAGCTCGTCGTCGATCTCCAGCGGGATCTCCGGCGAGCTGTACTGCTGGCCAGCTGGAGGTGGCGGGGGAGGGGGTCGCATGGTGCAGCGGCGGCGCACGGTGAAGCAACGCGGGGAGGGACGAAGAGGGAGGGACGGGGGTTGCAGATCCAACGCGAGGTAGAGGGAGTGTCGCGAGGAAGGGGATGACGTCTGTTATCCGTTGGGTAGTCGCCCTCTAAAGTGTTATTATGTAGTGTGCCCTTACTATAATATAATATTTTATTATTATTATTTTTTCTCTTTCCTTGTAATGTTATATAAGGGTAGAATGAACATTTTGATATTATTCTGCATGCAAGGATGATGTAGCATGCTGATGTGACGTTTTCGGTAGGTTCGGGGATTATATTAGGTCACACGACAAACTGTAAGGACTTATTTGGACAATATCAAACGTCACGGACTGAATCAACCTAGAGCAAAAGTTGAAGTACCATGTTGGCTATTCACCCAAATATGAACATAATGTAAAATATGGAGGGAGGGTTTAATAGGATTTTCAAGACGTTATATGGTTCGATATTACTATATACATCTAATCAATTAATGATCTTTCTGCTTAACATTGGTGTTCTTTCAGAGTGCTCAAACATGGCAGAAATACATATACAAATATACTATATGTATTGTAGTTTTCATACCGATTTGTTCAAAAGAATTCATTAAATGGACAACAAAGATCGATCATATGCAATGTTGAAACAACAAGAGTAAAACTGCTAGTGTAAAAAAGATATGTTTAAACAAAGAAATATAATTGATTTCAAACCTAAAAATCATATTACTACGACAGGAACTATTAACACCTTTCTTTCTGGAAATGGCATTGTAAATTTTTTTCCCATTTGTTTCTATTTTTAATGTAAAAGGAAAATGCGAGTAGAATTGGAATCATGAAGTGAGATTTGCAGTCTTCAAAATATAAATGTGTTCGATGCCGTCTCTATTCAAATTAACATGAACTAATATGATTTTGCAGGAAACATGTCATCACTGGAAAATATTGTAAGTACAATTGATAATTTAAAACCACAAACTTCAATTTTCAGAACTTGGTGAATACAACACAATGCACCATATTGTTCTGTCCACAGATTAAACAACACAATGCACCATATATTGCAAAACATGAAACAGAAATGCAGATCGAAATCAAGAAGAATAGATGAGTACCTTTAGGTGTGGGGCGGCGGCCAATCGGCGAGGGTTCGTTGACGGCGGCCTCGGTGGCGACACCGGCGTATCGACTCGGTAGGAGTTACATTACTAATATCAGCAAGAGGGACTGAGTGGGGAATCATCGTGAAATTAGCATGCAAAGACATATGATTGAAATATGCAAAAAGTAGGACCAATGTAGAACTGGCCTGTTCTCTTCGACAATGTTGGTGTTGAGCTCCCAACATTGTTATTCATTGCAGATCCGGTGAAGCAGAGTTTTGGCGTGGAATATACTCCAATATATCTCTAGGTCAATTTGTTTCATTTATCAGGCCAAAATAATAAATGATTGCTTTCTCAATCATGGCATTCAAGTCAGCACAAAAAAATGTCATAATGTTCAGATTAATGCGCTACAAAGTTTAAAGGTTATCTTGCCAATGGGATGATTTGCATCACATATAGCCAATTCAGATTACACATATATGAACAAGGGAGGATTTCCATCGCATATAGGCACTTCAGATCTCGTGTACTGTTTTTAAAATAGAGATGATTAACTGAAAAACAGATGACCAATAGCTGCCCATATGAAGACCATTGCAAAGCATGACTTGAGGAAATTATTTCAGGGAAGTGTATAAAATAGTACTACTGTTAATCTGACCAACACTGAGAAGATCATTTAGTCATCCAGTTCAGTTATAAAATGTAGAGAATTTCAGTACAAAGTACACCACTATTACAAAAGTGAACACCCAAAATTAATGGGAGCAATTTGTGTCCGGCTGTACGAAAAACTAAGACTAATAAATAAGGTACAGAAATATTGATGATGTACCTTTAAGAGCCATTGGAGCTTCTTCACCAGGACATCCTCCTAAACTGTACGCACACAACAGTATTCTTATATGGAAAGGAAAAAAAACAAGTTGCCAAAATATAGTTGAACATGTATAATATTCTTTCATGTACCACCCATTGCAGTAAACTAAGTCACATTGGTACCCACTTAGGCCTTGTTCAGTTATTCCCTTCTCCAAAGGGGATTGAGGGGGATATAGAGGGGATCTATTCCACTCCTATTGAGGTGTGCAATTATTCCCCCTCAATCCCCTCCATTCTCTCTCTCTTGGGGATTAACCGAACAAGCCCTTAATTAGCTAGAGCATTTCCATGACGTGCTCACAAAGAACTCCTCTGTTCTCTCAGGCAGATGTTTGGCATACTACATGCAGATATTCATTTCTTTCCCCCTAGCAAACAGATTTATACACAACTACAACCCTCTGATTTTCTTTAGGAAAACAACTGCCCTTGTGCAACACAAGCATGAACAAAAAAAAAGATAAACTTCCAGTACTAAATCTGGAATAAATGAATAGCCAGTTCATCCTAGCTGAGATTCCCAAAGCATAACAGAAAAATACATGTTTGTAAACCGAAATTCCCAAAGATCAATCAATCTAGATAAATATTATGGCTCACATCATCAGATTAAGAAGTCATGCATATATTCCTACAAAAAGAACTACTGCAGTCACGGTACAATACCTGCAACCCTGCGGATCGGCGATGGAGTAAATCATCTTCCCTAATCTCACCTCGCACGGCGGATTCCTTCCCGATGGACGGCGGCGGCGGATGCCTTCCCGATGGTGGGCAGTGGCGGACGAGTCGAAGGCAAGGCGAGGATGCGACGGCGAGTAGACAGCGCCGTCCTCCACGATGGTGGGCGGCGGCGGGTTCCTTCCCGATGGACGGCGGCGATGGATGAGTCAACGGCGAGGCGAGGGCGACGGTGGATTCCTTCCCAATGGTGGACGGCAGTGGATGAGTCGACGGCGAGGCGAGGGCGGAGATCTTCCCGATGTGAGGCGAGGGCGGAGTTCTTCCCGATGGTGGACGGTGATCGAGATGGGGTTGGGGACGGCAGATCGTATTAGGTTTTGGCCTTGTACCGTAGACGGGATACTGTGGACTGTATTTACGTATAGGTGGAAGGGTAAAATTGAAAGTGGAAAAGTGTCAGCCAGACAGACTCACCATAAAAAAACCTTTTATAATAGTACCAACAGTTATGCACGGTAGCATACAGAAAAATTACTATATGGGTTCACTGTTTACCGTTTAATGTAGAAGATCGATCTCGTTCGTTCGTTGTCGATTGAATGGCTGAGAAGAAGCTAAAGTTAATGAGCTAATTGGATCCATGTCATTATAATTTTTCAAAGTTGGAGATATGTCATTCGTTAGTCAATGACATGTAGAGCCTACATGAATCAATGACATATGGAACAGGATGATATATCTCCGATTTTAAAAAATAGTAATGACATAGTTCTAATTTTTCCAAAGTTAATTTACTATTTGCCTCTGCTTTTAAAGGCTAATGGAAGAGGATCCATTTCCGAGGGAAAGGGTGTCCTGACAGAGTATAATACATATGTTACTTAACACAAAAGTAACCAGAGGTATGCAATTATGCATGGGTGTTTTGGACCAGAGGTCGCACCTACATTCAGATCCTGTGATTGTTCAAACATAATAACAAACCAGATCGGTAGAAACATCAGGACACAGACAGGGAAGGACCGGGAAATGGGTTCTGCTGCAACGACAAACGAAATGGATAAGTGAATCAAACCTGTCGCTACAGTAATCAATAGATGTGTGCCCCTTCAAAACACAGGATTGAAAAAACATAGAAATAGGAAAAATAAAGGAATAAGATAGGAATGTAGGTATAAAACAGAGGATTAGGAAACACAAAAATTTTCTAAAAATATGCGTTTGATAGGGTGGTACGAAAAATAAAGGATTCCATTTGGGTTATTGGAGTAAATTGTCTGCCTTATATGCTGAAACATAACTAATCTACATCAAAGGCCCCTTTGATTCAAAGAAAAATTATTGGAATTTTAGAGGATTTCTGCCCTATAGGAAATAATCCTACAAAGCTTTTGTTTCAAAATAATTCCTACCAATTCTTTTAGAAATCGTATGGAATAGACTATCTTAGTGTAGTTTTGGATGAATTCAAACATGAGGTCTCACTTTATTCTTCTTCTTTCTATGTCTTGAATACGCGTGTTTTTTCCGTGCTCTAATCAAACAACAGTTTTGAAGCTTTTTTATGTTTTCAATCCCGTAGGAATTCTATAACCACGACATTCTATTCATGTATTTTTTCTATTCGTATCTTTCGATTCTATTCCTATGTTTCGACAATGTTGCGTTTCAAAAGGGCCCTAACTCAATGAACAAGTTCTGACTGTCATGACATTTGCTCGATCCTACGCAAACAAGCCAAGAAATGAGCTAGAAGTAGATGTTAGGGCTTCTTTGAAACACGGGATTAACAAAACGCAGGACCAGGAAAAACACATGTCGAGGCGTGTACTCGACACGCAGGGATCCCTGTGACCCTTTTTTTTGTTCGGCACAGGGGTGCGATGTATCGAGGTCTGAGCAAAGGAGAAGAAAAAAGTGGGCAGGAGGAAAAACCAACAAAGCACACATGACATGGAGATTTATACAGGTTCGGGCCGCTAGGAGGCGTAATACCCTACTCCTGTTCTTGTTATTGATATGGTAGATGAGGGATTACAGGGATTTGCTATGGTGATTTTTCTGTGCTACAATCAGAGTATTATCTGACTCTTCTCCCAATCTCTTTTTCTTCTACTTGGAAGGAGTTCTTTCCTGGGAGGGGCTGGAGCTGTTGACTGAGGCGAGCTAAGGGTTATGGAGTCGAACCTCTACTACGATGGACTTAGGCCTCCTTTTATAGTGCAAGGGGACACCACAGTAGTCCTAAACCTCCTTATCTCACTTCACGCCGTGGAGCGGCTCATGCTCTGTCTTGTCGGGGGCCCGCCCCTATACCTGCTCCTATCGCCACGTCGCGAGGGCTGGTGGAGAAAAACGGACGATGAAGCCATCGTGTTGCTGACGTGGGGAGTAGTCAACCTACCTGCTCCGGTGGGGCCTACTTGCCAATGGCTCTCCAACCGGATTAGGGGCGACACGACGCCCGTAGCTCTCGTCTTCTCTCTCCCACGCGGTGGTCCAACGCATTAATGGCCAGGGAGAGGGGCGTGGGCGTGGGCAGCCTGACCGCACGGTCAGTTCGTGGTCACCGATGAAGACTTTCTTGCTTTCTTTCCTGGCTAGACAAAGGGGATGATGATTACTGACGGCCGCGCCTCACATCGCATTAAATGCGATGGGGTAGCGTCTGGCCACCTCTTTTGCATTAAACGGGGTGGTTGAGAGTTGAACGCGCCCCTCTCACGGGAGAGGTGCGGGTTGGCGGAGCAAGGGTCCGGTGCTCCCGAATCTCATCACTTGGGGAGTAATGGCCTCCGGGCAGCCCCCGAGCCGAGCCCCCTCGGGGCGGCCACGTGGCCACCCGTGGCCCGAACCTCTTTGGGCAATTTAAAGTGCATCCCTGACATACGCCGATGTGCAAATGCGTTTCTCTCCCTCATACGTCGCGTTCTCGTCATACCCCCGGACCCATTTCACCGACAACACAGGAATAGGAAAGGAATTTACGTGTAAAACAGAGGATTGTAAAACCGTAGAAAATATATAGGGTTGGGTGTTTGATTGGACTATAGGAAAAACACAGAAAATCTAGGCCCACTTTTCATTAGTCAGTAATTAAGCTGCAGCTAGCTACATAGGAATTGTGTGTTATCTGTCACATTCTTGAGATTAGCAACTTGAGTGTCTCGATCCTACGTGAAAAAAGAGCTTAGACTGGATGGAAACTTTCCTCTGTTTCACCCTAAAAACAACAAAGAAATATTTCCTCAAAATGCCTATGAGAGATTCCTACAAATCAAATGCTGCTATAGTGAATGAATCCAAAGGAAATTAAATCCTTCACTTTTCCTTTGTATCAAAGGGACCCTAAATTTCCTTTGTTTTTCCTTTGAAATCATAGGGAAACGAAAAATTTATGTGTTTCTTCTTTTTCTCGCTCCTACTAATCAAATGCATCTATATGATATTTTTTATAGGATTTCATTTCCCATGGTTTTCCTTGGTATTTTCTTAGTTTTTCCTCCAATTCAAATAGGTCTGGATCGATCTGAAACCGTTCCTCGAGAATCTCAGACAGCAGAAACAATGGCCTTGCCGCACATCGACAATATTGTGCTCTCTGTGCCATAGCTAGTGCTGCTTGCTTATGGTAGCAGATCTACTTCCGACAGGGACGCCTGGACTAAAGTGCTCCTAAATTTTGAGAGTGGAGGACGGAGTGCTCCACTGCCAAAAATTTGACAGCGACCGAATTGTCGCCGTGCTGGCAGCGTCGCTCCCCCGGCGTCTCATTTGGCCATATCTATCTGTCTTTTATTCTATTATATACTAAATATTCATTAAACATCATATAATCATATAAGACGCTCTCAAGCCGTCAAGCCGCCATGTGACGCTCTATTTAATTAAAAAAAATCATGTAAATTCTAGGAAAAAAGCAAATTATTTAGCCCTTGATTTTCATTTATATGGTGGGTCCATTATTTTAAACCATTAGATTTGAGATTAAATAAACGAATCTCATCCTCAGCTCCCTCAGAACCGATGTTGGCCCCGGGTCATTTGTTCTTTCCTTCTGCACCGTCCTCCTCTTTCCTCCTATTTTTTCTCTATGGTAGTTAGTTAAGTTAATTAATCAAGTTAAGATGTAACTTTGGATTTGTATGTCTGCTCAGCACGAACGACAGCATTCTCTCGATCGATAATTCAAAACTCAATCAATCAGAAAAAATAAGTTTTACTCAAACATGTATTCCCGATATTTTTATTCTATTAGATCTGTTAGAAAAAAAACATCCCCTTCCTCCTGTTCTCCTTCCATCCGCGTACATGTGTACGCGCGTCACTCCCCTCCTGCGGCGAAGCCGGCGATGGCGGCGCTGCTGGAGAAGGCAGCGCAGGAGTTCGGGTACAAGCAGGAGGGCATCCTTCGTGTGCCATGCGACGCCGTCCACTTCGAGCAAGTCGCCGCCACCGCCAAAAACTAATTAGTCCATTAGTTAATCAGCTTAATTCACTAATTAAGCAGATTGATCAAGCAGATGAGATATGTAATATGATCGACTTCTTTAATTGAGTTCTTGATGAAATAGTAGGATGTTAATTAGTTAGCTATTTAGGTTGGTACTCGATCGATAGACTTTCAATTATAATTGGATATATTGTGTCAACCAAATAGCAATAACACATTATAGACATAATAAATAATATATATTGTCAATCACATATAATATTGTAAGTGTGTATTGCTAAATTAGGTTCCTACGGACTACGCCTAGAAGGCTTTGGCAACGCAACAAGATGTGATATGGTAAAACTTCTAGACCAGCCGATGGCCTAATTTACGGATCCATAGATCAAACAATTGCATGCACATGGCTAGCAACCTCCTAATTGTGGTGGTGTACATAAAGAGACACAACTCAATGCTGACTGGTTTACTCAGGAGAGATCACAGAGACGGTTCACCGAAAGTGGAAAAAGACGGCGTCAATCTCTGTGTGCATGTTGTGAGGAAGGGTGATTCTCGAGGTGTTCTGCTCTTTGGGCCATGGTGATTCTGTTCGACACGTCGAACATGGCCTAATCCGCTCCAAGTTTGTTGGTATGATGTATTGGTACAAATTGTCATAGCAGAAGTTCGAGAGAACTATGGCCCAAGAAGAGACAAGTTTGGTGATAAGTAGAACACGCAATGAATAGTGACAATGTGGTTGATTAATTTTATCGTGTGCTTGGGAGTCGAAAATTCATTCCTCCTTGCGGATGAAGAAATAGGCACGAGTGATTAGCGTGGTACATATTGTGTCGTGGCATAGATCCGATTCAGCAAAGACAGAGGAGGTGCATTTAGGCACAGGGGTAGGGGTGAAAGTGGTGATGGTTGGGTGTGAGGCTATAGTAGGGTTGATAAATGGGACCCATAGGTCGGTGAAAGAAGAGGAGGGACTGGGATAGAAACAATAGTACCCATTTTGGAGATCACTAGCTTGTAGGGTAAAAAATCATAGTCAACATTAACCATCTGGTAAGGGCGCGCGGTATTGAGTATTAGGATTTAATTATGGTAAAGTGTATTTGTATGATTGATTGGGTACTAAATCTAAATCTAAATCTAATGATAAGACTATACTAAGACAGTGGATTATTCACGATACAGTTTATGAACACTCTCATTACTCATTAGTGGGTTACTAATCTATTTTTAACACATTCTTGATATGTTGCAATACAATACTTCCCCATTAATTCAAGATTCTATATTTCACCTTTAAAGAAATTATTAGTTTAAACCTTAAGTGTTTCGAGGATAATTAAAAAAACTTGTAAGTACTGTCCACAATTTTTAATAGAAACAATATTTACTTATCTAAGAATGTTTTAAGAAACATGTTAAATAAGATGCCCGCGTATGTGCGCGGGCTTTCTTTCTAGTTGACCAAATAGTTGAAATTGTGTATTCACTACTAGAAAAAAAAATTTACATGTGACATTTTTGCAAATCTGTTATTTACACCTCTAGAAAAAACTGTAGTTGAAAACCTAAAATCAAATTCAAAATTAACTATAAAAATTCAAATTTTGGTATTAGATTATAATCTAATTGCCAAACGATGAGGCCCTTTTTTTTTTTTCTCTCATCGTGAGGGCTTTCCATCACGGATCCGAAGGCATAGGTAAAAAAGTTCTGAGTCTTGCGCTACAACAAAACAAAACAGTATTTTATCTTTATTTATTGTAGGTACAGTACCGCACAGTAAATAATAATAAATTTATTGTGCTAATTCACTGCACGCATTTTACTATAATAGATAAATTTGATTCATTCGTTGTGGATGGGAGAGCTGAGATTTGCCGCGAGTCATGGCAAGCAGAGGACCCATTTCCTTCGATCACCGCTCTCCGTTCAGCCTTATCCAGTCAGCTCCGCACAAGTCATTCGGCGAATAGTCTTTCACGACAAAAGGAGATCTAACCATCGAATCGCAACGTGTTCAAACCCCCAAAATTGTTCTCAAACATTATCATTTCTGCAGCGAATCACAGCGTGCCAACTCCAAATTGTTCTCAAAGAAAGCGTCCCTTTGCTCTCGTTTTCCACTCTCCGTCTCCGTCTCTCCCTGTTCCACCGTTTGACTCCATATTCCAAATTCGCCACCTACCGTGCTACTATAATCAAGTGTCAGCATCTCAACTTAAAAACCATCGAGCTGTGTACACTGGTACTCAATTATTGAGTTGGGCGAACGAACACGACTCGCTGCAGCAGTGAGTCAGCCAGCACTCAGCACGCGGTGATTGATCAGCTAGAGCTAGCGATGGCGACGCTGGCGCCGGCGCTGGTGCTCCTGCCGGAGTGGGGCGCCGGCCACCTCATGTCCATGCTCGAGTCCTGCAAGCGCGTGCTCCTCGGCGGCGGCGAGGCGTTCTCCATCACACTGCTCGTCATGCGGCCGCCCACAGACGAGGCGACCTCTGAGGTGGAGGCGCACGTCCGGCGCGAGGCGGCGTCGGGCCTTGACATCAGCTTCCACCGCCTCCCCGCCGTCGAGACGCCCAGCGACGCCGCCGGCGTGGAGGAGTTCATCGCGCGTTACATCCAGCTCCACGCGCCGCACGTCAGGGACGCCGTCGCCGCGATGGCGCCGCGCCCCGTCGCCGGTCTCGTGCTCGACATGTTCGCCGCGCCCATGGTCGACGTGGCGCGGGACCTCGGCGTGCCGTCCTACGTGTTCATGTCCTCCACCGGGGCCATGCTCGCCCTCATGCTGCACCTCCCCGTGCTCCATGAGAGGATCACCGTGGAGTTCGACGAGGTGGACGGCGGCGTGGTCGATGTGCCCGGGTTGCCGCCCGTGCCGCCGGCGTTCATGCCGTGCCCGGTAGTGGACAAGAAGAGCCCCAACTACACGTGGTTCGTCCACCTCGGCGACCGATTCATGGACGCCACGGGCATCATCGCGAACACCGCGGACGCGCTCGAACCGGGCCCTCTCGCCGCCATCGCCGATGGCCGCAGCGTACCCGGCCGCGCCGCGCCACCAGTGTACCCGATCGGTCCCGTGATCTCGCTTGGAAGCAGCGGCAAGTCAGAGCACGAGTGCGTCGCGTGGCTCGACGGGCAGCCAGTGGCGTCGGTGGTGTTCCTCTGCTTCGGGAGCATGGGGTGGTTCGAGGCGGCGCAGGTGGTGGAGATCACCGAGGCGCTGGAGCGTTCCGGCCACCGATTCCTCTGGGTCCTACGTGGCCCACCCACCGGCAACGGCGAAGCCGGCGCGCCGGATGGGTCGGAGCACCCGACGGATGCGAACCTCGACGAGCTCCTCCCGGAGGGGTTCCTCGAGAGGACGAAAGGGAGGGGACTCGTGTGGCCGACGTGGGCGCCGCAGAAGGACATCCTCGCGCACGCCGCGGTGGGCGGGTTCGTGACGCACGGCGGGTGGAACTCGGTGCTGGAGAGCCTGTGGCACGGCGTGCCGATGGCGCCGTGGCCGCTGTACGCGGAGCAGCATCTGAACGCGTTCGAGCTCGTCGCGGACATGGGCGTGGCCGTGCCGCTCAAGGTGGACAGGAAGAGGGACAATTTCGTTGAGGCGGCGGGGCTGGAGCGCACGGTGAGGTCGCTGATGGATGGAGAGTCCGAGGAGGGGAGGAAGGCTAGGGAGAAGGCGGCGGAGATGAAGGCCGTGTGCCGG
Organism: Leersia perrieri; assembly: GCA_000325765.3. NCBI lineage: Eukaryota > Viridiplantae > Streptophyta > Magnoliopsida > Poales > Poaceae > Leersia > Leersia perrieri. The sequence goes on from CM002485.1 coordinate 13,693,822, forward strand.
AACGCCGTGGCGGACGGCGGCTCGTCGCACGCTGCGCTGCAGAGGCTCTCCGTGGCGCTGCACCGGGGCGCGGCGGTTCCGAAGAAATGAATCGGTGCAGACCAGCGGCGTACGTATATGTGTCTTGGCAAGTTACGTTCGGTTTGGTTCGCGTGTGCTCGTGCTTGAAAAGAGATGATGAGGTCTTGCATAGTTGTACTCTTATGCTATTTGCGTCTTGTTTGCAATAATCAATAGAGAAACTGGAGTGCCCGGCAGTCCTGATTGCAGTCTTGTATATAGATGGCCAAATGGGCCATCCGCCATGGCACGCCCAGGCACGGCTAGCGATTTGTCGACAAAACAAGGCGGGCAGGTTGACCGTGCCGTGTCGGGCCAACCTACCAGCTGCATGATTGGCCCATTCTGCTGTGGGTTGAATATTTTAAAAATAAATTTAATTTAGTTCTCTCTTATAGTGTAGAATAAATTCACTATAGGCTCAAACTATAGGTTAGGTCTAGTCCTCTAACTATAGAATAAGTCTATTTTAGTCCAATATATATAAATTAATTTTTTGGACTACTACCAGGCATGTTGGGCTAGAGCAGCCCATCATGCTGAACCTTAGGCCCAGGCATGGCTTGCTGGTCGAGCAGGGTCAGCATGTGCCCGATAATGGTCGACCGTGCTGTGCCGTGTTTGGTTCCTAAAAGTTCAACGTGAATGTGAGCGTATGAAAAGTATACTCCCTCCATGTAGAAATCTCAAGTCTAGTGTGTTTTACATTTTCCCCAAATATCTCAAGTCTCTTTTGTATTTTTCAATATTTGATGCTTCAAATAGCTATGGTTTATGTGCAGAGGTTAAATGGGCACACAACCATTTGCATGCATGCATTGCAAGCATTAGCTTAATTGATACCGATCATCAAATCGCTTCGGCATATATATTGGATGAGTTTAGTTCTTTCTTGGTCTTGGTGACAAAAGTAATATGCTTAAGATTGTTTAATGGAGGCAATAATATTCTATATGAATTGGGATATGAAAGTCATATGCCAAGCAAATAAGTATGAAAAATTATATCGAAATTTAGGAATGACTAGACCTGAGTATCTACGTACAAGATTATAGTTGTCCATATGCCGTGTTTGTGAGCGTACGAAGTAGCAACAAGGAACCAAGGGAACAGGGGCGGACAGACAATGGGATATGGGGTACAGTTATACCCCAAAATTTTAGAAAAAAAATCACCATATGTATGCATATTTGTCATGTATAAAAATATTTGGGCCAAAACAACTGATGAGCCTTTAAATTACCTTATATATACCTGCTTGCTGTCTCGATTGATTGTTTATTAGTGATTTCAATTCATTTTTATGGTCAAACTAGTTTCTTTAGTAGTACCTATATATATACTTTATACTTTGCATCCCATTGTTGAAATGCTGCGTCTGCCACTGCGAGGAACTCTCACCAGACGAGACACATCTCATATGGCTGCTGAGGCCCCATAAGAAGTGGGAAGCAGGATTAGGAACATGAAGGGATAAGGCCTTGAATGATTTATGGACGGGCCAAATTTGGTGAACGAGATTTTCTAGCATATACCTCGTTCTTTTGTCGATTTTCCGTAATCAAAAGCCGATATTGATCTATACTGACCAGCGCACAATTGAACATCAACGAAACCTCTTGCTATTTAGTTTCGTTTTATTCATGCACTCTCCTACCTATGAGGTGCACCTCAAGCGCTATTAGCGCTATTAGGTGCTTTTTTTTAAAATTACACAGTACTACGCAGGCACTCACAACACACGCACACTCTTCCCTATTAATGCACACACGTAAACCCTACCCCCATGAGCATCTTCGAAGACTAGGCCGGCAAATTCTTGAGATTGACGAAATCACCACGGACGCCTCGTTATCGATGGGTACGTCGCTTACCACTGAAAGCACAAAGCCGTTAAATCCTGAAAAATTCGTTCCCACTAGAAATCGAACCCAGGACCTCAGGTGCTACATAAAAGATAGGAACAAATAAAGTTGAACAACCGATTCTTATTTTAAGGGGTAGAGCTTGATCCAGGCCAAAAGGGGTTTTGGCCCCTAGCTTGAAAGAAATTACACTGAAGCCTCTTAGTGCTATCCTTATTTTTTTAGTGGTAGCGCTGTGCTTTAGTGTAAAACAAAATTTCATATTATCCTATTTGAAAAACAGTTTTAGACATTAGCCCCCCTCTGGATTATATTCAAGTTCCTCAGTTGCTTATTTAGTAGTAGCTTACTATTGGCAGTGTGACACACTGGCACCTAGTTAAAACAAATTAAAACAAAAATAGAAAATGTTTACAAGAATAGTTTCGGATGTTTTATCACTTGGTGAAAAATGTTTCAATCAGATTCAAGATAAAAAAAAAAGAATGTTCGTTACAACACCAAGAAATCACCATACGTATCATCAAAGAAAATTGATTGTAACATTAAAAGGTAAAAATGACCCACTAGAGAACACGGGCACACAACACAGGGGAATTTAGCTTTTTTTTTCTCTTGTCGAAGACAACTCTTAGAATGCCACTCTTACGGCTGTTCTAGGAAAATAGTACCATCTTTTGCTCGTGGATAGGGCACATGAGAAATCGATTTTACCTCCTGTGGGACCCACTAGTCAGCCCTTTTGTCCCTCATCTCTCTCTCTCCAACGTCCAGACGCTGGCTGCGAGCAGCGTTCACCCATAGTGCACCTCTTCATGGCCTTATACGCCACCGCTCCTTATATGCTGTCAAGAAGGAGGGCATCGTGGCAGTAATGGACCACGAACGCGCCATCACCGTATATCTTTCGTCGTTGCTCTGCTAAAAGAGATCGTCACCACTATCGATCCCGCCACGAGAAACCTCAGCTCTGTCACTACTATTGCCAAAAAAAAAATTGTAGCAATAGGCCTAAAATCGTGGCAATAGATACATATTGCCACGATTATAAATTTGTTGCTAGCCGTGGTAATAAATATAGTGGTATTAGGTTGTTGCAACGGTTTCTATTTGATGGTAATAAAGTTTGATATAGCCACGACATGGGCGTGGCAATAAAACTTATCGCAACACTTGATGTTGTTGCAATAAATAGTTGTTGCTACCAAACCATATGTGGCATTAGTTTTGCTTGCCACAAAAATAATGTCGTTGCAATAGGAAATAAATGCTATTGCCACATTATTAACCGTGGCAATATTTTCTATGGAATATTGCCACCATATAATTTTCGTGGCAATAACTACTTTTGGAACTAAATAAATTAATGAATTTTTGGTTGCTTTTATGGAAAATAAATTGGTTTAATCTTTACCAATTCCAACGTGAGCAACATATGTGCGTTGGAAAACAAATTCTCTAGCAATTCAAGATAACAAAAATTTTAATGCGAGAAATTATAACCAACAAGCAAGAATATATTTTAAAATATCCATAGTGCTAATATATGAGTACAAATATCGAAATGCTTAAATACTTGTTTTCATAATGAACTGGGATGAAACTAAAAGTCTAGAACTATTGAGCCTGTAACATTGCAATCGAAGCTAGCTATTTGTAATATGACTTGTTTGATTTTCTCTTGGTTTGCTCCAACCGGTCAACAATGACACTTGATTGTCTTCCTTTCCTGTACAAATGCATTGACACAATTAGATTTATGTTATTTACTTTAAACAGTCAAAGTTGCTATCTGAAAAGTAGAATTGTGTAAGTCATTATAACATGTATTGTTGTAATTCTATATTGGTAGTTGGGTGATTACAAATAGATTATAGCAAAGTGTAACATGTATATCCTCTTGAACAACCTCAGTAACTCCCTATCTGTCAATAAACGCAGGCAGCTAACTGCAAAGTATTTTCCTGTCAACAATAAGCAAATAAGACCATACAAAGGCATGGAAACATGTGCTTAAAACCAACACACGCAGGCAACAGTATAAGTTAATGACAACCAGAACACTTATCCAGCAGTTCTCATGTCCAGATTATTTTCTCCATCCCAGTGTGCACCTTAAAAGTGTCATGCATGTGCTTGACTAATGCAAACAAATAGTGTTTCTTCTATATAATATTTCTTCTATATAATACAAATGCTGGTACCATATCAATTATTCTATAATAGAATTTTCAGTTCCATCCAAGCCATAAAATACATGTACTCTTGGTTTTTACTAAACAAGTACATAAATGGATGTGTAGCTATTCTAGCTTTGAAATTTGATCATATTTCGTGGAGATTAACCAATAATGCCCACCACCATCAATATAATCAAAGGATTGTAGTAGCAAGTCAGAATTTATACCTGGATGGCCAGATCAAACCAGGAGTACATCTATATGTTTGTCTCACTCCTACTGTTTTTCTCCACTAATCTGTTATAGGAAACAACCATGTACAATATAAAATTAATTTAGTGTGTTTGTAAAGATTTTTCAGCTACCCAAAACACTTGTGATTACAATGAGTAGAAATACATGCTATCTTAAAACAGATTACTGAAAGTCCCTTCATGCGCACACAATTTCAATCGACCACATGAATATAACAAGTTAGATCTTGAATTACCTTATCCATTTCTCTTTGTACAGATTCATGCTCCAAAGTTGCCCCATCGAGCTGAAGAATTAATGTCCAGGTTTCCTCAGCCATCCCTACACACAAAAAAAAAAAATTACTACCCCAAGAATTAAGATCCATATACAGCACAAAAAACATAAACATCGCATTCTCCTCTGCATTACTTGTGAATATATGGTTCGGCCGGCTGTCAAATATATATAGTTTTTGGTTTTTCACGTTTTTTATATTAGTATTCAGAAAATGTAACATCCCTAACAATAGTTGGGCTGACAGAAGTTTATATATTTGAAGTGGAACTCATAGCATGCAGCAAAATTTGGAAATTGATTCTGTCTCCGAAAAAAAAGGAAAATGACAAACTATATTCCACTTCAAAGACCATCGGCTACATATCAATACAATCCTGCAAATCAACCTCTGAAGTGTGCACTGCTAATCTGGCCAATCACTACCATTAAGAAAATAACTTTAAGCTATCCATTAAAGAACAGTAGGATTTTCACATGAGAAAGAGGACAGCAGGTTTCACACAGTAATTTGGGATGCCAATTGCCAAAAATTGCATGATTTAACGAACTTAACTGGCATACAAATCCAGAAAAAAAAAACTCATCTGTGCTATTGAAGCTGCAGGGCATGACTCTGCTCGCTAGCGCGGCGCCGCCCCGTCGCGTGCGCCGGCACCCCCAGCAGTACAGCGGCCGATCAAACTCGATGAAAGACTGACGATTCATCGATCCAGTTGACGCAGCTGGTGGAGCTCTCAGCGGGAAGGAAAGAATAGCGTGTCGCGACATAGTAAATCGACGGCGATGCTTCATCAATACCAATATGTCATTAATAAGATCACCTTTGTACTTCCCCCTCCTCTTAATTAAACTTTGGCAGAGTTATTTTCAGCTTATTTAGTATTATTATTCATCGGATTATCACGTGCAAGCTTTCTAAGCCATCAAACGCTGCACTTTAAAAAGAATTATATGAAACTTCTTTTAAAAAGTCAAACAAATCTAGTTTTGAAGTTTGCAGTTGCTAATAATTCATTAATCATATATAAATGGTTTGTCTCATTTTACGTGTGCCAAATAATCCAATTCCATCCCCACTTTAGAACTCACCCTTAAACTTGAGATGTTAGAAATTGAAACTTTGTGGGACAAAGGGAGTAGTCTCTAAACTTCATCTGGTATGTCACGGCTACACATATCATCAATAGCTGCGGCGTGGGAGGAGGAGGTCAAGGAGCTAGCTATGGTCGTATAGACGTGTAGTGAGAATTGAGGCGCCAACACTGACGGCCTCATCGGCCTCAACGAGTTCTTGGTGTTCAATGCAATTGCCAACGATGATAGGGGCGGAGCCTGACATGGGGCAACTAGGGATTGGGCCCTATGCCTGGCTCCAAAACTTCACATAATCCACTTACAAATTGTATGAAAATTTTTTAAAATACATATAAAATAGCTAATGAAGATTGTTTAGTTCGGCCCTAGGGTTTCGCCCCTGAACGGCGACACAATTACCGTCAGTCATGACCTCCATTACATCACCTCTATGGACATCGACGATAACGACACCTCCACATGCCAGATCTATGCATACACCAATGGTGACAACACCGTCGCTATCGTGTAGCTGGCCTGGTCATGTGCTTTGTGTCCTTGGGAAGGAGACAATTCTATTTCATCATTCCCAAATATTTGTCGTTTTGAGTTTATATTTTGTAACATTTGGTCACTTATCTTATTTAAAATATTATTGCAAATATATATATAAAAAAGCTACACCTGAAGAACTTTTGATTGTAAAGTTAATAAAAAAATAAATAGTAATTTCATAATTTTTTAATAAAACGAATGATCAAACATAAAGAAAAAACTTAAAACAACCAACATTTTAGAACAAAGATAGATAGTATCGACGAGAGGGGGAAGAGTAGTTGAGAGAGAGTGAAAACTAGAAAATAGAAATAGACATAGACAACCTTGTTGATAGTTTGAATCCCACCGTCCAGAGAAACGCATATTTGGACGACCGGGTGGGCGGCTAGGAGGGTTTTCGTAAACGACAACGTTCTCATGATTCAGTAGCAGCCTCACAAAGGGCCTCTTTGGGGGGGCTTCTATCAGCTCCAGCTTCTTCCAGAAGCTGTAACTTGCAACTGGCAGAAGCTGTCCCAAACGGTTCACAGCTTCTGAAAATAAACTAAGAAGCCAGAATCTGGAGAACCTGGGTTTCAGAGTTTTTTCAGATTCTTAGAAGCTGGCTAACAGACAGCTGCTTCTTATAATCTTAAGCTCTCCAAACAGGCCCAAAGCCCGATCCAGATTCTCTTCTATAGCAAGAGTAGTCTAATTTGCTACAGTACCAACGTAGGGTATAAAGGGTGCCTGCCATAGTTTTCCTGTTTCCCGTAGAAAATGCTAGTGTTACCGGAGTGGGCCGGAATACCACTGTACCAGAGAGTGGGCCGGAGTACCACTGTACCTGCAAATGCGCATCACTGTCAAAGGACCCCATCCCACAGTCCCAGATGGATCAGTGAACGTGTGGTGACTGGTGAAGCACGGCATCATTGGTGCCTACCCAGTACCCACCGGTAGTTGATTAGAAGCAGCTCGTGCAACTAACTACAGAAGCAGCTGCAGCTCGTGCTAGAATGCATCCACCCAAGCTGCAATAATTGAACACTTAGCAAGCTGGTGTACAAACAGAACAGTGAACCACTATATCTTCGTCAACAATCTCAACTCTCCAAGCATCTTTGCAATTGCAGATAGAAGCAACCGCGCTTTAATGGCGAAGCCGACCGTCGTTTTGCTGCCCGTCTGGGGCACCGGGCACCTCATGTCCATGCTTGACGCCGGCAAGAAACTCCTCGGCGCCCAAAGCGGCGGTGGCCTCTCACTCACGGTGCTCGTAATGCAGCCGCCGAGGGAAGAGTACGTGTCGGCCGTCGCCGCCACCGTACGCCGGGAGGAAGCCTCCGGCCTCGACATCCGTTTCGTCCAACTCCCGCCCGTCGATCCCCCGACCGACTGTACGGGTGGCGTCGAGGAGTTCGTCTCCCGCTTCGTGCAGCTCCACGCGCCGCACGTGAGAACAGCCATCTCCGGCCTCGCGCCGTGCCCGGTCGCGGGGCTCGTCATCGACTTCTTCTGCACGACTCTACTCGACGTAGCCCGCGAGCTCGCCGTCCCGGCCACTTACGTGTACTTCACCTCCAACGCCGCGTGCCTCGCGCTGTTCCTGCGGTTGCCGGCGCTCGAGGAGGAGATCGGCGCCGAGGTGGAGTTCGAGGAGATGGACGGCGAGGTGGACATCCCTGGGTTGCCGCCGGTGCCGCCGTCGTCGCTGCCGTTGCCGGTGATGGACAAGAAGAACCCAAACTACACGTGGTTCGTGTACCACGGCAGGCGTTTCATGGAGACCGACGGCATCATTGTCAACACGGTCGCCGAGATCGAACGGAGCGTCCTCGCCGCCATCGCGGACGGCCGCGTCACGCCGCGGGGAGCCCCCGCCCCGGCGGTCTATCCGGTCGGCCCGGTGATCTCGTTCACCCCGGCGCTCTCCGACTCCGAGCACGAGTGCGTGCGGTGGCTCGACGCCCAGCCGGCGGCGTCCGTCGTGTACCTCTGCTTCGGGAGCATGGGCAGCCTGTCGCCGCCGCAAGTGAGCGAGGTCGCCCACGGACTAGAGCGGAGCGGGCACCGCTTCCTGTGGGTGCTGCGCGGCCCACCGGCGGCGGCCGGCAGCCTGAAGCCGACCGACGCGAACCTCGACGAGCTCCTCCCGGAGGGGTTCCTTGAGAGGACGAGGGAGAGGGGACTCGTGTGGCCGACGTGGGCGCCGCAGAAGGAGATCCTCGCGCACGCCGCGGTAGGCGGGTTCGTGACGCACGGCGGGTGGAACTCGACGCTGGAGAGCCTGTGGTTCGGGGTGCCGATGGTGCCGTGGCCGCTCTACGCGGAGCAGCACCTGAACGCGTTCATGATCGTTGCCGCCCTGGGCGTGGCCGTGGCGATGGAGGTGGATAGGAAGAGGAATAACTTCGTGGAGGCGGCGGAGCTGGAGCGCGCGGTGAGGTCGTTGATGGGTGGGGAGTCGGAAGAGGGGAGGAAGGCGAGGGAGAAGGCGGCGGAGGTGAAGGCCGCGTGCAGGAAGGCCGTGGAGGAAGGTGGGTCTTCCTACATGGCGGTGCACAAACTCTGCGAGGAGCTTAAAGCAGGGGTTCCTAAATAGCGTATTGGTATTATGATGCCACTTATCGTTGAACCTATGGATGTTGATTCTCAAAAATATTTAAATAGAGTTTCCGTGATTTAATATTTATGAAGTTCGTAATTAATAAATGTCGATTTGTACCCGGTTTGGAATCAATGAAAACCGGGTTATGTTCAAATTAGAATCTGAATGCTCCATCTATCAAAATATAAAATATAGCTACCTTAAAATATTTAAAGGGAAAATTCAAATACCCCATATAAATCACTAATCCTTCTACTTTTTCCCTATAATTCACTTTCGTACAAAATACCACCCTATAAATTCAGTTTTTCTTCCAATTATACACCTACAATAAATTTCAATAATTTATCACCATTAGATTGACTCCACGTGACACGTGGACTTCTAGCATGGTGACACTATACTATCTATTTCAATAAAGATGGTTTTTACTTGTCAACCGGATATCGTACTGGGTTGTAGTTATTCGAATTAGCAATGTGGCACATTTGACGCTTTTGTCGAACAGGAACCATCCATAGCAAGATGGCATGTGACAACCCTATTTTTTAATATTGGACATCCACGTGCCACAAGGAGTTGAGAGCCAACAGTGATAAATTGCTGAAAACAAGCTTTAGGTGAAAAATTAGAAGATAAATTGACTTATATGGGGGTTATTTGAATGAAAATAAGTTATAGGAGGAAGGTGAAAGGGGCAGTGAGTTATAGGGAGGTATTTTGATTTTCCCTAATATTTAAACATGTCTTAAAACATAGTAACTTCTATACATACAAATCTCGAGGAGATGGTTTTTAAAACCTCAACGGGATGTTCCCTCGCTATTTCATGTCTTCCGAATTGTAATGAAATATTATGAAAATATTTGATAAGATAAATCACTATACAAATATGCAAGATTAAATTCAACTTATACAAGCTGTAACAAAAATAATAAATTTAACTGAAATTTGTATACGAGAGCTCACATCGAAATTTATTGTTTTTTTTCACGGTCAGCAAGACAAAACAAGAACTTCCACGGTTAGCTTAGCTGACCCTGTCACGTAATTGTTTCCTTCTACAGAGAAAAGGAATATTTTACTGCATCTACACGTGACGGCGATGCCATGCTAGCCTAGGCTCTTCGTAATAAAAGTTGTGGGGGTACATACGATCGACAGTGGTACACCACTTAACTGCACAGCGACGCGTACATACACGTAGATCGATCGGTACATGGACATTAAGCCGCTACGCGCGCCGTTGGACGAGCTGTGGTTCGTATCATGGAGGAAAGCAACAGAAAGTTCAGTGGAGAAATTAAGAAAGGCCAGGAGGAAGTTGCTAGGCCGGGCCGGGCGGGGACCTGGACCTCCTTTGTCAGGACAAATGCCGGTTTGGTTCGCCCTCCCAAAATCTGCATTTTGTCAACGTAAAGGCGAGAAAATCATGAGGGAACGTGGGGCCCGCAATTAATCCCGGAGGGGGCCACGGACAGCGACTGGTGAGCCAGATGTACATGATTAGCCAATTAAAAAGGGCGCGCCATTAGCGCGATGATGATCTTCGTGAAAGGGACATGTTCCGTAAAGAGGAAGGGGAAAATACATGAAGAAAAAAAAGCGCGTGCAAAGTGCAAAAACCTAGCGAGCGGAGCGTGACATGGCGGCCATAAACGGGTCATGTGTCAGCAGTTAATCCAGAAGGTGCAGTTGTCGTTTTCTTGGCATTTATGTGTACCCTTGACAGATCAACTGGGGTAATTAGGCTAGCCATGGCTCGATGGCTAGCTTGACAGGCACTTGTACATTTGCGCGATGATACACGTACGAACGTCCTATATGTCCCGTCTACCCTGATCGTACGCATGCACGGGGCGCAAGGCACATGTTTTTGCCTACGCTCTCGATCGTCGCAGCACTAGACGGTATAGAGCCAGCATATTAGCAGGCAGGCAAGCAGGCTCCGATGCCGAGCGGCCCCCTTTAAAAATATTTGTTAGACGTCTGAAAAAATCATTTTTGGTCTAGTGGGTGTGGATCGGCACTTACAAATACTATAGTCAACAAATAGTCGAAAACAAAAGGAATTAAATTATATGAACTGGCCGCACGGTAGTTTCAGCAAATGCTCAAACTACTCAAATGGCGACCGCTCTTTCCTATCTACAGTATTAAATTGCTACAGTGCTTAGGATACGACACACTTAAAACGTACTGCAGTGCTTATTTCTCTATAGACTTTATGTTTTAGTACGCGATAACGTCAACTGTGCTAAATCAATGCGCCTGTGCGTACTGCGTACAGCTACCGCACGTAACAGCGCCCATACTCGAAGCCACTACTAATATATGTGTACGCATGCACAACACTTGTCCAACAACGGCCGAGTACGTGCGCATCGAGACGTGGCCATAGGGGTGTATGTTCTGGGATGAAGTCACGTGCATCAATATATACTGAGGCACAGGGGGCGTGCATCAATATAGTACATCGGACGCATTTGTTGTTGGATCTCCAGCACACACCACCGACGCGACGCACCCGGGCAGACATGTCGAATCGTCGTCTACTGTTAATTATTTAAGACGTTACAGTGTGCTGCGCGGAGCTAAGCCACCTTGTTCACTCACTGTTCTTAGAATTAAAGTATACTCTAGTATACAATGATGAGAATCTAAAAGTTAGACTAACCTTTTTCTTCGTTTTCCTCTATTTTTCCTTTGTGACATCTACTGTACGACTGAGGCATTCTGCAGCCTACCATGCCAGCCTACTGCAACCATCCTTTGTGACATCTCCTTCAGCCTTCTCCTTGTGCAACCATCCTTTGCAACCTTCTGCAGCCTATGCCTGCCATCATGCCTAAGGGCCTTTACGATGCACCGAGTTGTCGTTTGGCTTCAGCCTCTGGCTCGGACAAATTCCTACATGAACGCTTTTTGAATGGCTTTGCAGGGCTCCTCGGGCTGGTTTGAGCGTCAAAATTGTTATTACCAATTTTAGGCCATGCTAAAATTTGATATGTTTTGGCATGGTCAATATTTGGTAAGGCTAATGGTGTTTGAATTGAAGCCAAAGTAGTTTATTTTATTATTGAAGTGGCCTAATTTTTAAAGACATGTTAATATTTAGTCTCAATCTAAACATAAGTATATTCAAATTATCAAATATTGGTAGGCCAAAGTTTGGCTAAAAACAAACTGGCCGTCGACGTGAGCGGCTAAGGGAGAGAGAAGGAGGACGGGAGAGAGAGAAGGAGAAAAAGTGCATATCACCGTCCTCTTCGTTACGCGTCCGCTGATTGGAGCCGCACCGCCGCCGTCGCGAGACCGCCGCCGCGTTGTCCTGGAGCTCCGCCGTCGCGAGCCCACCGCCTTGTCGTCCCGGATCTGCGCCGCTGCGCCGCCCGGGAGCTCCGCCGTCGCGCCGTCCCGGATCTGCGCCGCCGCGTGCCCACCGCCTTGCCGGCCCGGAGCTCGGCCGCGCAGCCGCCCTCCTGCGGGAGCTCGCCGGCCGCCGACGGGAGTGGATCTCGGCACCGGGGAGTGAGGATGACGACGATTGCTTTTTTATTATTATTTTTATATTACTTTCAGGTTTTATGGGTTTTTTATTGTAAATGCTAGACCTATATGTAAATTTCAAAAGATTAAGGATTTTTTTAAATGAAAAAGGCTGCCAGGGTCTGATATGCAAACATTCACTTAAGTGGCCAGCATTGGACATGTGGTTGCTTCACAGTGGCCATGTCCTGTTTTCATCTCTTTTTTGCTTAGACCATCCGGGTGGGATGGCTTTCAGTCTTCCACTGTAAAGGTCTTTATAGAGGTTGTTTGGGTCTAGAAATTTTTTTTAAGTTCTTGATACATCAGATGTTTGGACATCAATTAAAAGTATTAAATATAGACTGATAATAAAACTAATTGCATAAAAAAGCTAATTTGTGAGACGATTTTTCTAAGCCTAATTAATCCACGATTAGCAAATGTTTACTGTAGCATCACATTCGCTAATCATGGACTAATTAGGCTCAATAGATTCGTCTCGCGAAATAGTCCAAAGTATGGGGTGGGTTTTATTAATAGTCTATATTTAATACTTCTAATTAGTGTCCAAACATCCGATGTGACAGGGACTAAAAAAAAAGTTGAAGAATCCAAACAGCCTCTTACTAAGCTGGCTATATGTATACGTGAAAGAGAGAAACAAAGACAAGAGAGGAGAGTGGGTTCTGATCTATCCGAGAGTTAGCTTTGCACATCCTCTTATAAAAATGTACTGAATGCATAGATGGACTTAATTATATCTAATAGGTAGGTTGTACTATTAACCTATGGCGGTGCCGCACGAACTCCGCCCGTACGACGCCACCTAATCTCCTGCCGCGTGTCTGACTTTGTGTGATATCGCCAGACGCAACATCTTTCCTTGGAGTCAAGCTGAAGGTTGGAGCCTAAAAAGGGGAAGCGTCTGTTGAAGACAGCATGCCAGAGCTGCAGCGGGCGTTGAAGAGGCGGCCATCCCCCGGCGGCGGCGAAAACGGGTCCCCCTGGAGCGACGCCACCGAGGCGAGGAGGATGGCAGGGGAAGCGACGGTCCGAAGAGGACGTCCGATCCCGACAGAGAAGACGGTGTGCAGATTAGAGACGGGTGAAGATAACCCAACGAATAATGCAGCGTCCAGAAGTTCAAGATCCATCATTCGTCGGCGCGAACCATGGCGAGGGCCGAGGGCGACCGAAATAACGGAGCCGGGACTACGGATCGGCTCGAGGAAAGGGGATCCGGGCCTACGGCTGTGGTTGGAGATCGCACACATGGCAAGAGTTTAGGTGGTGTCACACGGGCGGAGGACCCACGCCTCTCGCCACGCTCGGTCACCGTCGTATTTAATGCGTTGAACGGCTGCGTGGGAGAGAGATAGTGAGAGCTATGTGCCTAACGTCACCCGTGGCCCAGTTGGTGGCCCGCCGACTGGTAGGCCCCACTAGAGGTTAGGTAGGTTGATCATGCACCCCCGTCAGCAGCATGATGGTCTCGCCGTCTGTTTTTCTTCACCAACTCTCGCGACGTGGTGACATGGGTGGGAGCGAGACATGCCCCTGAGAGGACAAGACTGTAGCTACATCCCTGTTGTTTAACAGTAGGGCTGAAAAACTCTAGACCACTGTGGTGTCCCCTTGTCCTATAAAAGAAGGCCCTGGTCCATCGTAGAGAGGATTCGAGTTCTGCTTCTTACTTACCTGGTCTTATGAAGGAAGACAAGAGATAGCCACCTAGAGAACAATCTCATTGTAGAGGTTGAAAAAGGGATAGGCAGAAGAATTATACTCTGATTGTTGCACAAAAGAATCATCATACCAAATATCTGTAGTCGAATCTCCCTCATCAAGAATCAAACGGGAGTAAAGTGTTACGCTTCTAAGCAGCCCGAACTTGTGTAAAACACCTGTGTCTAGTGTGTTGCATCGCTGTTTTCCATCTTCCCCACCTTCTTCTTCACCTTGCTTCAGGCTTCAACTTCGTATCCCTATGCCAAACCACAAAGTGGGTTCCATAGATCCCTGCTATACGAGCTCATGCTCCGACAGATGTAGTACTATTCTTCTTGCGGTATTTGTAAAAAAAAAATCTTCTTACGGGTTTATCAGGTTACCTGCTTATACATCATAAGTTGAGCATGTAGCTATTGTCACATGACAGTTAGGCAATGCTAACTCCCATTAGGGCTTGTTTAATTGGTGAAAATTTTGTATTGGATGTTATATCAAATGTTTGACTGGATATCGGAAGGCTACTTCGGCGACTAATTAAAAAACTAACTATATAGGGTGTCTAAAAACTACGAGACGAATTTATTAAGCCTAATTAATCAGTCATTAGCACATGTGGGTTATTGTAGCATTTATGGCTAATTATGGACTAATTAGTCTCAAAAGATTTGTCTCCTGATTTTTATGAAAACTGTGCAATTAGTTTTTTTTCATCTTTATTTAGTGCTTAATGCACGTGTTTAAATATTCGATATGATGTTGTTAGGGAAAACTTTATGTGGACTAAACAGGGCCTCAGTGAAACATACATTGCCACTTGCCTATCAAATCCATTAGTGGAGCTAGGCTCATATCTACGGGGTCTACACCCATAATGAATATTTCTTCACTTTTAAAATATATCGCTATCTTGGAATAAATGTGATATTTTTTAGTCTAATGTATCTAATATAACAGCCTAAATACATTGGACTTAAAAATTTCATATCGATCCCGTCCAAGATAGTTACTCTCTCCGGTCCAAAAAAAATATAATTCTGCGTTTAAATATAAACGTAGGCTATATTTAGATTTAAATTCAGGATTATATTTTTTGATAGTAGTATATTTTAAGACATAGATAGTAAAAGATTTTCTACATATGACTTCATCGTCTATGTGGCAGTGGGGCACTTGTCAGCCTCGTCTAACAAGTCAGAGTAACGAGTTCAATGGTGTATGATAACATGACGTGACGTATGGTGTCAATGTTTTAGAGAGGGTTAGCATAATGTGACATGACTTTGTTGACGGATGGGCATTCATGTCTCAAAATTTTCAATGTTGTAACCTCACACGTAAGGTACTACTCTCTCCGGGGATTTCTATTTTTTTATAACTTTGATTATTTTATCTTATTCAAAAATTTATTAGAAATATATAAATAAAGTACTTTTGATTTAATAATAAAGTAAATCACAAATAAAATGAATAATATTTTTTTATTTTATTTAATAAGACGAATTGTCAAAGTTATAACCTAAATATCAAAATCCTCTATATTGGGGACGGAGGTAGTATATGATTTGAAGCAAAAGCAAAAAATTTTGATCTATAATTATCATTTGTTTTGTAGAATTGAATATATTCTTATTCCTCTATTTAATCTGTTCCTACGGGGTGACATTAAACACAATCTGGTACTAGTCTACACAACAAAATCTCGGTCAGCTTTGCCTCCGGCGAGTGCGTGACAGCGGGAGTACGTGCTCAGTGTCATCTGCGAGCTCCAGGCTCCAGCTAATGGCGAGCCCAGCGACGGTGGTGCTCGTCCCGTTCTGCGTCTCCGGCCACCTGACGTCCATGCTGGAGGTCGGCAAGCGGATGATCCGCATCTGCCGCGACGCCGGCGACGACGACGAGGACGGCCGCGCCATGTCGCTCACCGTTCTCCTCGCGCAGCTTCCGTTGTCCAAGCGCGCGCCCGAGATCGACGAGACCATCCGCCGGGAAGCGGCAGCTGCGGCGGCAGGCATCGGCCCGGACATCCGGTTCCACGAGCTCCCCGCCGAGGAGCTCCCCGACTTCCGCGGCGGCGAGGACTTCATCTCCCGGTTCATGCAGCGGCACGCGGCGAGCGCAAAGGCGGCGATCGCCGGGCTGGAGTCCCGCGTCGCCGCCGTGGTCGTGGACCTTTTCTGCACCACGTTCCTCGATGACATCACCCGCGACCTCGGCGTCCCTGGGTACGTGTACTTCACCTCCGCCGCGTCCATGCTCGCGCTCATGCTGCGGCTGCCGGCGCTGGACAAGGAGGTGGCCGTGGATTTCGGGGAGATGGAGGAAGGCGCCACCGTCGACTTGCCCGGGTTGCCGCCGGTGACGGCAGCTCTGCTGCCGAAGCCTGTGCTGAAGAAGGATGACAACTTCGCGTGGCTCGTGTACCACGGGAGCCACTTCATGGATGCCGCGGGGATCATCGTCAACACCGTCGCTGAGCTCGAGCCGGCCGTCCTCGACGCCATCGCCGACGGCCGCTGCGTCTCGGGACGCCGCGCACCGGCCGTGTACACTGTCGGTCCCGTTATTTCGCTCAAGCCACCGGCACCGCCAGAGACGAAGCCTGCGCCGCACGAGTGCGTGAGGTGGCTCGACGCGCAGCCGCGAGGCTCCGTGGTGTTCCTCTGCTTCGGGAGCATGGGCAGCTTCGCGCCGCCGCAGGTGCTCGAGATCGCCGACGGCCTCGAGCGCAGCGGACACCGCTTCCTGTGGGTGCTGCGCGGGCGCCCTCCGCACGGCGTGCCGTACCCGACGGACGCGAGCCTCGACGAGCTCCTCCCGGAGGGGTTCGTGGAGAGGACGAAGGAGAGGGGCCTCGTGTGGCCTCGGTGGGCGCCGCAGAAGGACATCCTCGCGCACGCCGCGGTGGGTGGGTTCGTGACGCACTGCGGGTGGAACTCGGCGCTGGAGAGCCTGTGGCACGGGGTGCCGATGGTGCCGTGGCCGCTCTACGCGGAGCAGCACCTGAACGCGTTCGAGCTCGTGGCCGTCATGGGCGTCGCCGTGGCGATGGAGGTGGACAGGAAGCGGGACAACTTCGTGGAGGCGGCGGAGCTGGAGCGCGCTGTGAGGACGCTGATGGGTGGGGAGTCGGAGGAGGGGAGGAAGGCGAAGGAGAAGGCGGCGGAGGCAAAGGCCGCGTGCCGGAACGCTGTGGAGGAAGGCGGGTCATCGTACATGGCGTTGCACAAGCTCTTGCAGGAAATTACTCGTACGTCGTCTTAGATAATTATGAAAAATTATAATGGTGCGTATATGGGTTAATGCAATAACTCTTCCGTTAAAAACTTAAAATTTGATGGGAGTAATTGTTTTAGTTTGTTCGATCGAAATTATGGATGCTACCATATACTTTATGCTGTCAGCTTCTTATGAACGGTTTTGCTAAACAACTGTCGGGTGTTTTTTTGTTTCAACTATTTAATTGGAAGTTATATATATATATATATATATATATACATATTATAAAAGTTCAAGATGAATGTGTCATCTTTCTGTGCACCCATTTTCGTTCCCCGCTGACGTCATGCTGAATCGGCCCAGAAAAACGCCCGAATTATCTCCTACATGAGCGATCCCGATACTAAGAAAGCCCGTTTCATCCTTCATAGTGTAAGCGTTGTCTGTCGCCATCAGCCGCATTCGAATTGGCGGCACAGACCAGATCACCGGACGATATCTTTCAAAAGATCCCAAAAAACACTTGAACAAATCCAAAAAATCTCACCAGAAAATGAGTGTCGTTTGAGGCTGGAACCAAGAGCAGAGCAGGATGGCATTACAACATGAACCAACCATCAACTGATCATAATAATCAGGCAGAAC
>CM002485.1:13711905-13778739 GCA_000325765.3 Leersia perrieri
TATATTTACTGGATGTGACTTATTCAGTTTGGAGATGTAATTTTATTCTTCGTATTTTGAGACGAGTAGTACTAGTGATGTGACTTATCCTTTATATATTGAGATGAAAAAAAAGTACTGCTAATGTTAACTTGGCCGTGTCCTAATATTCCCTTCTATTCATCCTAATGGACTGGTTGTACTGGTGAGGCCCAATCTTTTTAAGAGAAATAAACGAGGAATATCAAACTGCACCGTCCACATTACGACATCCAATAAATGATGTCTCTACCTGGCACGACACCGCTGCTCGGAAAAATTTATGGTGAAACCCACATCCCAGAAATTTGGGATTATGCCACGTCATAAAACGTGTTTACGCATAATGCCATCTCACAAAATTGCTACGATAAAAAGCCACGTTTATCCCGGTGGTTTTCGATACTATACCATTTAATACTATTTAGGATAAAAATACACTATAATTTTATAAAAACACCCCTCAAACAAAAATAACCATCACCAAGATACAATGCCATTTCGTCACAAGGAGAGAGGGATGGCGAGGCGAGGCAGGGCCTACCACCGGCCTTCATCCACGCTGTTGCGCCAGTGGATGAGGAGGTGTCGGAGGACGAGCGGTGGCAGTGACATGGCAAAGGCGAGCGGTGCCGGTCAGGTGAAGTATGAGCGACGACAGCAACAACGGGAGCATGGGCAGAGGACGGGCGGCGGTGGCGCAAGCGGGGGTGGAGGTCAAGTGGCGGTGGCGCCAGCGCATACGGAGAACGAGCCGTGGCGGTGGCACCGATGGAGGATGAACGCGTGGCAGCCCCAGCGCGGGTAGAGGACGAGAGGTGGCGGCAGCGTGGGCAGAAGGCGAGCAGCGGCGGTGCCAGCGCGGGCAAAGGACGAGCAGCAGAGGTAGCGTGGACGGAAGATGAGTGGAGGAGAAGGGGCAGCGGTGCTAGCACGGGCGAAGGAAGAGCGGCATCCCTCCTCGTTGGTGGTCACAAAAAAGAGATGTCTTAGAGCAGGAGAAAGAAAACGAGTCTAGGGATCATTTTGTCCATAATGGCATTGCATCGAATTTCATCAGTTTAAGCGTGTTATTTTATTGAGGCATCTTTTAGTGATGCCATTTTGCCAAAACGCATTTTATACGATGGCATATTCTTAAATTTCTCTGTCTCGGGTGGAAATTTGGAAAGAATTTTATACAAGTTTTTGAGAACTCTAAAAAAATTTACAGATGCAGGTAAGATATAAATAGACATATAAGCAAAGTTCCAAGAGCAAATGCAACCTTGATTATGAGATAAAATTGACAAACGGCAAATCACGATGTTCCTTTTTTTTTTTTAACTTTTTCTCTATTTTTTCTTAATTTTATATGTCACAAACGATGTTGTTGCACGGTTGTTTAATGTCATGTTAGCTACATGTGTGATTTTTTAGAATTTTTAAATAGTTTATAATGTGGTTTTTATGGTGTGCATTTATTTATGATTTCCACCGTATATCACGTTAGCTACACAGGAAATCAGTCGTACTCACACACAAAAATAGGAGTATCAATTCTCGTCGACAGTAGTACTCGGTGACAGTGCGAGTTGGGTGGAGTACAAATTAAGGTGGATCCACAGACCACAGTGTAATGGCCTACACACCATAACTGAATAAAGCCACTGCATAGTCAATTCATTCAGCCTATTGCTTCGCCATCAGCCAGCCGTTGCGCAAATCGTGTCGCCGGTGACGGGGCGAGTTGGGATGCAGTAAAAGTGGAAAAAGGAAAAAGAAAGTGCAGCACACAAATCTTTATGTTTATTTGCTTGTTATAAAAGTTCAAAATGTATATGTCATCTTTTTTCATTCGTCGCTGACGTCATCATGATGCCAGCATGACATCGTCAAAATCAGCCCAGAAAAAAAGTCTGAATTTGCACATCGAGGTGAGCGTGGCATCGAGGAACGTCGTCTCGGTCTCGGGGAAGAGTGATGGCGAGAGGAGATGCACCTCGCCGCGCAAGATGAACACGCGGTTGGGGGCGGTGTCGGGGTATATCCACCAGGGTAGTGCGAAGACGGACTCGATGAGGAGGAATTCCCCGTCGAAGTCCCAGGCCCGCGCGGCGAGGTTGAGGGAACGCGCGGGTGAGGGAGAAGAGGAGGGAGCCACCGCTTGCTGTTGCTGCCCGTTTTTATTGCCAAACTATCGCCGCCGGGGTCAACACGACCGGATCCCACCACCCAGGGATCATGGCAGCCGGATCTAGCTGTCGCCGTTGTCGCCCTGCTGCTTGCGCCCGAGAGCCATCGTCGCCCTGCCGCCTGTGCCAGAGCGTTGTCGTCTGTGCTCCTGTCACCTGCTGTTGCGCGCCGCCGCCTGCCCGAGCACCGTCACCTACGGCTGCGCGCTGCCGCCTGCGCCCCACCGCGAGCTGCCACTGCCAGCCCATGCCGCCGCTGCCCCCATGGGGAGGGTGAGAGGCAGAAGAAGGGTGGGGAATTAGGTTAGGGTAGCTGAATATATATGTCCCTCTTTAAGAAGGGGGCATGAAGCCAAATGGTACATGAGAAAGGGGCATGTGATTTAGGAGATGGACTAAAATTAGCTAATACATATGTACCGGGTAGATGCTAATTGTTTTTGAAAGTTACAAGTAATGAGCTTTATTTATTAGTTGGATATTAAATCATGATATGCTCTTTGCCTATTTGATTTTGTAGCTTGATCGTTATAATTAATCTGCTGCAATGTTTTCCTTCCTTGAATTTTCAACTTGTGCCATGAACACAACAAAAGCAAGGTTGAACACTTGGATACACATGGGAGCAAATTTGTGATTGCTAAACTTCAACTAAAGCTCTACCAAAATAAATACGTAACTGAAAGGAATGCTTTGGATTGTTTTAGTGAAATGTAAGTATAAATATGAGTACAATTATAATATTAGAATGACGTGTGTATTCTGATGAGGACCTAGATACCCGTTGCAACGCACGAGCAGTATTATTAACATGTAATTAACTGAGTATCGCTATTTTAAACTTGAAAAATCTGTTATTTTATTTTATTCAACAACTTTCGTGTACTAGTAGAAAATTTTTGAAAACGATAATTTGTTTAATCGTCCGGGAAGCGTGCATTTAGAAAAAAAATTAATGTACTCCTCCGTAAAAAAATATATGTATAGATTCAAACCCAGAAATGCTATTTTTTTTATTAGGACAGATGGATTAGGAAGTTGTTCGCACCGTTTTTTGGAAACAACCAAAAAGCCCCTAAAGGTGGATTGACACCCTTAGTTGCTTGGTACTCTCTCTGTCCCCAATTGTAAAGAATTTTGTTTTTTCTCCGTGTTTAACCATTTGTCTTAATTTAAATAATTGGAAGTACTTATGACTTATTATTTTTAATATTAAAACTAAATTTTTGAATAAGACGAATGTCAAACGTTACCGCTATGTACTCAATGTTATATTAATGCAAACAACATCAGCTAATGTACTTTGCATGCATAAGTTGTGTTTATATTACAGAGTAACACGTGAAGTCTTGCTGTGTTACTTATGCACGTGTGTACTCGTTATACTATTATACTCTTGTAACCAAAAGAAGTACTCGGTATTAATAAATACCATTTCTAGTAAATATCATTCCAAGGTTGCTTTGCAGATATTAATAATACTCGGTATAGGTATAGGGTATTCCGTATTATTATATGCTAGGTCATACCCGCATGTTGCTGCGGAATGTATTACATATATTTAAAAGATCTATGCAAACTCAATGAAAGAAATAAGATGAACTAAATAAGAGAAGAAAGGCAATATATTTGGAAAGCATTATGAAAATCTAGTGGCAAATATTGAGCAATTAAACATAACATCACGCATGATAAGGCTGTTTTAAATCAATGAGATGAGTACCTTATATTTATAGGATTTTACTTAGAATTTGCGCTGAAGGACATGGATATTTGTTTGGCTTGGATGTGTTGGGTGTTAGGGCACCCACAATGCTTATCTATAAGCTCTTCATCTTTTTTATGTGGGAGAAATTAAATGAAAAAAGAGAACAAAACTATTTACTAGCCTAGAAATAGTCTATAGAAAAAAACAAGATGGTAGATTAAATGAAGAGAGAGCATAACTACTGCTTCCTCCATTGAGTATACAGCTATATGAGTATACTATTAATTTAGTCTATAGCTAAGTTATATATATTTTATAGATAGCACCTTACTTTATCATTGTTATCATTGCGGTTGTTCTTACGGGCCTACTGTTTGTGTGGAAGAAAAGAATTAGGGGGCAATTTAATGTACCTGAGCATACCTGACAATAGTAAACTGTCATTGATGCGAGTAGTTAATACTGTGAAGGGAATAATTGTGGACGCATATAAAGGTAGATTTGGTGGGTTCTCAAGAACCGGCTGAATAGCAGTATATTTTGTAAATCTTTTTTTTTAAGAACTCATCGGGGGGCTACAATAGCAGCTCATCTGAATTTACTAATAACAAAAACGAAAGTTCAGTTACAAACTAAGTCTGTACATAGCGAAGGGAATTAGAAAAGATACTTTGTAAATCAGGCCATAATAAATATGTCAACGGCTCTGAACTTCGCTCTTGCTTCGATGCATGACTTCAAAATGCTTTATAAAACACATAATAAGTCCTCCTTGAATCTTGGGGCTAAATTTTTCTATCCACCTTTTTGGAACAAGGTCTTCAATTGTTTGGCCCTGTGTGTATTGCAAAGGAAAACCATAGGAGAAAATATCCACTCTAATCTTTTTTTTTTTCATTCATGTGACAAATCATATGTTTTCCCTATAGTTCATTCGAACATTCCTATGACATCTTGTGTTTTCAAATCTTCTATTTTGCTTATGTATTCATGTATTTTTTTTTCTATTCTTACATTTTTTCTCAATCATGCATTTTAAACGAGCCCTTACCAGTAAATACTTAATGCGGCCACAGCTTATCCATCCGAATCCTTATTTGATCTATGCCGTGGAGAAGTCTTCAAGTTTAATTGTATTTTAGTTTTTGGTACGATTTTTTTTAAAAAATGGTTCTTTTTTCAGAATGGTCATGAGGGAGAAATTCCCTACCAAAATTTTACTGAAAACATGTTATACTACGATAGGCATATAAACGATAAAGAATAAAGATCAATTACAGAGAGCACAAGATTTTAACGTGGAAAACCCTTCCAAGGTGGGAGAGAAAAAACCACGGGTGCCATCCAGCAAAGTCTTCACTATATCGGGGTGAGGTTACAACGCCGAACGGTGGCTTACAAGAGGTATATATATCGGTGAAACCCCTAATAGGGTACTGATCCATACCGCGGGGGCTCCGCCCCCGCACCCCCGGACGTCCCCACGAGTCCATCACAACAAACCGATCCTCTTGTCTACTAGTGTAACTGGATTTGGATCACAATTCAACAAACTCCACCTTAAGACAAATTCCCTTCCTGTAGCATCAATCAATCCTTCACCCTGAACACAACAAAGAAACATACTTTCAACGTCAAATAAATCTCTTGGGCTAAACAGTTATACCAACTAAGCTTGAGCAAATCTCAAACTTAGCAATAGGAACAAACTTTGTCATCATATCAGCAGGATTATCATGAGTACTAATCTTGCATACCTTTAGCTTACCTTGCACGACTACATCGCGAACATAATAGTAGTTGATGTCAATGTGCTTTGTGCTCTCATGGAACATCTGATCTTTAGTAAGATAAATTGCACTTTGACTATCACAAAACATGTTAATGTAAGAATCAACTCCATAAAGCTCAGCATACAATCCTTTCACCAAACAGATTCCTTACAAGCTTCAGCAATAGCCATAAACTCAGCTTCAGTGGTAGACTGGGCAACAACTGGCTGTAATGTTGCCCTCCAACTTACAGCACAACCACCAATGGTAAAGACATAACATGTGAGGGACCTTCGCTTATCCAAATCAGCAGTAAAATCTGAATCTACGTAGCCAACAAGTCCCTTGTTAGTCCTTCCAAACTTCAAACAAGCATCTGCTGTACCACCAAAATACTTGAAAATCCATTGAACAGCCTTCCAATGTTCTTTTTCAGGATTAGCCATATATCCAGTAACCAAACTCATAGCATGAGATAAATCTGGACGAGAGAAAACCATGGCATACATCAAAAAACCAACAACACTAGAATATGAAACAGTGGACATGTCCTCTATATCCTCATCAGTAGTAGCATATTATAAATCTGATAATTTGAAATGATATGCAATAGGAGTACTAACAGGCTTAGCATCTTGCATGTTAAAATGATGAAGTATCTTCTTAATGTAGCTTTGCTGACTAAGAAATAACAAACCAGATTCTGTCTCTAGTAATTTCCATACCTAGTATCTTCTTAGCAGCACCAAGGTCCTTCATGTTGACTACTCAACAGTTTCTTCAAAGTAGTGATTTCTCCCTTACTCTTGGCAGCAATCAACAACATATAACATCAAGTATATAGGTAATCCATTAATAAATTTAATGTACACACAACTATCAAGTCCAGACCTCTTAAAGCCATGTGAAAATATAAATAAATCAAACATTTTATACCACTGACGAGGAGATTGTTTCAAACCGTACAAAGATCTTTTCAACTTGCAATCATAATCCTTCTTACCAGGCACTATGAACCCTTCTGGCTGGTCCATGTATATCTCCTCCTCAAGCTCTCCATGCAAGAATGTCGTCTTCACGTCTAACTGCTCAAGCTCAAGATCATGCATAGCAACAATACTTAAAAAAAGTACAGATTGAACTATGCTTTACCACTGGAGAGAACACATCATTATAATCAACACCAGGGATCTGACTAAAACCTTTTGTAACTAACTTGCCTTATACCTTGCAGGCTCACTTGGAGACAAACCCTTCTTTCTTTTGAAGATACATTTGCAACGGACTGGCTTCTTCTGTTTAGGCAAGCGCATAATCTCCCATGTGCCATTCTTGTCCAGGGATTGCATCTTCTCCTGCATAGCTGAGATCCACCTCTCACGATCACCAGCGACAACAACTTTAGTACATGTGGCTGGTTCATCAGTATTCTCCACATGTTCAGCACAACTAAAAGCATAATAAACCATATCACACTCCTCAGTTAGGCGAACCGGTGGTCCACAACTCCTCTTTGGCCTGATATGTGCAATGGACTGATCCTGTGGCTGCAAAACAGAGAGTAAGTGCTGAACAATATCATGAACATCATTATCCACAGTTTTAGTTGGCTGATCATCTACGTGCTCCACCTGCACACTGACATGTTGCTGCTCATCAGGAACATCTGGCACTGCATCTGTGGACAAACTGTCATTAAACATAACAGATTCATTGAAAACAACACTCCTACTCATAAAAGTCCTTTTAGTTTCAGGATTCCACAACTTATATCCTTTTACTCCTGAGCTATAACCAAGAAACAGACACTTAATAGCTTTAGGCTCTAATTTTCCATTATCAACATGAGCACAAGCAGTGCAACCAAAAACTCTCAACTGTGAATAATCAACAGGCATACCAGACCATACTTCAACGGGAGTTTTCTTATCGAGTGAGATATGTTTATCAAGTAGCAAGCGGTGTTGGCGGCCTCTGCCCAAAAACGCCTACCATGTGGGCGTTGGACAGTATGCAACGTGCCTTCGAGATGATGGTTATGTTCATGTGTTCAGCCACCCTATTCTGTTGTGGAGTGTATGGGATGGTGTGATGCCTCACAAATGCCTTCATTCCTGCAGTAATCATCAAAAGCATCCGAACACAACTCACCATCATTGTCAGTACGAAGTTTTTTTTACTTCCTTTCAGTTTGCCTTTCTATCATAGTTCTACTCTTTAAAAGCAGCAAAAGTTTTATCTTTATGTTTCAAAAAATAAGGCCACACTCTTCTTGAATAATCATCAATAATAGTAAGCATATAACTAGCACCACCATAAGAAACCTTACGTGAAGGACCCCACAAATCAGTATGTACATAATCAAGTGTACCTTTGGTGCAATGAATTGAGGTGTTCAATTTTAGCCTCTTGTGTTTACCAAACACACAAACCTCACAGAATTTCAAGTCACTTTGAGTGCAGCCATCCAGCAGGTTCCTCTTCATCAATTCTGCCATGCCAAGTTTACTCATATGTTCAAGACCCATATACCAAAGGTTAGTCTTACTAGATTTATCTTTAGAAACAACAGCAGCGGTAACAGAACCATGTAAAGTACTACCTCTAAGAACATATAGCTTTGCATAATTCATATAATCTTTCATAGAAACAAGAGAACCTCTTGTTACCTTCAAAAGTCCATTCTTACCGGAGTATTCATATCCATCATCATCAAGAGTGTTGAGGGAGATGAGATTTCTGGCCATGTCTGGTATGTGCTCACATCTTTCAGTGTATGTGTCATGCCATCATGTGTCTTGATCTGAACGGAGCCAATGCCCACAATCTCATGTGGGTTATCATCTACCATACACACGACACCTCCATTCTGCACAGGCTTATAAGAACTAAACCAATCTCTGTTAATACAGATATGAAACGAACACGCAGTATCAAGTATCCATTCATCATGACTAGCAACACAACCAGCAAAAACAAGTCAATCTTCAGAATCGGAGTTTTCAGCACCTGAGACGACAGATGCCTTACCCTCGGATTTCCTTTTCTCCTTATTCTGCACCTTCCAGCAATCTTCAATGTTATGATTTTTCTTCTTGCAATACTTACGGAACATCTTACCCCTCGGTTTTGAACGACCTCTACCGTTCTAGCTCTTGGCACGGTCGTTGTTGTCGTTGTAGGATCGCTGCTCTGTTCTGCCCCTGACCTGCAACCCTTCGCCCTTGGAGAACGATGCATCAGACTGCACCATACCTTTCATCTTCTCCCTGTTCTGAAGAGCCTCATAAACTTCCGCTAGGGTTAGTTCATCATGGCTAAATAATATGGTGTCATGAAAATTTGCATACGAACTAGATAGTGGGCATAACAGAAGCAGACCTAGACCTTCATCATCAAACTTTACCTCCATCGACACTAGGTCGGCAACGATCTCCTTGAAGACCGATATGTGGTTCAACACCGAACCGTTCTCCTGTAGCTTGTGCGTGAATAACTTTATCTTCATATACATCTTACTGGTTAGATCCTTAAACATGCAGATCGATTCTAGTTTAAGCCAGAGTTCTGCAACAATCTTTTCCTACAACTATTCTTTCAAAATATTATTAGACAGATGAAGTTGAATCATTGACAAAGCCTTACGATCTTTCCATGTTTTCTCAGAGGTCCAGTCCTTCCTGGTTAGCCCAAAACCTTCCAGCACCTCATCAAGATCCGAAGATTGCGCTAGGACAGCCTGCATCTTAACTTCCACAAGTTAAACCTCGTCTTGTAGTCCAGCAACGCAGATCATACTTCATCGATGCCATCGCAAAACCCTAATCAAAAAACAAGCTCTGATACCACTTGTTATAGGATGATAGGTACATAAACCATAAAAAACAAAGATCAATCACAGAGGACACGAGATTTCAACGTGGAAAACCCTCCCAAGATGGGAGAGAAGAAACCACGTGCTCCAGCCAGCAAAGTCTTCACTATATCAGGGTGAGATTACAACGCCGAACGGCGGCTTACAAAAAGTATACATATCGGTGAAAACGAAATAGGGTACTGATCCGTACCGCGGGGGCTCCGCCCTCGCAGCCCCGGGCATCCCCAGAAGTCCATCACAACAAGCCGGCGGCGGGCCGGAGCAGCGCTCCAGTTAAAGTTGGCCCTCTTGTCAACTAGTGTAACTGGATTTGGATCACAATTTAACAAAAACAAAGGCAAAATACATAGATTCAAAGAGTTACAAAGTTCGAAATGGATAGCATAAAATATGTTTCCAAACATCAACTACCGCTGATCGGCAATGGGGATGCAATGACCCAATAGGGCAACATCTTCTATACATCTTGCTAGCAGGCGATGGAGGGAGGTTGGCATACTCCGACCTCCAATGGGTGTCTACAAGCTATATATCTTAAACAATATTTTATTTCCTTCGTTTCAAAATATAAGGCACAACCACTTTTTTCTTACCTTCTAAAATATAAGGCGCACATTAATTACATTATTACATGCATTGACAAAACAATAAACTAAAGCAAAATTAGATAGCATGCATTGGCTAGTTTGTACTAAATAAATATATTATTAAATATTTCTTGGTCTTTGTATTAAGGTAGTTGTGCCTTATATTTTGTAACGAAGGTAGTAATAGAGAAGAGATAAAAGTTACTACCTCCGCTCCAAAATAAAAGACATAACTACCTTAGATACAAAGACCAAGAAATATTTAATCATACATATTCTTAATACAAATTAGCAAATGTATGTCATAGATATATTTTTTAATTTATTATATTGTCAATGCATTTATACACGCCTTATATTTTAAACACATGAAGATAAAAAAGTGGTTGTGACGTATATTTTTGAACGGGCGAGTATCTCTTAATAAAGAAATAGTCCCTCGCATACACTCCAATATCAAATGATGATAACTTATGAGGTCATTTGAATTATAAGCTATGTGCTAAGAAGTAAAACATTACAAAAGTTGTCTTTTTAAAATACGTAGAGATAGCAATCTACACCAATTGTTGGAGACCTTCTAGGGACGACATCATAGGCGGTGGAGCCACAGTTCCCAAAAGCAGAGTATATAGAGCACATGGTAATGCTTAATAGGCAACAACGATGAAGGTGTTATCCCGCCGATTTGCTACGAAGAGACTTCGTTTGGTTGGATCCTTATTTTATTCCAGAACTCCCTGGCAAACGGGCAGCTGAAACGCAGGTGTGCACCCGTCTCCACGGCTGAATCACACAAAACACAGGTTACCAATGCCACTATCTTTTTATTGAGAAGATGAGTGATCAATTTGAAAAACAAAAATTGTATCTCTGTCGTAGACCTGTACTGCGCCGTAATTATGTCAGGATGAAGTGCACAAATAATTAACAAAGAGATTGATTAAGGAAGCGGCCGCGTGTGCCGCCGGCGGCGGTCCCGATTAACTTCGGTTGTTGCGCCGGCCGCCGCCAGGCTTCTTCTGCCCTCCACTCAAAGCCATCTCCAACGGGATGCTTATATGGGGTGCTTAAGTGAAAAACCTGATTTAATTTTTCATCTACAATTAGATCGGTGCTAATTCCAGGAGGCCACTGCATGCTTTGCTTGGCGTCAATGCTTTAGAGGTGCTTCACCAAACTAAGTAGTTATTCTCGTTCGCAAACAAAGAACGGTAAGCTCGGAGGCCGTTACTTATTTCAAGCACCCGTATTACATTAGTTGCATTGCATGATGGGGCTCTTAAGAAGATGCTCAACCTTTTTCTCTCTTTTTAAGCACCCAAATTAGCTCTTATGCTGTCGCTCTTCCCGCCGCATCGAGATTGACGAGGCAACGGAGGGCTTACTTGTAGCACCGTGTGGCCTTTCCTGCTTGTCTTGGGCTTTTTGAGGTTTCGGCCCACTCTGTCTCCCGTTGTGTCCGACGGGGGTGCGGTGCTGGCGTGCGGCACACAGCGGCAGTGCCCGAGTCCGTCTCGCATCGCTCCAGGTATTCTACCGATATGAACAGGAATCGTGGCCCGACCCCACACGGACAAGGTAACAGAACCGGAATCCGACTCGGTGTCAACTTTAGGCGGTTTACTCCTTCGCGTACCGACCTACCACGTCGCCCTATAAAGCCAGAACACCACGCACCGACATGACCACAAAATCGAGCAGTTGTAGCATCACGACTTCCACGACCACGAGCAGCTTCAGTTATACCCAGAAGCCCAACTGACAATTTCCAAGAGCGGATCGAAACATAAATTTTCACGATGATTTACGGCTCCCCCGACGGCGTCCACTACTGCCAGAACTGCGATCGCGTCACGCCGATGTTGTTTGACTACACCACCGGCAACTCCATCTGCACCGAGTGCGTTCTCGTCCTCAGCAACGTCTACGCCAACCAGCCGTGCCGCGCCGCCGCTGCCAAAGACGTCGATAGCGCTGATAACAGCAATAACCCTGGCCGCGCAACCGATGTCAGCAATGGCACCGCTCCGTTGCTCCCACACAACGAGGTCGCCGCTGCCGGCATCGCGCCGCCCAAGCTGCAGGCTGACGACGCAGGCTCGGCGGCGCCAAGGATGCGCGGTGCTGTCGTGCCGAAGATGCCAAAGATGCGTGGCGCGGTATCTGATACGAACAAGGCCCTAGCCGAGGGATTCGACGCCATCGCCAACATGGCAACCCAGCTCGGGCTCGCGGACACCGTGATCAACCGGGCAAAGGATGTGCTTCGGAAGCTAGAGGAGTCCAAGGCGTGCCCCAAGGGACGGAGCCGCGACGCGCTCTACGCGGCGTGCCTCCACACGGCGTGCCGAATCGAGGGCTCACCGCGGACGCTCAAGGAGCTCATCATGACAACGCCCGACGCGGCGGCGACAAAGAGGGACATGGGAAAGTTCATCAACGCAATAAAAAGGCATGTCGACTTGGGAAAGGAGGAATCAGGCCAGGATCAGCCGGAGGACATGAAGAGGACCGGTGGCATGGTGGTGCGTGCCGGCGATTACCTGCTGCGCTACGGGTCGGCGGTCGGAATGAGCGAGCAGGAGGTCATCGAGGCACAACGCGCGGCGAGCAGGCTAGAAGAGAGCCTCGACGTGCGGCGCAACCCGCAGTCCATTGCGGCCGCGATCATTCACATGGCGGTGCAGCGTTCCAGCAGCTGCAGGAACAAGAGCGTCCGCGAGGTGTCCGCGGCCACCGGCGTCAGCGAGTCCACCATCAAGGAGGCTTACAAGGACCTGCGCCCGCACGCTGCCCTGCTCTTCGGTGAAAATCACACGGCGACACAACCTGAAACATCCTACTAATTCATGCATTTTTGTTTGTGTATTTGTGTGTTGTTGATTAGATATTTGTTCAATAGCATGCTTGTACACCAAGTTGAAACTTCTCATTTGAAATTGGACTACCTTTTGTTTATCTAAAATCATTTTTTTTGAGAAATTTATCTAAAATCATTTGCATTTCAGCTAAATTCATATATTTATGTGTCATATATTTGATCCTTCAAGTCTTCAAGATTGGATGCGTCTGTGTTCGAATCATCTATTTATGGGCCCGAATTTGGTTGCTTCCTCGAGGCCGTGTCATGTACCAAAATACCTTTTGACTCACATAAAGCCCAGAGTGGTGATGCTATATGTACCGGGACACAAGTTCACGCTGGTGTCTTGCCCAGAATGCTCGGCTGCCCATAAACCTGACTTGCTAATGGGATGGATTTGATGGTCTCTTCAATTAGAGTGGCCCTTGGCCTTGGATAGGATGTCCATTCCCCATTTTCTCTTTTGCCAGAACAACAACATTCTTATGAAGTCTGTCTCGTTACAAGGTGGAATTGAACCGATATGAAACTATATATTTTGCCCAAAGTTTTATTAAAATTCTCATAAATTTACTGAAAAAAATCAAATTTAATCATTAGAAAATTAAATTATTTTGGATCGACAGTGGGAATGGCGATTCGGTGAGGCATGACAACCACTACAATATTTTTGGCCTTCCACATCGATAGAAAACGTGGCAATAGGGACTAAATATTGGCAATAACTATCAATTGACATGATATTATGCTTGTTGCGAGCCGTTGCAAGTACTTGTGTGGTATAAAGTTTGGACAACGACTTTTTTGATTGGTTGCAATACATATGGTTATTGCCACGCAATAAGGCGTTGCGTTTCATACTAGTTGCAATGACCGATGTCATGACAGTAGTATGTCTTGACACGCCATAAGGCGTTGCATTAGATATTTATCCTTAGATGAGAATCATACATGACGGTAAAAAAATACGAATAAAAGCAAATTTTTTTTTTTTTGCATTTTTTCATTCCATTAGCAATGTTGTCATGTCACTATCATGCTTCCATGATTTGTTGGCTAATTTTGCAGTTTTGTTGACTTTGAAATTTGAACCAAAGACCTTCCATTCTTTTAAAAAAGACCTCTCCACTGGGCTATGAGCTCACGCAAACAAATTTTCTCATATTATTCTTTTAACTATACACGAGAATGAGTCATCCACCATCTGCACAACTAGCTATTGCAACGAAACTGAAGATTATCGCAACAAAAAATATTTATGACAATATTTATCAGGATTACGTATAAGGGGTATCCTCGTTACCCGGGACCACAGAGTACACGGAAGGGTATACCTACACAAATACGGAAAGGAGACCAAGTTGTACAAGGGAGTTGCTACGTGATATGGAAGGAATCCGTATCCTAGGGAGTTAAAACGGAGTCCTAATCATGGAAGGGACGGGTTTTCTTTATCATACGGATCTCATAGTCCGAGTCCTACCCGAGGACTGCTAGTAGCCTACGGTATAAAAGGATTACCATCCCCATGGGTTTGGGACTGTCCAACCATGCATCAGGAAAAGGAACAAAAGCCTTTCGTATTATTGGATAGGATAGCCACCAAAGTCGTCGAAACCCTGGTCGAACTCCTCTACTACGATCTCGACGAACATACACCTCATAGTACTTTGTATTCGGGATCCTCTCCCGCCGGTAATCCCATGTAAACTGGAAGTAGGGTTATTACCTTCTTGGGGCCTGAACCAGTATAAAAATCCTTGTCTGTGCTCTGTGATGATGTCGTACTATATAGGACCTTACGCCAATATTCCCCGTTATCTACATACTCTGTCTACGGATACTAGCCGTTGACAATATTGTCGACATATTGCAACTATTTCTAAAAATAGTGACAATGACGCGTACACATTGCAACGAAAATAAATATTATCTCAACTAATATGGCAATATTATCCGCATACTATAACAGTTTCTCACAATGGAATTCTTATTCCGGACTGAGTTCCGGAAAAAGTAGCCTAGCTGATAGAAAGGACAAGCACTTTTAAAATATGGCTTGTATGAAGAGAAATGATAAAAGTCACTATGGTGCAAAGTGAAAAATTTTAAATAAAACATAGTGTAAAATGAGAAAATATTTTAGGGGTTAAACGATTTAGTGAAATAGTCCGGCATAGAAAAATGAACGTTTTTTTAGAAAAAACACTTGTCATCCTGGCTTACCTTTTTGGATTTATGCATAGCAATAAATCAAGTAATCGATCATATTGTGTCATTATTAAGCTTTAAAGGTCAAACAAAAATTTATTCCGTATGAAAATAACACATGCTCTGCATGCTAGGCGGCTGCAAGCCTGCAAGGATCACTCGAGATCGCTCATATGGCAAGCTAGCGTTTGTCGCTTCGGCAACAAACCGCTAACCAACTGGCCGACACGAACTAATCTGTACTTGCAATTTTAGAACTACTACGCAATCCAATCAGAAAGACGCAGATATCGAATAATTGCAAAAAAGAAAAAAAAAATCGAAGTGCTTGCAATTGCAAGCTGATACTGTGATAATTAATAGGAATTCACATTGTTCTAAACAATAAAGTAACCAAAGTATATATGTATATTCATTGAATTGAATATTCAAAAATAATCTTGTACAACTCAAATAAGAATCGAGCAAAACAGCTAAAAGCACAAAGTTACCAAGCTACTTATGCATACATCACAGTGCCTTCCATGACATAAAAAACATACTGAAAGGCTACTGATCACCTCATGGCCTCAAGACTACGGCATTGTTGCCTCTGCTAGCGTTCTCTCCTCCTTCAACACCTTCGTTAGCAGTCGCAAAGACTTCCCGGCGGTCGTCGGCCTCGGTGCGCCCTTCTCCTTCCAATTTGTGAAACACGGCGTGGCGGCATTTGCGTTGTTGGACGGCTCGGTTGGCGACACAACCTTCACTTGGTCCCTCGCAACGCGCACTGTCTGGAAAGGATCGTCGCTCGGAACTTAACCTCGTAGATGACGTCGAGGAAGCCGTCCTCGTCGGCGGAGACGACGACCGCGTTGAGACGAAGCACGAGGTGGATCGTCAACCCATTCGCGCAGATCTTACTGACTCGAGTGCGCACGCTCACCAGCATGCCCGCCTTGATCGGCTCGCCGCCGGCGGCGGCGGACGTGTTCGTAGGGCGTGTTGCGGGCCCGGGCGTTGGCAGGGCCAACACGACGCTACAGGGTGCGGGCGAAGACGAATGTCGTGGAGGGGCGGGGATCTTCTTGGCGACACGTCCCGTCGGCGCGAGGTCAGACGGCCTCCTCCTGCTCTCAATCTCGCGGAGGAGCCTCTTCATCCCGGTGGATTTGTTGGAACGGGCAGGAGGAATCTAATAAGAGGTGCGAGTGAGAGATGAGAGGACTAGCGGGGCGTGATGAGATGGGAGCCGTGGCGAGGGGCGCGCGGTCTAGTTATAGCCGCAAAGCTGGAGGTTCCCAATTGGACTCGGACTCGGAGCCTAGTCGGAGTCGGAGAACGTGCGATGTTTACTCCCACGTAACTCGCTTTACTTCCTGCATTAACAGAAACATTCGAATACGACTCCAGATCCCGTACGTGCACGTGACATCGACCTCCTCATTGGGCTATAAAGCCGGAGCAACACGCGCCAACCTGACCACAAAAGTTACAAAACCTAGCAGCAGCAGAAGCTTCTGTTAACCCATAAGGCCATAAGCCAAACGTATACAATACCAAACCAAATTTGTTCACGATGATGTACGGCTCCCCCGACGGCGTTCACTACTGCCAGAACTGCGATCGCGTCACGCGGATGTTGTTTGACTACACCACCGGCAACTCCATATGCACAGAGTGCGTGCTCGTCCTCGGCAACGTCTACGCCAACCAGCCGTGCCGCGCCGCCGCTGCTACAGACGTCGTTGGCGCCGATGACAGCAATAACCGTGGCCGCGCGACCAATGTCGGCAATGGCGCCGTTCCGTTGACCCCGGACAGCGTGGTTGCCGCTGCCGGCATTGCCCAGCCCAAGCTACAGGCCGACGACGCTGGCTCAGCGGCGCCAAGGATGCGCGGCGCTGTCGTGCCGAAGATGCCAAAGATGCGCGGCGCGGTATCTGATACGAACAAGGCCCTCGCCGAGGGGTTCGATGCCATCGCCAACATGGCGACACAGCTCGGGCTCGTGGACACCGTGATCAACCGGGCAAAGGATGTGCTCCGGAAGCTAGAGGAGTCCAAGGAGTGCCCCAAGGGGCGGAGCCGCGACGCGCTGTACGCGGCGTGCCTCCATACGGCGTGCCGCATCGAGGGCTCACCGCGGACGCTCAAGGAGCTCATCAGGGCGACGCCCGACGCGGCGGCGACGAAAAGGGACATGGGAAAGTTCATCAACGCGATCAAGAGACATGTCGACTTGGGAAAGGAGGAATCAGGCCAGGATCAGCCGGAGGACATGAAGAAGAACGGCGGCGTGGTGGTGCGCGCCGGCGATTACCTGCTGCGCTACGGATCGGCGGTCCGAATGAGAGGTCTGCGAGGCACAACGCGCGGCGAGCAGGCTGGAAGAGAGCCTCGACGTGCGGCGCAACCCGCAGTCCATTGCGGCCGCGATCATCCACATGGCAGTGCAGCGTTCCAGCAGCTGCAGGAACAAGAGCGTCCGCGAGGTGTCCACCGCCACCGGCGTCAGCGAATCCACCATCAAGGAGGCTTACAAGGTCCTTCGTCCGCATGCTGCCCTGCTCTTCGGCGAGAATAACACGGCGACACAACATGAAACAGCCTACTGATTTATTTTTGTTTATATGTGTGTAAGTGTGTTGTTGATTAGATATTGTTCGACAGCATGCTTGTACAATGAGTTCAAAATTCTCATTTGAAATTGAACTACATTTTGTTTATCTAAAATCATTTAATTTGTATTTCAGCCAAATCCATATATTTATGTGCCATATATTTGATCCTTGATGATTGGATGCTTCTGTGATTGAATTATCTAATTATGGGCGTCTTTTGACTCACATAAAGGCTCAGACTAGTAAAGCTATAGACCGGCACACATCAACGCTAGTATCTTGTTCAGAATGCTTAGCGTCGTTTGGATCTAGGAAGTTCTTGTCACAGATATTTGGACGTCAATTTTAAATATAGACTAATAATAAAACTAATTATATAAATAAAGGCTAACTTGTGAGACGATTTTTTTAAGCCTAATTAATCCACGATTAGCAAATATTTACTGTAGCATCACATTCGCTAATCATGGACTAATTAGTCTCAGTAGATTCGTCTCACGAAATAGTCCAAAGTATGGGGTGGGTTTTATTAATAGTCTATATTTAATACTTCTAATTAGTGTCTAGACATCTGATGTGATAGTGACTTAAAAAAAGTTGGAAGATCCAAACAGCCTCTTAACTGCTCGTGGCATTGGAATTGATGGTCTCTTCAATTTGAGTGGCCCTTGCCATTCCCCGATTTCTCTTTTGCTTATGATATTTTTTTCGAGGTTATAAGTGGAACCGAACCGATACGAAACTATTTTCCCCCTAAATTTTAAGAAATCTCAAATTTCCCATAAATTTAGAAATAACACAAAATTTTGAAAGATTAAAGTATTTCGGATTAAAAAATCTACCATTTTCAGTCATATCGCTGCCCCACGGTAGCCAAATTCTTGTCATCACATCAATGTGAATTATCGATCTATGAGATTTATAAGTGATTGTATTTCCTGGACATGCAAGTCATTCATTTTTTACAGTTTTCTGCGACAACGCAAATCTCTTTCTATTTGCTGTATTATTTAGACGATCATAGTCTCGTTCTCTGAAAAAATAAAAATCACAGCTTAAATAGAGTAATACGTAAGATAAGATAATCAGTTGGAGTCCATGCTCATCAATGCACTACTCTATTACTATTCTTTGCAATTGCTACGGTCATGAATTCATGGTAATATACCGACTGCCAGCCTAGGGATAAAAATGGTGTGGAACTATACTAACAGTACTGATACTGCTTCTAAAAATAATAATATAAAAAAATATCTTACTGACTATTGTCATTTACCATTTAGTAGTTTTAATTTATGTCTGCATTATATTGAGGTCGCCACTAATTAGAGCAATTTATAATTTTTTATGAATATGGAAATTTCCCAAACATACCGATATCGTTTCAAAAATATTATTAAAATATAATATTATTTCCGACTGGTTCCATCCCTACTGCCAGCTCCCTGCCCCGCCTCCTCGATTCGCCACCCGAAACTATGTGATGAGCTACGATGGCAGCGGAATGGGCCAAAGCTCGGCTGCTCCTGGCATTTAGCGCGACGGAAAACAACACGGACGGGATGGCTAGGTGTGCCACAACGATGGTGACAGAACAGGGTGGTCTCTGGTGGCATCAGCTCAGTACGACGTACACATATGTCAGTGCCCCCATATATACATGAGTGTCAATTATTAAAAATCCGACACTAATGGTGAAGATCACGCCAAAAAACTTCTGCACATTGAATCCGCGCAAATAACCGACACTATAAGACTCCACTTAGTGTCATTTTATTTTAAAAATCAGCACTAATTTTTATCAGTCCCGATTTATTTAAATAACCGTTACTGATAAATAGTTATTAGTATCAGCTTTTGGTAAAAACTGGTATTATAATCTAAATCATAGACCACGGGGAGCAAGCGAGGCGACAAGATAAGGATAGTTGTCCCGTCACTTTTCTTCCTTCTCCATCCTCTCTCCATGTATCATATCCTCTTCTCCTCCCCTGAGTCCTCTCTTCTCCACTACTTTGTTCCTCTGTCCGTCGGTGCGAGAGGAGTTCAGGAGCGCGGAGTCGGCGGCTTCCAGCGTCCGGGAACTCGGCGGCATGTTGGCGGTGGAGTACGACATCCGAGAGCATGGCGACAACATTCAACTTTGGCCGCGATGGCCGAAGGCGGTGTACAACCTGCCATGGCTGGTGTGTCATTGCCGGCATTCTCGATGTTCTTTCTCCATGAAGCTGCATGCCTCTCCACTGGGATGTTCTTCTCATCCTCGACCTCATAAGACTATGTTCTTGACGTTCTTTCTAGTTCTTGGATTGGGGATTAATTTATAGGTATGGATGGATTGGAGGTCTTGGATTGGGGATTAATTTGTGGTATTGATGGATTTGGGTTGAGTTGATTCTTCGAGCTGGCTGTTTTTTTTTTGCTCAAGAAGTCATGGGTATATTAGTGTCGATGGTAGAACCGACACTACTAACACTCCTCATTTGTTCCGCCTTCCTAGTGCCGGTTGGAAAAACCGGCACAAATGACAGTTACCAACCAGCACTAACCACGTTTTCTGTGGTAGTGGCTATTAGATATAGGGCAACTACAATAGATCTGGCCATGTTGAAGAACCGAGGGTTGGAATGGCGATGCGGTGAGGCACGATGACAAGGAAAGTGACATGACGGTTGTGTCGATGCTGCTAGTGGTGGTTTGGTTTCCACTTAGCCAGATAGGGCTTCCAAGGCTGGATATACGCTTGTTAGTGTCGATGGCAAGGCTCCTGGGAATAGCGGCAATGCGGTTGGTGGACAAGCAGTCCACAACATGCAGAGAGAGGGATGCCGAAATGGAGGGGGCTGGTCAGCGAGAGGTGTTCTGCAGCGTCCGTGAAGCAGAAGCTAGCGACTGAGAGGCATTCAATTTTTTTTCTAAATAAAAAGATCCACTATACTCCCCCAAGCTATTTTAAGTATGATAATAGTGTCGTCTATAGCTTTATGAAATTGTATCTCTCAAAATATTCATACATGAACGTGAACTCCTGGGTCTACAACCATGGGGTTGCTCCGAGATAAAATCCTTTCCTTCTAGTCCACCCTAGCGGGTGTAGACACCTGCGCGGATTACATGTAACGATGACAATATCTTGGGTTCTGTACCAGATTCAACACTAAAGCATGCAGTCCATCCTGGATAGAAAACTATATGAAGTGTGCAGTGAAGGAAGCAAGTCTTCCACTTCCGCCTCTGCACTCTCACTGCCTTTCTTTGTTAGAGTACTTCTCTCTTTGTCCCTTAACTTAATAATGACACAACATGTATTGTAATACATGCACAAATAAAAGAAGTTTATTCTAAAAAAGAGTATTTAGAAAAGAAAGAGATTTTTGGTTTTATTGCTCCTCATTGCGTTCTTCAAGCCAACTTAGCTTTCTTGGAGGTGAAAGAAGGTTAGAGCGGAGATTTCAAAATGATAGCATCAAAGATATCTGTATGCAGTGGAACACTCAATTTGGACTGTGTTCCGGAAAAAACAGTCTACTTAATAGAAAGGGTGGTCACTCTCAAAATATGGTTTGTATGAAGAAAAACGAAAAACTTAAATAGAGTAGTGTAAATTAACAAAAATATTTTAGGGGTTATGCGATTCAGTGAAAAAGTTTAGTGAGTAAAATAAACTTTTTTTTAGAGAAAACTCTTTTTTAAATAAACTTCTTTTATTTATGCATGTATAGTAATAAGTGATCATGTTGTCATTATTAAGCTTTAAAAGTCGAATGAAAATGTGTTTTGTATGAAAATAACGCATGCTCTCACTAGTAGAGAACGGGGCTTCAATCCCGATTGGAAAACCCCTTTTATTCTGGTTTTTCAACCGGGACTAAGCTCCAGGGATTGAAAATCGAACCTTTAGTCCCGGTTATTTAAAATAACCGGGACTGAAGAAGGACTTTTAGTCCCGGTTCGTATTACGACGAACCGAGACTAAAAAGTAGCCTAGGGATACTGTCCTCCCCATCTCTCATCTTATTTGTTCTTTTCTATATTTTTATTTTATTTTCTGCAAATCATCACAAAACATATACAATAAAATCATCCACAAATCAATCTCAACACAATCTAAATCATCAAAACAATATACAATATTCACAACATTACACAGCATACACACAAATCTGAAAACAAATCATCCCAAAAAATACAACTTTCATAGCAAATCTGGAAGAAAAAAAAAGAAATCCGCTCAGCTCGCCAGGCCGCCGCACCGCCCAGCCTCCCATGAGGCCAAGCCGCCGGGCTGCTGCGCCTCCAACTCGGCTCGCTGCCAGGCCGCCGCTCCGCTCGGCCGCCGTGCCTCCTGCCCGGCTCACTGTCGCGGTCTCCCGCCTACCGCGCCGCCCGCTGCTGCTTCCGCCTGCAGATAAGGGAAAGGAGAGAAGGTTAGGAAAGAGGAAGGAAAAAGATAAGGAAGGAGGTGGGGAAAGAGGGGACGGGATAAAAGAATAAGGAAGGAGAAGTGAAAAAAGGAACGGGAAAGCTGAGGTCCCGGTTGGAATAACCAACTGGGATAAAAACTTGTCTTTAATCCCGATTGGTTATACCAACCGGGACTAAAAGGTAGCAATGGCCTCATTTGTTTTTGAACCGGGATTAATGTGTTCTTTCTGTCGAGTTAGTTCATTTTAGTTCCGGTTGGTAATACGAACCGGAACTAAAATATAATTTAGTCCTAGTTTCAATTTAATTCGGGATTAAAACTGTGGATATTTGCTTCGATCTCTACCGGTGTCTGCACGCTAGACTGGTAGCACTTCGATTCAAACAGCGGCCACGCTCATGGCAGCCTAGTGTTTGTCGCTTAGCAACAAGGCGCTGCGCACTGGCCGACACGAATTAATCTGTACTTGTAATTTTAGGACTACCGCGCAATCCAATCGGAAAGACGCAGAGCTGATGCAAAAAGTTGAAGTGCATGCATGCAGATACGATCATAATTAATAGGAATTCACATTGTTCTTATTAAAAAATAAGCTAACCAAAGTCATTCATTATTTGTGAAAGGACGGAGTATATATATAGGTATATTGCTTGAATATTCAGGAATATTAATCATGTACAACTCAAATAAGAATCGAGCAAAACAGCTACAAGCAAAAGGTTACAAAGCTACTTATGCCTACATCACACAGTGCCTCTTCCATGACCCTAAAACATACTGAAAGTCTACTGATCGCCTTATGCCCTCAACACTACGACGGCATTGTTGCTCCTGCTAGCTTTCTCTCCTCCTCCAACACCTTCGTCAACAGTCGCAGAGACTTCCCGGCGGTCGTCGGCCTCGGTGCGCCCTTCTCCTTCGACTTGGTGGAAGCGGAACATGGCGCGGCGGCATTTGCGTTGTCGGACGGCATCACCTTCACTTGGTCCCTCGCAACGCGCACTATCTGCAAAGGATCGTCGCTCGGGAACTTGACCTCGTAGATGACGTCGAGGAAGCCATCCTCGTCGGCGGAGACGACGATCGCGTTGAGACGGAGCACGAGGTGGATCGTCAACCCGCCTGCGCAGATCTTACTGACCCGAGTGCGCACCCTCACCAGCGCGCCCTCCTTGATCGCCTCGTCGCGGAGGGCAGCCGACGTGGCGCGTGCCGCGGTCAAGGGCGTCGGCAGGGCCAAGATGACGGAGCCCTTCTCAACGGCTGGGCTGCATGGCGCGGGGGAGGAATGGCAGTGTGGACGGGTGGCGACCACCTTCTTGGCGACACTACCCACCAGGCTGGTGCAACGTCTGGGCCAAAATAGAAAGGAACCAAGCTAATTGGGCTGAAAGGGTGCAAAAACATGGGTTGAAGGAGTGCACACATGGTCAATATGCATTACAGAATATTGATAAACATTTATTCTTGTCATAAGGAGAATGCAAAGTATTCATGAGATGCATATGTGATTGTATAGAAGTGAACTATAACAGCGTTTTAATCATTTCCAGGCTATGCATGCAAGCTAGTCGTTCATCTTCAGGTTTTCATGAGGATGCAAATCTCGTTAGTTTGTTTTATTTGTTGTATCGATCATGTATTGTGACGATCGTACGTACTCAGCAAACCTATCTGCTCATACCGTCGAAATCGCCAAATCGGAGTCCGACTCCCGATCCCGTACGTGGACTTGACATCGCGTGGCCGGCTGAAAATCCGAGTCCGACCGTACATGCACGTGACATCGCGCGACCTTCCGTTGGGCTATAAAGCCAGAGCACCACGCTCCAACCTGACCACAAAAACTGCGAGCAGCAGCAGCTTCTGTTAACCCATAAGCCGGCCAAACGTATACAATCCCAAAATAAATTTGTTCACGATGATGTACGGCTCTCCGGACGCCTTTCGCTACTGCCAGCATTGCCAGCGCGTCACGCCGATGGTTCTCGACCACACCACTGGCGACGCCATCTGTACCGAGTGCGTGTTCGTCTTCGCCAACGTCTATGCTGACCAGCCGTTGACCGCGGCCCCTGCCATAGGCGATGGCGCCGCCGCCGCTCATGCCGATCCGTTGCCCCCAGCAGGCAGCGAGGTCGCCACCCCCGTGCTTCGGGCTGACGACGCTGACTCGAAACCGAGGATGCGCGGCGCTGTCGTGCCGAAGATGCGAGGCGCAGCCCAGCCAAAGATGCGGGCCGCCGTCCCTGAAACGAACAAGGCGCTCGCCGAGGGGTTTGGCGCCATCGCTGACATGGCCAGGCGGCTCGGGCTCGCCGACGCCGTGAGCGAGCGGGCGAAGGAGGTGCTGAGGAAGCTGGAGGAGGCCAAGGCTTGCCCCAAGGGACGTAGCCGGGACGCACTCTACGCGGCGTGCCTGCACACGGCGTGCCGCGTCGAGGGCTCGCCGCGGACGCTGAAGGAGCTCATCACGGCGACGCCCGACGCGGCAGCGACGAAGAGGGACATGGGCAAGTTCATCAACGCGATCAAGAGGCACGTCGACCTCGGGAATGAGGAGGCAGGACAGGAACAGGCGGACACGAAGACGAACGGCAGCGGCGCCAGCGGCTTTGTGGTGCGCGCCGGCGACTACCTGGTACGCTACGGGTCGGCGGTTGGTTTGAGCGAGCAGGAGGTGAACACGGCGCGGCGCGCGGCGAGCAGGCTGGACGAGAGGCTCGACGTGCGGCGCAACCCACAGTCTATTGCGGCCGCAATCATCTACATGGCGGTGCAGCGTTCCGACGGCGGCAGGAGCAAGAGCTTCCGCGAAGTGTCCGCTGCCACCGCCGTCAGCGAGTCGACCATCAAGGACGCTTACAAGGACCTGTGCCCGCACGCCACTCTGCTCTTTGGGTAGCTAGACACGGCGACGTCACGCGCTTGTAATTTTTATTGTGTGTATATCGCTTTTTGGCTACATAGATTGGTCGGCAGCATGCTAGCTTGTACACAAGTTTGAGAATCTCATTTGAAATTGAACATTTTTTGTTTATATGAATTCATCTACATTTTCAGCAAATAATATGTACGTGCCATACATTTTGATCGGTGATGAGCCGGATGCGTCTGTTGGTCTGTGATTGAATCCTTTATCTGTTTATGGATATATTTGGTGGTTGCCTCGAGTATTCTAGGTTGTCGCATGGGCTAAATACCTAAGCCGTCTCTGTGGCCTAGCATTTGGATCGGGCGGATTTAGCTCCTTTATCTTTAGGAGCTAACACCATTCATTTTATATTCTATGGAGCAAGATCATCCATCAATTTTTTTTTAATTAAAGACATATTTGGTAGTATCTGTTAGATGAAAATCAACGATGGATAGAGCCTAAAGTCACTTCTAAAAACAGAGGATCCAATTCCGGATCTGGCTCCTCTAACACTACTGGAGAGGAAAAATCTCCCGTGTGTCAAAAACACACGGGAACAAGGAAAAAACACACGGGAAGAATGTTCCCGAGTGCCAGCGCACGGGAATAGACACACGGGAGCTTGATCACTTTTCTGAGTGGGGTTTCCCGAGTAATAGAGTGTTTAGCGCACGGTATTTTTCATGTGTTGCCGAGTGTTGAAAGATGCGCACGGTGACACTATAGAGCACACCAGAGATTTCCCCTCTCCAGTAATGTAACTTTACTGGTTAAAGTCACGGTGTGACTTTAGAGCCATATCCACCATTCAAGCTCATCCAACGGATGGCATTTTTTGAGTGCTGCTGTTAGGTATAATTCTCGTTGCTTACCATTTAAGAGTGAGGATTAACAGATGGACAACAGAATGCAAGGGATAAAACATGACCCCACTACACTGTTACTCAAAAACGAATTCGCATGTGTATTTGTGTGCAATAATCGATGACAAATAATAAGTGTCAATGTTCACACACTTAAAGCATTGAATCTTAAACATGTCACGGTGTAAAACAAAAGTACGTCGTCACATTAAATTTTTTTAAGGACGCAGACATAAGTACATAATCATATCTTAATTTTATTTTAAGGATGCAAAGTAGCTGTACGTCCTAGCTTTCACTCATTAATCATCACATTATAATTAGAAAGCATATGGACTAATCACCAAGAAGCAGCCCACAGAGAACGTGGTTCGTTGGATGAATCGGACGGTGGATACAACCTCAAGTCACACTGTGACTTTACCTCGTAAAGTTAGACTCCTCTCCCTTCTGGGGAACATATCTGGCGTACAAAAGCCTTTTCATGCACACACGTATACGCAAACTAACAAATTTCATCAATAATTCTGAAAAAAATTGAGCATGTACATACTTTCAATAGTGCTACTGCAAAATTTTCTCTTAAAATTCTTTATATTTTAGGCACAACAAAAAGATGAAAAATCTGACAGCTTTTTGAGTAAAAGTCTGTTAGAATTTTGTCATTTTTATTTCGCTTTGTGTATAATGAATTTTAAGATGAGACTTTACAGATATGTGTAGCACTATTGAAATTGAAAGTACATGCTTAAATTATTTCAGAAATTTTTGTGAAATTTGTTAGTTTGTGTGCAAAAAAGGCTTGTGTGCACTAGATATGTGGGGCACTGTGACTTCAGCCAAATCACCATC
The DNA here is from genome assembly GCA_000325765.3 of Leersia perrieri. Classification (NCBI taxonomy): domain Eukaryota; kingdom Viridiplantae; phylum Streptophyta; class Magnoliopsida; order Poales; family Poaceae; genus Leersia; species Leersia perrieri. The sequence continues at coordinate 13,738,780 of CM002485.1, forward strand.
TAATTTTCATCTAACGGAGCATCTTTACCCACCATTACTTCTGAAGTTAATTAACATATTGTATATGTTAATGAAATATCGGTCCTATTAAGAATACTAATATATATTTTAGGAGAAAAATGGCCAATTTATTTTTTAGACATAAAATATGTTATGATGGCACATTCCTTTTAAAATATAAGCGAAGACCCATTCTCCAAAATATCATGTAATAAAAAAATCTTCTCCAAAATAGATCTTTATTACTTCTCTTCTTGGCCATGTATTTTATCTTACCGGTGTTGAGCAATGGAAATATCAAATTAATTGCTTATGTTGTTTCTAGTACTAAGCTTGGTTACTTCATCCATCAAGTAAATTCCATGGATGAGAAAAGGCACCAGATTGGATAGATCAGCTCCATTGAATGACATGAGCGGTAGATATGGAGCTAAAGTTACCACCTAAAGGTAGAGGAACCCAGAGGTATATGAGCACGTGTGCACGTTCGCTAGTCCATTGTTCCGAATTCTAGGTAATGCATAAGCTGGACATGCTAATGGGTTAGATTTGGTGATCTCTTCCAAGTTTCCCTATTTTGACGTCGGGTTTAAATCACGTCCCTAAACTACAATACTATAAATCTTGAACCACATCTTGCAAAGTTGGTTTAAGTTGTAGCTAGATCTCATCAAGGCAAAAGTTTGATATATGGGGTCGTTAATTAGAAAAAAATTTAATTTTTTTTTCAAAAAGTAGATCTATCATGTATAATGTATATTTTGGTATATAATAATATTAAATAAAATATTATCTGTTATAGATCACGTCGAGATCTAAAGCTTTGAAAATTTCAAAAAATTGTTTTCAAAACCCTTATCCGTGATGGTTCGTAAGTCGTAACTACCACCCATCGAAGATGTCATCTGTGATGACCTGTCACAAACGAGGGTCCTAATAAATGGTTATTCATTTCAATACATCCATCAAAGATAACATACCATATATGATGGTTTGTGGTTGTGATCCGTCATAAGTTAACTATGATAAGAGACGACTAAACCCGTCACAGATGTCATCATTTTTTTTGTAACGAGTTGTCCCCAGCAGTCATATATCAAACGGGCAACTTTTTGACCAGTCAAGGATGAGCGATCCATGATGGGTCGCGTTGACTCGTCATCGATAGTATCATAACATGTGTGAGTAAATTACACCCACCTCGCAAAATTATGTTATTACCGATGTATTTTACTCCTTTTTTATTTACATATAATCTATATTTTCAATTTTTTATTAATGTTATTTGAATATATAATTATTTTTTTTATTTTGTTAGTAATTTCATGACTGTTTGTATGGCATGCAAAAAGGTCAATATGACAAAAAAAAATGATAGAAGTCTTCCTCCAAATGAGACATATCTTGTATAAAAAAGAATATCGATACTACAAATCTTGTACAGTCATTTAATTGTCAATAAAATAATAGTTTAGATGGAGGACAAATTGTCAGCTAAATTGAAAGAGCCTAGCCTTTCTACCGATTTTTTAAAATATAATAACTAATAACATAATAATTAAATATCTGGTAAATAGTAGACGGTAATTTTAATTGTAGGATGGACGCCGAGAACAAAAGCGTCCATGTATGGACGCTCTTGGTGGCAATGTCCAGACCTGGACGCCGTATTCTACAACGTCCAGCATCCGGTTCGGTCGATCCATTATAACGTAATCACGGAAAAATAAAAACGAGAAGGTGTCGAGAGGTCGAGCACTCGGGCCAGATCTCGGCGCCGCCTCCTCGTCCACCGCGCTACCACGCTTTCGCCGCCGCCTACCTCGATGTATATGGGTGCCGCCGGCAGCGCCACCTGCTCCCATCACCTCAGCCTTCCACCTTCATGCGCACGCGCAGGTGGCCGAATGCAGCCGAGGTAGCCGTCGGCACTGTCCACCTCCACACAGGTAGTGCGCCTCCTCGCGCAAGAGGCCGCCGTCGTCGTGCGGCGTGAAGGTGGCCTCCTGATCGTCGACATTCTAATTAATTAATCACATTTGTTCGTATAGTCGATTTTTTCAGGAATAAGAACCAGCCCACTATCCTGGTGAGATCTAAGATGACCTGATTTTTTTTTTCCAAATGCACCTTAATCTCAAGTACTATAGAAGTGGATCCTAATTGTATTACTCTTTGCGAAGATGCAGGTGACAAGACATTATGCCTTTTTCATACCTTCACTCCTTCAGACCTCCTGGTTGCGTTACTCATGAATTGATATTGATCTGCAATATGCTGGTTACCACTTTCTGTATAGCATATAAATAAGCTTTATCATACTAAATTTTTATCTCAAGATTATCACATGAAACACAATCCATTGCCAGTTGCAGAGAAACATGGGGGATTTTGCCCGAAGCTAATCTCAGAAGGTTTAATCATTCATGCCTTTTACATTGAGTATATTATACAGTACATGCACTGACCATCACATTACTACAAACATTCCTAGTGTCTTTTTTTTTCGAGGAAGGCAGGAGTTCTGCCATTTCATTTATAGAGAGTTTGAGAAGAATACAATAAGGATGTCAGACCGTGGGTCTGCAGCCTCAACATAGAAGGTTACAGTAAAACAAAGGAGTTAACTTTGCGCCATGATGTTCTGTCTCTCCCTACATAAGCTGATCGCATTGTCGGCAACCTCTGTTGGCATCTTATAGATGTTGTTAAAGATCCTGTCATTCCGTTGTGACCAAATACTCCAGACCGCATAGATGATTAGGCCATCAAAAACACGTCGGTGATTGGTCACAATTATTTTTCTAGCAACAGACCACCAGGCTAAAAAATCTCCCTGGAAACGATGCATCGCCGGTAGGTTGATTTGTAGTCGTTGAGCCAGTTGATTCCAAACCTATCTCGCAAAAGCGCAGTTCATAACGAGATGTTGCGCAGTTTCTGCTTGAGTTCCACACATCGGGCAGAAAGTAGAATGAGGCCAACCTCTCACCTGTAATCTGTTAGCTGTCAGAATTTTCTTTTGAGCGAGAAGCCAGCCGAAAAACTTACATTTGTTTTCAGATTTTGCCTTCCAAATTTGGTTGTACCTGTAGTCAGTGACAGTACCTGTGAATTGTACCTTGTATGCGGAGCTCGCTGTATAGACACCATCAGCAGTCCATCGTCATCGCATGGTATCTTCTGCACCCTCATTGAGCTGAATCGGTTGGATGAGCTGCCATAAAAGAACAAATTCAAGAGCTTCCTATTGCGTTGAAATCTTCCTCATTGCCCTAAGCCAAACAGTGTTTTGAAGTTCCTGTGACACAGTCGTGTTTTTCCTATGAGCTAATTTGAAAAGATTGGGAGCAATCTCCTTAGGAGCAGAACCTTGTAGCCATCTGTCACTCCAAAATCTAGCTTTATTTCCATTTCCAATTGTTATCTCAGTGGAAGCTCGAAAAAGCTGCCTATCAGACTCATCACAAGGTAATTGCGTTCCCTTCCATGGTTTTTCATGACAAGTCCATTCATTCCATAACCATCTCAACCCTAGGGCTCTGCCAAACTGCTCTAAATCTTTTATCCCCAGACCACCCATGTTTGTAGGCATGCACACTCTCTTCCAATTTACTAAACAATGACCCCCATTCGCTTCTTCAGCACCTGTCCACAAGAAATTTCGCCTGATCTTGTCCATCTTCTTTATTGCCCACTTTTTCAGTGGAAAAACTGTCATGTGATACACAGGGATGGCAGAGAGGGTCGATTTGACAAGAACTGTTCTTCCAATCTTGCTAAGCAGCCTTCCTTTCCACTTAAGTAACCTGCTCGAGAACTTGTCGATGATAGGCTGAGCATCTGCTCTTTTAAGCTTTCTAATATGGAGAGGCATCCCTAAATATGTACAGGGGAAGGATTTTTGTATACCTGGGAAGGATTGCAGAATTTCACCCATATTGTGTTCCTCACATTTAATCTGGAAGACCTCACTTTTCTGAATATTTATCACCATTCCTGTAGCTTTTCCGAAACACAGCAGGATTGACTGCACAACTTCAATTTCTTCCTTAATTGGATTGACAAAAAGTGCAGCATCATCAGCATATAATGAAATGTACAGTTTTGTCGTTCTGTTAGAGACAGGTTATAGGAGGCCATATCTTTGTGCCTTGCAGAACAACTTCTGAATTGGATCAATTGCCAGAATAAAAAGCACTCGGATCTGGCATCCCCATGCCCAGATATGTGCCCCTCGACGGCGGCCGGGCGACGAGGTGTGCTCACGGCGGTGCGGGCGTGCGGGGCCGGCGAGCTCGCGAAGGCTGGGAGAGCCGTGGCGACACGGACACTCGGAGGCCGGCGGCGATGGTGTCTCGGGCTCGCATGCGTGGGATCAGTCCGAGGGCGGGTGCAGGCGGCTGTTTCGTGGCGATGACGGATCGGCATCGACGCGGGTGCGGTGGCGCGAGGTCAGCGAGGGCGCTATGGCGGCCACTACGGACGCGGAGGAGCGGGAGTGGCTCAGCGTGGCGGCGCTGCGGCTGTTGTTGCGGGCGGAGCCGCCGCCACCTACGTGGTGCTCCCGGCGGCTACCCCCGGCACTCTTGGCGGCTGGATATGCCCCCCTGTGGGCAGATCTGGTGGTAGGTGGCTTGGTGGGTGGCAGCCGGGGCTACCGGCACTAGTTGGCCGCTGCTGTGCCGGAGTCAGTCCCACGTCTCGGCGGCTGCTCCTGTTTTGCGGTGGCAGTTTCTGCGGCGGGGGCGACGTCGACGGAGGATGGCCGGGTCGGGTTGCGCTCAAGCCCGTGCGGTGTGGATGGGTTTCCCGGCTGCGTTGACGACACTCGGTGGCTGTTGACTTTCGACGTGCGGTGATGGCCGGCGGCGGGAATCGGCGGAGACCAGCGAAGCTGACGGTACGGGCGGCCTTGGCAGATCTGGCTCTCCTCTGCCGGATCCAGGGAATTCGACGCTACGAGGCGGTAGGTTGTTGCAGGGCCGAAGTGTCTCTGCTTTGGGCGGCTTCTAGCCCGCCGGTTTCTAGGGAAACGCGTTCGGGAATCCAAGTGGACGTCGCGAGAAGGCCCGTGGAGGTGCGGCATGGAGGCCAATTGGCGAGGGGCCCTGGAGGAGAGAGGCACACACGACGTGACCCGGCGTCGCTTGCGGACCGCTTCTGTTGTCTTCGGTTTCTGGTGCGGCTGGCAGCATCCTTTGGTGGTTTCGTGGTGCTGGCTCTTGGGCCAGTCTCGCCGATGTCGGTGGACTTGGTGATGTCCACTGCGACGACGAGGGTGCTGTGGTTTTCGAGTCGTCGACGTGGCATGGAGGGAGGCAAGGCAGCGGCAGTGCGGCCTGGAATCCCGAGGATGGGGCGGGTTGCCAGGTCAGGGCGGAGTCAACGACAGTGCTGTCAAGTCGGCGCTTTGGTTCCTTCTGGATGGTCGGTCCATGACAGGCCGCCGAAGCAGTGGCTACATGTTCAAGGTTTCGGCATTGGTGGTTAGCAACCTCGACAGGCAGCTTTGACATGGGAGGATGGTTACGAGCGAAAGCTCAGCATTTGGGCCGTCAACGGCGACGCCTATGGGTGTCGCTTTCCTATTGATGCGTTGATGTGTTTTTTCATCTCTTCCAAATGGTATCTTCGGGTGAAAACTTGTCCTGAGTTCAGGACGGACGGCAGCGGCGCTTTCTGCATCGTCTATTTATTGGAGGCGTCGTCTAGGAGTACCATTACCTTTTGGTTGTCTTTTCTCCTGTTTTGGGCTCTGTTAGGGTTCAGTCTGTAACACGTGGTGTGGTAGTGTTTTCTTTTCGAACTATAGTCTTCCAGGGCTATGGTTTATGTATTTTTTCCTTCTATATCAATATATGAAATCCGCGCTTTCTTGCCTGCCTCATTTCAAAAAAAATGAACAGTCCGTTTTATAAAATTATGTAAGTAACTAACTAATTAAGCATGTTTAACGGCCAGCAAGTTAGCAGGAGCAGGGTTTTAAATGACGGAAAACAGGTGTCAAACGGTAAGGGTACTCTCAAGCGATTAATCGGAATACGGGCAATTAGTCGGAATTAAACGGAAATTTGATGTTCGCCAAGTTAATAAATATATTTCTCTAACTGAGCAGTTTTGGTGATATTAAACACACAATATATATAGTAAGATAAGGAGTATGCAAAAAAATTTTGCATCAAAATACCATAAAATAACTTTAGTCCATAACTAAAATAGAGCATGCATCGTCAGATAGTCGTTGCCTTGCATTTTTTGATGTCTCCTTTTATGCCAGCAAGGTGTTTCTTCATATGGGTGATACTAGCAGTGCATTGCTTGTTACATATCAAGCACTTCGTTTGTTTGTCTTTCTTATTAACCCTGATGTACTCCCAGGCTGGGTCGTTTGCATTTGGGGGGCATACCAAATCTCCTCTTGATCTGCCAAGACTGATGGGTTGGGTTGATGGCTTGAACCAGCCATCTGCATGTTGATGGATCAAATAAAGAATATATGTCCTAATCACTATCTAATGATTATATTCAGTAACCAAACATTAGCTTGCAACGTTGCCCTTACTAATTAACAAAGAAAGTTTCTACTATACTACATCCTACAGTGTAAATATACACATCATGCCGTGCTAGCTATGGCATATATGATCGTATAATATTTCAACCAAACAGTGAAAACCAGCACCATACAAGTGCATTTGCTAGTTATTTGGGAATTAGGACTAACTAGATCATACCTTTTTTCTATCGCTTGGACTAATGATCAAATGCAAACAGATCGATTGATGTCGCACTTGCACATCTGTTAGAGAATCAACTAGTAAGGAAAGATCACAGGAAAGATCACAAGCAAGAGATCAGTAGAGGCTGAGAAGAGATGAGCAAGCAAACCCTACCAGGCTCTGCCGCACGGCGCTGGGAATCGTCGGCGATTAATCTGGGGAAAGAGGATGCGTGGAAATCGAGCGGACGCACTCATCTCCTATATGCGCGTGCATGACTGTTCAGTTATTGGGCTGCTTGCTGTTGGGCTTGGCCGGTTGGCCCATTAGACGGAATTAATCGGCGATTAGACGCTAATCGGCCGACTAATCGGGCGGTACAGCCGTTTTGGCGCTCTCAATGCAGATTTACGTACCGAACAGCTGTGTCGTGACGTTTTAGCCGGCGTTTCCGAATAATCGCTCGACAAGTCGGGCCATACGGCCGTTTTTTAAAACACTAAGCAGGAGGCGTCAACTTGCGTTTGGTGGCAGGTGACCGTGGGTCCGTTGGCCGTGGCCGTGGCCATGGCCACCGGTTGAGCTAGCAAGGCGCCTTAGGGTAATCGCACAGGTCGTGGACGCTATTAGGAAGTGCGTCCATAGCTGGCCGCTCTCTACAACAGCGTCCATAGCTGGCCGCTCTCTACAACAGCGTCCATACCTGGACGCTGTCTACAACAGCGTCCTTACTGTTTTGGTAAATCTCTACAAATGATTACTACTTATTTAATTTATAGATAATTAGTTATTACAAATAAAAAAATCGGCATCTCAATACCTAGAGAAAATCAGGGGACACGAAGGGGATGGCCGTGCGTGACGGCCGGGGCTGACACGCAGGCATGTGCGATTAGTCGGGATGAAAAAGGCATGGGAGTTTGTTAGTTGTTATCTTTAATTCAGAATAATATCTATCTATCTGCCTATACCTATAATAACTAGCTTATAGGTATTTTTAGGAGCTCTCACGTTAATCAGAATGATCTAACCGTTAATCAAATATACCAGATTATGACAATCGTAGATCGTGATTATTAATAATCGACATTAAAAATTTTAAAATGCCACAACATATTTAATCAGCCGGATACGGAGTTAGTTAAGTAGAGATTTAATCAGCCGTACGGAAACAAATTAGGTGAGATATATCCGTCATATAAAATCCTCTCTGGACAAATTTGTTAGTTTGAGTCTTTGAGATATGTCTGACATATAAAGTCATCTTATTTGATCGTCGACGGGTGTGATTACCACCAGCTGTGCGGGATGCAGCATGCAGCAGCGCTGATCGGCGATAGCACGGCCACCACGTCATAATCGTCCTCTAAGACAGAGAGTTAATTAGGACATCAATCAAGCAATCATGTAATTAATGACAAGCAAAGCAATCCTGGTGCATACGGACATGGTGTGCGTATGTACCCATTCAATACAGGTAAACAAATGATTACTCATATATGGATCTTTAGATTTCCATCTCATTATTTGCTTAATTAGTCTATTGCTGAGTATTATCTATACCTATTATAATTATGCATTTTGTATTCACCATCTATCCATACCTATTATAATTATGCATTTTGTAGGAGATTAATCTGAACAAACTATAGAGTTAATGGTTGGACTGTAGGAGATCTATCTCCTACAAAGTGCCTGATCGATCTGGCCATTGGCTATGTGATTACTATAATTATAACTGAAGATCTAACAATGGACTAAATTTTAAAGCCCATTAATTCGTTCCTATGCAGTCTGCTATTTGTATGAAAATATTTTTATCAGTTTCTCAGATACAATCCCATGTATTTAAGATTGATCTAATTTTACAACTCCACAAGCTCCTTCCAAGGCTGCCATCTACCGATTGTTAAATATTAGTCCGTGCATTGCACGGGTTGACGGCCAGTACATCTAATAGTTTTAAATAATAGATTAATAAAAATGAATGGCTAGATGGTTTGTTTTTTTCCTAGAATTTCTATGATTTTCACTAATTTATTAGAGCGTCACTTGGCGTCTTAGAAATGCTTTAGAGAATATCTATATAATAGATTTAATAAAAGTGTAAGAAGTCTGGCTTCATTAAAATGACGAGTACTTGAAGAGTTTAGGGTCTAGTGGACTTCAATTCATTAAAACATGTATGTGATAGTAAAAATGTTGGGTCTATTTTGTGGACTTGAATCATGCATCACATCAACGGTGCACACTCCCAAAGACGAAAGCCGCTCCCTACTAGAAGCGACGAAGTTACATCGTGATGTGCCGCAAAATGTTCTCACCATCGCAGATGCAGCGACAAACAAATCGTCGATTTTAGAACGCACCTAATCAGAAAAAAGCAAAAACCAGAGCTCGCAAAGAGCCAAGAAAAAGGAGAAACTAATGTACTGAAGGCAATATACCGTGATATCAGAGAAAAACTAATCTTATGAACAATTCACATGCTGTACCCAATAACTCACCAATCACTATTAAACGTGATACATAGATTACATAATATTCTCATCTCATGATCAAAATTCAGAACAATTTATCTACCTAGCTACATCATAGTGTCTTCCATGACCCAGGAAAATTTAGGAAGACGAAAGTACTGCACGCGGCTGTGGCCACATGGCATCTAGCTACATACATGAACTACCTAAACTACCAACCGGACATGCATGGCATATCATCCGCTGAGTCGGATCAATGGAATAGATGCTCCATCTCTACTAATTTCTCTTCTCCTTCAACACCTTCGTGAGCAGTCGCAGAGATTTCCCGGCGGTCGTCGGCCTCGGTGCACCCTTGTCCTTCGACTGCATGGAACACGCCACGGCGGTGGTGGCGTTGTCGGACTCGGACGGCGCTGCAGCTGGCTGCACCATCTTAACTTGGTCCCTCGCAACGCGCACTATCTGCAAAGGATCGTCGCTCGGGAACTTGACCTCGTAGATGACGTCGAGGAAGCCATCCTTGCCGGCGGAGACGACGACCGCGTTGAGACGGAGCACGAGGTGGATCGTCAAGCCGCCCGCGTAGGTCTTACTGACCCGAGTGCGCACCCTCACCAGTGCGCCCTCCTTGATCGGCTCGTCGCAGGCGGCAGTCGAGGTGGCGCGTGCCGCGGTCAGGGGCGCCGGCAGGGCCAAGATGACGGAGCCCTTCTCAACGGCGGCGCTGCATTGCGCAGGCGAGGAATGGTGGTGTCGAGGGTTGGCGATCTTCTTGGCGACACGTCCTGTCGGAGCGAGCTGATCTGGCCTCCTCTTGCTCTCCATCTCACGGCGTAGACTTTTGATGTCGGCGGAAATCACCATCATGGATGGCATGTTGCTTCCGCGACTTTGCCTCTCCCCTGCACTTGGTTGGAACGAGATAGAGAGATCTTAGAAGAAGAGAAGTGAGATGCCTAGGGCGCTGATGATGAGAGTCGAGATAATGGGCGCGTTGTTATATACGCAGAGTTTTCCAATAGAAATCGGAGTCGGAGAACTCCTGTGCGCCGTGCGCTTGACCAGGTTACAAATTTTAATGGAATCGGAGTCGGAGACTCGGAGAACTCACTCCTGTGCGCGTGACCGTGGATTCCAAATGGAATCGGAGTCGGAGAATTCCTTCCGAAACAGAGAACTCCTGTGCACGTAACCTTTGGGTGTGTTGATCAGTTTCTGGTGAGGATGCTAATTAATCTCGTTGTCCGTCTCCGTGGTATCATGCATTTCGACGATCGTACTCAGTAACCTATGTCTGACCGTACTGTGTGAAAAGCAATGATATCACGGAATAAATAAATCCCTGGAATCTGACCGTATACAGCATAAATACGGTTGGAGTCCATGGCTCCATACTGACGCAGCATGTTACGATGAGTTTGAGGACTGAGATATATACAGGGATTGTGCTTTCTGATCATGTAATCCCCTTCCAAAGACGAACCATCAACATCGAGGATAAACTTAGGTTTAGTATTCCACTTTTTCTTAATCTTAACCCAGTGGCATTGTGGCTGCATGTGTACACCACAAAAGGTGTAGAGGCCGTGTTAATTCACTAATCCATTATCTAAAAATAACCCAGCGGCATTAGTATAATCAGAGTGCTGGTAGCAGAAATGTGGCGGTCCAATAAGTTTGGGCTGGTCCCGTTGACAAGAAGATGGGTGAGATGCCTAAAGAAATGTATGGTCTCCGTAGGATAACTCCTACGGTCTCTAAATAGTACATTTGACCAATAATTCTATATTATAATGCTCACTCCATTCTAAAATGTAACAAGTCTTAGAAAAGTAAAAGTCAAAACTTTAAACTTTGACTATTAACATTGAAAACCCAAAAAAAACAATCACGCAAAAATAATGTTATAATTAGATTCATCATTAAACAAACTATTATAATATACAACTCTTTTAATTTGAAATAACATATTTTTTACAAATATTATTAGTCAACGTGACATCTCGGAGACCGTAACAAGCCAAATATTCTGGGACGGGGATAGTATACATAAAAATAATATATGATTGTATTGAATTTTTTTAAAAGATAAATCTAAATGTATGATTTTTATGTTTCTAACTAAGTACTTCAAAAATTATTTATAAGCAAAATTTTGAACATTTGACTTTAGTTTTGTCCAAAACGACAAGTATTATAGAACTGGAGGGAATAGATAAAAATGAGTCCCTTATGGAAGCCATGAAAAATGACCTTACATAATGTAACCATGCTCAAATGCAACTGAAATATATCAAATTTCAATTTTGCTAATCATTTGAAATTTCTACCCCGGTGTTTTTCTTTTTTCTTTCTGGAATATGATAACATTTTTTCCAGTATTTATTTATTTTAAGAATCTCTCCCATCCGATGGAAACTGAATTTGCCAGTGAATTCTCACCGATGTTTAATTAGTTTCAGAGGATGAGACCATCTCCAAAAGGCTTGCTATCCGGCGCTCCAATGTCAAATTTAAGTAAACCAAGCTAAGCAGAAAAAACTAATCTTATGAAAACAATTCAAATGTACGTTCCCAATAACTATCAAACGTCATAATATACGTGTATTTATATTCATACATACGATCAATATTCAGTACAATCTATCTAGCTACATCGTGTCTTCCAATGATCCAGAATATTATAGGAAGACGAACATACACGGACCATATCACCAAACTACCAGGCGGCCATACAAGGTCGTTTCATACGGTCTGCGCATTACTTGCTCCAGCTCTCTTAGTTTCTCTCCTCCAACACCTTCCTGAGCAGTCGCAGAGACTTCCCAGCAGTCGTTGGCCTCGGTGCACCCTCGTCCTTCGGCTTCATGGAACACGACCCGGCGGTGCTGTCGTTGTCGGACGGTGCGGCAGGCGACACCACCTTCACTTGGTCCCTCGCAACGCGCACTATCTGGAAAGGATCGTCGTGCGGGAACTTGACCTCGTAGATGACGTCGAGGAAGCCGTCCTCATCGGCGGAGACGACAACCGCGTTGAGACGGAGCACGAGGTGGATCGTCAACCCGCCCGTGCAGATCTTACTGACCCGAGTGCGCACGCTCACCAGCACTCCCTCCTTGATGGGCGCCGGCAGGGCCAAGACGACGGAGCTCTCGTCTGCAACCGCGGCGGCCGGCGAGGACGTCGGAGGCGATGAGGAATGGCGTGGAGGGGTGGAGACCTTCTTGGAGACACGTCCCGTCGGTGCGAGCCCTGTCATCCTCCTGCTCTCCAGCTCGCGACGGAGACTTTTTATGCCGGCTGATTGCACCGTCATGGATGGCATGGCGCTCGCGGTGGAAATCGTCGTGTGTATGCCTCTCCCTGCTCTTTGTTTGGAACGATGGAAAATCCAAGAATAAGCTTTGCGAGAGGCGACAGATAGATACCAAGCGCTTGCAGCTTAATGAGCTCTGAGAATTGAGAGGAGAGGGGTGCGGTATAGTTATAACTAGCCCACGGCGCTCCAAAACGGAGTCGGAGCAGGAGTCTGAGTCGGAGTCGGATTCGCATCTCTGTTTTGCTCCCACGCTTGCGCGCTTTCCGAATGGATTCCAACTTTCCATGTAAGTTATGACTTCCCCTGATATGAAACTATTTGCCCGGAATTTTTAGAATTTAAAATTTCTTATGAATTCAGCAATAATATTCATCTTTTAAATTGTTTGTAACATTCTCAGTCTTGACCTCTAAAATTTTGACTGCATCATGCTGGAAATTATTTTTATTTATTTATTTTCCTACAGTATAAATATTTTCTTTTGAAAGAAGTAATTTCAGATTCTTTTGATTTTGGTTCAAGTTTTACTCCACTGAACTCTGATACACAACTTACCATTCCTATTTAATTTTCAAAATCTTAAAAACTGTAACCTTTCTTAAATCCCATTTCTAAGTTCAGCCAAATTTAACAAATTCCATCCAAAGTCTTAAAACTATTATATTTTCACAAAATTCCAACCGAGCCACGAGAATTTATCCCTAAAGTAATTCCATTCTTATACCTACTGTTTTCACCATTTAAACCTCTCAGATTTATGAACATTCAGAAATTTCCTATCCTGCACTTCACCTACTGAACAATGTGTCTAGCCCATGTTCAGCGGCCCAAGTTTTTCTTTTTTTAAAAAAAAGAGGACAAAAGCTTTACCTCAGATATATTGATAAAGCAAGAGAAAAGGAGAACAACCAAATATTTACAGAGTGCGCCAAAAAACACGCACCCGAAAAAAAAAATTAAGTTACATTCCCAAAGCCGGGAACTCAAGTAATTTGGAAGCCCCCGGACCAAGTTCTAGAACAACCTGAGCCTTAGCCACCCCAAAGCTAGCTTTAACTTAACCCTAAGCCCAAACAACACAGCCAACCTAAAATCACCCTTGCCGATCTGGTGTGCACGTCCAGAACAGGGACTACCATATGCATGGCATGCCATTGCCATGGCTGCGATAGCATGCTCGGCGCCGCCAGTTCGCGCACCCCATCGCTTGATTCACTCCTCTCACAAAAATTACCAAAACATGCCAGCCGCCGGGTTTAACCGTGCTGCGGCGCATGCGTCACACTCAACGACACCATTGTTCTCCTCATAGCTACAGTAAAACCACCAATCCACCACTATCCCCCTTTCACCATCCTAATCACCTCTCCTTCTCATACATTAAAACTGGGTACCCTTCCACCCGCCGTGATTTCCACTACACCGACCCCACATATTTCATCAAGATCATGCCAACTCGCCACCAAATTAGTGAGCCACGGTAAATAATCAAGCCATCCCTGTCCCGCCGAAACCAAAACATCAAATCCATATACTCTACGTCGGTGTTGCCGCCAGAATCAACATCAAAGCCAATATAATCCGCCGCCACCTCAAACTGATTTGTATGCCATAGCCACCCCTATGAATAGCTCCTCGTGCCATCCAATCTTGTCATCACTACATCTCACCTCAACAACAAAACACTGAAAAGTCATAAACGAAAATTTGTTACGTATGGAAATTACGCATGCTCCACATGCTAGGCTCGTGGCTGGTTAGCACTTGGAGCACCGCCCTCAGCCCCGTCAAACTTACTACTCCCTCTAGTTTGATAATAGTAGACATTTTGGACAAGATCGTGGTCTCCAAAAAAAAATTTTGACCATATTTTTATATACTAACATATATAAAAATATCAATAAATATATAATTGTATTAAAATATTTTTTAAGATGAATCTATAGGTGTGGTTAATTTTCATGATCCTAAATTAAGTACATTTGAAATTATTTGTAGTCCAAAACGTCCAGTTTTTTTAAACTGGAGTAACAGAAAAGGGAGCAGTAGCAGCAGTATTGCAGCGTGGCTAGCAGGTTAACCGGTACTTAACCAGAAGCCAATCGCACGAATGCAATCGACGAACAGGTCGAAACATAAATGCTCACGAATATGTATAGCTCCGGACAGCGTTCGCTACGGCTAGCATTACCAGCGCGTCATGCCATCTGCGCGCACTACCGAGTGCGCGCTCGTCCTCGGTAAGGCCTACTCCCACCGGCAATGGCGCGTCGCCTCTGCCAGTCTGCGAAACTAGCAAATGACGCAAAAGACGGTGGCAACGTCGCCGGCATCGCCCCCCCTCCCGATCAGTTGCCGATCACTAGTATACCACTTTTTGGATTTACACAAAGTAATTTAAGTGAAGTGATCATGTCATTATTGACCTTGAAAAGGCAAACGAATTTGTTTCGTATGAAAAGTAATGCATGCTCTGCTTGGCGGCTAGGACTGTTAATGCAAGCAGCGGCCAACGATCACTCGAGAGTGCTCATGGCAGCCTGGTGTTCATTGCATCGGCGACAAGCCGTTAGCCCGTTACCCAACAGGCCAATACGAACTAATGTGCAATTGCAATTTTGAAACTATGTAACACAAAATCAGGAAAGCAGAGTTCACAAAAGGTGCAAAGAATTGAAGTGCATGCAACATACTCTCACAATAGGTGAGGAGATATTATTAACGACGTGAATTGACATTGCAAAATAATACACATCGCATAGATTTTGCCTACCATGTACAACTCAAATTACAATCGAGAAACACACCTGAATAAACACTAGATTTATCTAGCTACATGACAGTACCTTCCAACATCCATGACCCAAGAAATTACAGGAAGAAATTACACAAGTAGTAATGGCATTTAGCCATCTAGGCACCCCGAACAACCTTGTTTCCAAACATCATTCGATCAACGGAGTACATGTTCGGGCTCTCTTAATTTCTCTTCTCCTCCAACACCTTCCTGAGCAGTCGCAGAGACTTCCCAGCAGTCGTCGGCCTCGGTGCGCCCATGGCCTCGTCGTTCGACTTCTTGGAACACAGCGCGCCGGCATCGTTGTTGGTGTCGGACGACGGCATCACCTTCACTTGGTCCCTGGCAACGCGCACTGTTTGGAGGGGATCATCGCGCGGGAACTTGGCCTCGTAGATGACGTCGAGGAAGCCATCCTCATCGGCGGAGACGACGACCGCGTTGAGACGGAGCACGAGGTGGACCTTCAAGCCGCCCGCGTAGATCTTACTGACCCGGGTGCGCACGCTCACCAGCGCGCCCTCCTTGATCGGCTCGTCGACGCAGGCGGAAGCCGACGTGACGCGTGCCACGGACAGGGGCGCCGGCAGGGCCACGATGATGGAGCCCTCGTCAACATCATGGCGGTGTGGAGGGTTTGCGACCTTCTTCGCGACACGTCCTGTCGGGGCGAGCTGATCTAGCCTTCTCCTGCTCTGAAACTCATGTCGGAGCCTTTTGATGCCGGCGGATTGCACCATCATCGACGGCATGGCTGTGGAAGTGGAATTCGTGGATCGCTCGCGTCTGCCGCTCTCGGTTGGTGCGAGAGGCGTAAGAGAGAGAGAGAGAGGGAGAGACCTAGCAGAAGCAGCGGCAGGGCATAATGAGAGTAGAGCCGAGGGCGCGGGCTAGTTATAGGCGCCGGAGGTTTCGAATTAGTCTCGGAGTCGGAGAACGCGCACGACGCCGGATAGAAGTCGGACTCGATCGATCCCTTGTCCGCGTAAGGCGTAACCGATTTCTGCTGTTCGCATTCGCGCCATCACAAAACCGAGCCGCAGCAGCCACGGCCCAGTAGTATTTCTGGTGAGCCCATAACTACTCCGAATGTAGCCCACAAAGACCACCCAAAAATTAAGCCCATATCCTACATGGCCCATCAAGCAAGCTAGGGTTGAGAATTTTGCCGTGGGGAATCGATCCGTCTCTCTATGCCTCCCACGCGACGGCGCTAGGCCGCAAAACCGCAAGCGCGCGGCCGTTGGTCGACTCGTCGTCTTCCGCACCGGCGCAGCGCCGCCGCCGTTACACCCGGTGCCCGCAGGT
This sequence comes from Leersia perrieri, assembly GCA_000325765.3. NCBI lineage: Eukaryota > Viridiplantae > Streptophyta > Magnoliopsida > Poales > Poaceae > Leersia > Leersia perrieri. Next base: position 13,755,412 of record CM002485.1, read on the forward strand.
GAAGCCGTGAAGCTGATTCCTCTCTAATTTCCTTGACTCCCACTCGGCCTCCTCTCTTCCTCAACCTCAAATCCTCAAAATCGCAGACCCAAACCTGAATGCCCACGATGATGTACGGCTGCCCCGACGGCGTCCGCTACTGCCATCGTTACCAGCGCGTCACGCCGATGGTGCTCGACCACACCACCGGCGACGCCATCTGCATCGAGTGCGCCTTCGTCCCCGGCAAACTCTACTCCGACCCGTCGCGGCGCGCCGCCTCTGGTGACGACAGCGACGACGGTGGCAGCGTCGGTGGTGGCCTCGCCTCCCCTGCCGATCCGCTGCTCCCAGACTGCGAGGTGGTGGCCAAGCTGCAGGCCGACGACGCGGCGCCGCGGATGCGGAAGATGCGTGGCTCCGTCAACCCTGACATGAACAAGGCGCTCGTCGAGGGGTTCGAAGCCATCGACGACATGGCGACCCGGCTCGGGCTGCCGGACACCATCATCGACCGCGGGAAGGGGTTGCTGAGGAAGCTGGAGGAAGCCAAGGCGTGCCGCATCGCCAAGGGACGGAGCCGGGACGCGCTCTACGCGGCGTGCCTCCACACCGCGTGCCGCATGGAGGGCTCGCCGCGGACGCTCAAAGAGCTGATCTCGGCGACATCCGACGCGGCGACGACGAAGCGGGACATGGGCAAGTTCATCAACGCGAGCAAGAGGCATCTTGGGAAGGAGGTGGAGGAGGCCGGGCAGGAGCAGGATCAGGCGGAGGACATGAAGAGGATCGGCGGCGGCGGCGGGGACGTGGTGGTGCTACGGGTTGGCTGTCGAATTGAGCGACCAACAGATGAACGCGCCGCGGCGCGCGGCGGGCATACTGCAGGAGGGCGAGAGCATCGACGTGCGGCGTAACCCGCAGTTCATCGCGGCCGCCATCGTCTACATGGCCCTGCAGCTTTCTGGCGATGGCAGGGGCAAGGACTTCCTCGAGGTGTCTGCCGCCACCAGCGTCAATGCGTCTACCAGATGTTTGCAGGGACCTATTCCCCCATGCCCCCGTGCTCTTCGGCTAAAATGATAAGGTAATGCGACACACGCTACTAGTTTCATAGTTTGTGACTTTGTGTTCTGTTTCTGTATATGTGCACTGTTGACTAGTTACTGTTCGACACAGTTCGAAATTCTCAGCTGAAATTGAACTACCTTTTGTTTATCTGAAATCGTCTGCATTTTCAGCAAATGTATTCATGTGCCATATTTGTCTGTTCATATTCGGTATTCATGTGCTACTTCACTTTGACACTTTTCAATATCATGCTGGTGAAAAGATGCTAGCTATACAGTTCAGTGCCCAAGCTTCTAGCCTTCTATTTGTCAATTTGAAGTGGTAATCTAGAACATGTAGTAGTTAACTTCACTGATGTTATTTGGTGTTTGCCATTCATTAATGTGAAGTATGATAAGAAGGAATAGAAATGTATATCTGAATTTGATGTAATCGAACCCTTTTTTTCTGCAATTTGAGAGAGCGGATTCCTTTTTATTTTTACAATTGTATTCTAGTGTACTCAGAGCTGGCAATTTGGTGGCTAGATGGCAATGTCATAAGCTGCGCAGTGAGGTTATTCCGCCGTCACTTGCTTTGGGTACTTGCTGATTTGTTTGTTGCTCCAGCATGCTATGATTGCTCGAAGAGATTCAGGCTCAGCAGTTTTATGTGCTAGCAATTTTTTACTCGCAATTTATGTTCTGAACTTTTTGGTGTAACCCCCCTCCCTCCACCTTTGGGCCAGTTGCCAAGGCAATGTGCTGTGTTTTGTTGGTGAGGTGATCGGCTTCTAGGGAGCCATTCGCATGGGAGAGGGGTTGTCTATGTGCTTTCACCTTTCGTCTCACCTTGTGCAGAGCTGGGTCGGGATGGCGGCTGTGATGAACAGCTTTAGGAGCCTGCGATGCAAGGCGATGCTGCATGTTGAGAAACGGCAGTACAGCACATGCAAGCTTTGGGGATGACCTTGTTTAATCTCAAGAAATGTGCCCAGGTTCATATCATAAGGTGATCTTGCAACTCTCAGACTTTTTTGTCTGTGTACTTGTTCCAAATGGTATGCTTTATTATGGTAGGAAACAGGGCACTTAGATTTTACTAAATGAAGAATTTACCTCTTGAAAAGCTGGTGTGAAACTCCCCAACCTTTTTTGACACTGAATTTTGCCTAAAGAACTTCATTTTGGGGGGATGGAGCCAAATGTTTCCAAATGGTAAGAGCATGATTTGGCTAGGAGATTAAGAAATCATGTGAAATACATCCTTAGTTTGTTATAATTCTCACTTTAATTTTAACTATGAGTCACTATTGCAAACTGTAAGATTTGATGGCAGATCCTGAAATGTTACTGTTGTATTGTTTAAAACTAGTGGCACTGTATTTATTGTGCTTACTGATATCAGAGCCTCTGCCGCATGGTCATTGGCACTTTGTTGCTTGCCTAAGATATGCTCTAGAAATTTCCAAGTGTGGCTCTGTCACCATCGGTACCAAGGCCTCATGAGAGTTGAGAGCAACACGAACTACTCTAGCGAGTAGTTCACCTTGTATTTGATCTGTTTTATGTTGTCAGTCTGTTCTGACTGAACCATATTCAGGCAGTTCTAGGCTGGGGGCTGCGTCCCCCAGTGTTATTTCAATAGCCTGCTATTGAATTTGTACCGAACTAATGTTCCCCTCAGTCTTAATGAAATTGAGTGGACAATTCTTCGGCCGTCCCGGCAAAAAGAGCAACACGAACTAAGCACAAGGTGGTGTCAGTGCGGTTCTATATATGCCCCTCAGATTCTGTAGAGTCACATGCAAGATACAATTGTTTGCTGGGGCTTATATGTGTGATGAAGAGATTGTCAAGTAAGTTTAGCATCTTATCATGAAGGCAATAGTTGATTTGTCGTGTGCCGCAATACGATCAATGTATATTTCCTCTGGATCATTTCCTGTTATAAAATCACAACTCTGGATTAATAAATTTTCTGTTATGTTTCAGGTAGTATGCACAGAAGGACCAGAGCGTGTGAAGGAGTTCATTGCCATGGGTGCTTCATTTGACCATGGTGAGGACGGAAGGCTGCACTTTGCGAGGGAAGGTTTCATTCTGCTGTTATGACTGGAAGAGAGATCGAAAGAGCACTGGTTCAAGCAGTTGATAATGACGACAGCATAACTTTGTTTGACCACCACTTTGCCATTGATTTGCTCACCAGTCAGGTTTGTTAATTGATGTTTCTACATGTTGATGAATTCATCGTTTCAAAAACCACATGATAGTTCACCGTTTATTTATTGTTTTTAAGGATTTGTCCAGTAGCTGGGAATGTAGTTACTATATATATCTGGAAAGGATCAACAGAATAGAGATTCCTGTAGTGCTAACATTTTCTGCAGAATAGCCACACTGATCCACACGGTAAGCTAGGCTATTTTCTGCAGTTTAGTACTATATGATTTGAATGTTTGTTTGATGCTGATTATGTTTCAATTCTCTCTGGAGAAACGATTCGTGGGGCTCCTGGTTGTAGTCAAATGTTGACCAAATTACATTCTAAAAGTTGTCTCCATGCAGATCCATATTTGTTTCATTGTCGTCATGCTAGTCCTTCAAATTTGTTCTGGCACCTAATTAATGGTCTCTAACTATCCACCTGACGCCTAATTTTGTCCATCTTCTTTTCTATGCGATCTGACATATTCACATTGTTCTGTTGTGTTGGTTGAAGCTCTAAGGAGTTTTGTATTCTATTAATTAATTGATTGAGCAATTCGTTTGGTGGGATATAGCACTATGAACAATTTGTTTTCTGAAATAGTTATGTCCGTAAGCACCCCTTCCCCTCTCTTTCCTTTGTCATTTTTGTTATTTTTGTTAGAAATAGATATGCTACTTTTGACAGTTCTTTTAATTTTTCTAGTTGAAATGCCTAGAATTGTTTGGCATTAATTTTGTCAGATTTGTGTGAAATAATAACTTAATTTTGTCAGCTTTACCATATTTGTTCAATCTTTAAGATCTTGGTTTTGCCACTTTTTGTCATTTTGTAAGATCTGTAAGATTTATCATTTCGTTTTTGTGTGTGGCTGCTTTTATGCGCTTGTGTTCTGCAGGATTCCATGTTCAACTTCGATTTGGGTAAACATGGAGGTAGGATCCTAATGATTTATGTGGTTTACATTATGATTGAAGCGCTTAATGGGTGGCTCAATCTGCTGCTATTTTGGTCGTTTCATGACTTCCGTCCCTCCAGATTGGGTCAAATCTTTTCGTTTGGGTTTTGTATTTTTGGTGTTTATACCATGATCGAACTGCTTTGTTTGTTAGTTTGGATACAAAATATTCGTGTCCTCTTCGATTTGTGGATTTTGGGCATGACTACTTCAGTTTCAGTGTGCACACTTGCGTCTCTCAGCTGAAGTCTTAGCTTGCAATTGCCAAATGGTATTAGTAGTTCTAGATCTCGTGTCCTCTTCGGTTTGTGGATTTTGGGCGTGACTACTTTTTTTTTACCGGAAACAGCAGAAGAGGCTCCTGCGGTATAGGTATTTTTTTTCTTTTATTTAAGCCTGAAATTCGCTCCTTTGGGGAGTTAAACCTAGGACTCATTGGTGCTACTTGAGCACTGTAACCGCTAGGCTACAGCCCCTTTCACGCGTGGCTACTTCTTAAGTTTCAGTGTGCACACTTGCGTCTCTCAGCTGAAGTCTTGGCTTGCTATTGCCAAATGGTATTAGTAGTTCTTTGCTTCATAATTCGTTTTAACTATAGTCTGTTCGGGTTTGATTACCTGGTATGCAGACAATCTTGTTTGTGTGCTACTACATACCTGCACTATTTGGTACCATTAAGGTCAGTTTGGTATTCTTTTTATTAACACCCAAATGTCGCATATTATCTTCTACTGTTGTGCCTGTGTTTATTAGTTTCTACGAGTTTGAATTCCTTTGTTTGCGAATTTCTATTGCAGCAGTGCCTTTTTTTAAAAAAAAAAAAGAGAGCAAAAGCTTTGTAAGCTGATCTGCTTGCTTGTCCCGTTTTAACTTGGACTATGTGAAATTTTATTTGTTTCAATTATTACTTCCTCTATCTCAATATATATCTACCTATACTATTTTTTTAGGAGATTAAGGTTTGGGTGAAGAAGGGTTGTGATTGGTTGAGAAGGGAATATACGTGAGAAAATTAAATAATGGATGGTTGTGATTGGTGGAGGTAGGTTAGGTGTGTGTAAAAGTAGTTATATTTTAAGATAAATTGAATCCTTTATATAGTTTCGTAAATGCATTTTGAGATGGAGGGAGTACTTTAGTTGTTGTGAATTTCTACACCGGTATGCAGATAATATGACACTTTAGGCTGAATTGCACCGGAATTGCAGTCAACCCAGTCACAAGACGTATGTATCGACGATCAATGGGTGGCTGGTTGTTCTTTTATTTTTTGAATTATGATTGGTTGCTACTAAGTACTAACACATATATATAACAATTGGTGGAGGCTTAATTACCAACGAGACATTGGTTACTGGCGGCCGCACAGTCCAGTTTCTTTATGTAGAGAATGTCTTTCATGCTGGGTGAAATTCATCTGAGTTTGGACTACTTTTTTTGTCAGGTTGTTGATTATACGATAACATGCTACTCGATATTTATGCAAAGATCATACCTTGGAGGCCGAAATCAATTTATATTTCAGGGACAATGTTATTCATGTTCTTATAAAAAATGTGGTTTGTGGACCACTTTATAATCCGATACTCTCTATTCATACTCAGTTATCTGGATGTGTCATGTGTATGTTTTTTTATGATTGCAGAATATATTGTCCATTCTAAGTTTCCTAAATTCTGTTCCATGTCGCTCAAATATTATTTCTGAATTTTCTCCCTCTTTCTGATTCTGATCGTGCAGTCCATCCATGGCGACTCCAGACGGATCTCTTCTTTAATACGTTTCCATTTTTTTTCCTAGCTCTGGTTCGGCAAAGGGAGCCAAGGAATCGAATTATCACAGCACTGCACGTTCTGAAAAACGGAAGCAGCGACAAGCTAGCAGGCCCTCTAGAGCGCGCAAGGCTAGCAACCTGACGATCAGCGACAACCGCTATCGCGTCGCAGAAGCAGCGACGAACAAATCTTGGATCAAACCACTACTCGGAAAGAAGCAAAAGGTGAAGGGTGGCAGAGGAAACTATTACTGTATGACAGCAATTCAAATGTATATATATGACAAAAATCACTATTACACATCATGCTCATACATAGATTAAACAGAATTCTCATGACAAAAATTCAGTACAATTTATCTAGCTACACCATAGTGCCTTCCACCCAGAAATTATATGAAGACAATGTACTGGCGCTACCCTAAGAGGCTAAGTATCATCTAGTCACTCCGATCTGAGTAGTAGATGCACACCTCTCTCTCTCCTTCAACACCTTCGTGAGCAGTCGCACAGACTTCCCGCCGGTCGTTGGCCTCGGTGCGTCCTTCTCCTTCGACTTCGCGGAATACGGCACGGCAGGCGGCATCACCATCACTTGGTCCCTGGCAACGCGCACTATCTGGGAAGGATCATCGCGTGGGAACTTGGCCTCGTAGATGACGTCGAGGAAGCCGTCCTCGTCGGCGGAGACGACGACCGCGTTGAGACGGAGCACGAGGTGGATCGTCAACCCGCCTGCGCAGATCTTACTGACCCGAGTGCGCACCCTCACTAGCGCGCCCTCCTTGATCGGCTCGTCGACGCAGGCGGCACCCGACGTGGCGCGTGCCGCGGTCAGGGGCGCCGGCAGGGCCAGGATGATGGAGCCCTCGTCAACGTCAAGGCGGTGTGGAGGGGTGGCGGCCTTCTTTGCGACGCGTCCTGTGGGGGCGAGCTGATCTAGGCTTCTCCTGCTCTCAAACTCATGGCGGTGGAGGAGCCTTTTAATGCCGGCGGATTGCACCATCATCGACGGCATGGCTGTGAAACTGGAATTCGTCGATCGATCGCTCACGTGTGCCGCTCTCGGTTGGTGCGAGAGGCGTGAGAGAGAGACCTAGCTAGCAGAAGCAGGGGGCAGGGCATGATGGGAGTAGAGCCGAGGGGGCGGGCTAGTTATAGGCGCCGGAGGTTTCGAATTAGACTCGGAGTCGGAGAACGCGAGCGACGCCGGATGAAAGCCGGACTTGATCGACCCGTGTCCGCGGCCGGCGTAACCGACTTCAGCTGTTCGTATTGCAGACCTCCTCGGTCGCGGGCGCCATGTCAAAAGCGAGCAGGAGCAATAGCCAAGGCCCAGGGGTATTTATGGTGGGCCCACAACTGCCCCTGAATTTAGCCAATAAATAGCGGCCCCAAAGTTACGCCCATAGAGTACTACCAGACGGCCATGAAGAAAAGGAGAAAGATGGTTGCGAATTTTGGAGTGGGGAATCGATCCGTCTCTCTATGCCTCCCACGCGACGGCGCTAGCCGCTAGGCGAGAACAAGTCTGTTATCAAAACCACTACTCTGAACTCTTCTGAGTTCAAAAAAAAACCCACTACTCTGAACTCGGGTGAGGCAAAAATATACTTTCTCCATCCCAAATTATTCGATATCATTGATTTTTTTTATGCATGTTTGACCATTTGATTCATTATACATATTTCAAAAAAATTAAATAAGACAAACGTCAAAAGTGTGTCAAAAAGTTAACCATGTTAAATATTTATGGACGGGGGAGTAGGAGTAAAGGGTTAAGCAATATACTGTGATAGAAGAGAAATTTAATTCGCAGGATAGGAAAAACACAAGAATAATAAAAACACAAGAATTGAAATGTCACGCTCCTTCAATCCTATGGGATTGAAAAACACATGAAAATATGATAATATCCCTTCGATAGATTTGTAGGAAAAATAGAGGAAAGTTATAAAGAGCTTACACCTCTTGTTAAATTTTCTATGGAATTGTAGCACAAGAATGCAATCCTTTGAAAATTTTCCCATCCTCTTCCTATGAATCAAAAGCATACGTAAGGAAAAAAAATTGAAAGGAATTTGAATCCTATGAAATTCCTTTCAAAGGGGCCCTAATCTTATGACAACAATTCAACTGTATACGACCAAAATCACTATTACACGTCGTGCACTCGTGCTCATACATAGATTTAAACACAATTCTCATCACAAAAATTCAGTACATATATTGCCTACGTACATCATAGACTCAGAGTGCCTTCCATTACCCAGAAATAATATGAAGACGAATGTACTGACGCCACCTCAAGAGGGAGGCTATATGCGAGATATCATCTGGTCAGTCGATCTCTACTGACTAGATGCTCCACCCCTCTCTCTTTCTCTCTCCTCCTTCAACACCTTCGTCAGTAGTCGTAGAGACTTCCCGGCGGTCGTCGGCCTCGACGATGCACCCTTCTCCTTCGACTTTGTTGAAAACGGCGAGGCGGCGGTGGTGGTGTTCGATAACGAGGCGGGCGGCACCATCTTCACTTGGTCCCTCGCAACACGCACTATCTGAAAAGGATCGTCGCGCGGGAAGTTGAGCTCGTAGATGACGTCGAGGAAGCCGTCCTTGTCGGCGGAGACAACGACCGCGTTGAGACGAAGCACGAGGTGGATCGTCAACCCGTTCGCGCAGATCTTACTGACACGGGTGCGCACGCTCACCATTGCGCCCTCCTTGATGGGCGTCGGCAGGGCCAAGACGGTGGATCTCTCGTCAACCGCGGCGGACGAGGTCGTCGGAGGCGATGAGGAATGGTGCGGAGGGGAGGCGACCTTCTTGGTGACACGTCCCGTATGCGCGAGGTCTTGCCTCCTGCTCTCAATCTCGCGGAGGAGCCTCTTCATCCTGGCGGATTTGCATGTCATGGATGGCATGGTTGGACGGTTACTGGATATACCTTGCACGTACTTTGGTTGGAGTTGGAATGATCAAGCGAAAGAACGATCCAAGAACAAAGTGCGACTGTGTACGAGGCGGAGAGATGAGATGATACTCAATCGAGACGAATGGTAGAATAGTTATATAGCCGTTTCTGGGTTTGGATACGAGTCGGCGTCGGAGACGCGTTTACACGAGCGCGATCCCGTTCCCGCCGTCTTAATTTCAGAACTTGCATACGAGCCGGAGTAGGCAAGTATTCATAGTGGACATGAGTCACATGACCAGCAATTGGGCTCCAATGCTCGATGGGCCGTTGTAGCAAAAGTGGCGGGATGACTGCGCACATGTTTAATACAGCCATTACAATTCTCAAAAAAAAAATATATATATATATACAGCCATTGCAAGTGCTTTATATTTAGATCAGATTAAGATTAAGCTACTTGAGTAATTATAAATAGTGAAAGACTACGGAACGGTTCCGTTCCAACGGACTCCTTTCTTCTACCTTCGCATCACGACCACGCCGCCACCACTCCTCACGCGCCCCCACTCCTTCACTCTTCCTCCCTATCTCCCCCTATCAACGACGCCCCTCCCCCTCTTCCTCCTGGTCTCCTCGTCGGCGACGACGATGGTGGCTTGCTCGGCGACGGCGACTGCAGCACGCTCAGCGATGGCGGGTGGCGGCGACTCGATGGCGGGCGATGGACGGCCGGATCTAGAGCGACTGGATCTGGCCGTTGGCTACGGCTAAGCCGACAGCGGTGCGGCAAGCTCGGCGACGGCGGCTTGATGGCGGGTGAGGAGTGGTTAGATCCGGCAGTTGGTTGTGGCTGCCATGACGGCGGCACGACAAGCTCGGGCAACAACAGCCGTACGTGGACGTCGGAGAGGTAGAAGAATCACTTTACTGTTTTTGCATTAGGTTCCAGATCTGATACCCCGAATTCCAGATTTTGGTACCCTGGTGCCGGAATCTAGTACCCTGGGGCACCGGAATCTGGTACCTCAACGACCTTGCTGACATCAGCACGTCCATCCTAACGGATGACGTCTTTGCTGTAGTCTGGCTCTTGTAAATAATAAGACATAGACCATAGTGATTTGCAATACTAGGCTAGGTCAGCATGCAAGGCTTTTCTTCATAGAGTGATTTTACTATCCTTCAAGGATGTACCCGTCGAAAGATTATTCCTTTAATTTAAAAATTGTTCTCTTAACGTCGTAAAATTGTGGATACAATACCATGTCTTGACTACAAGCCATACCCTTTTCTTGCTATGGTGTTCTTGGCATTACGTGAAAACAAAAGTTTTGGCAACCCAAAAGTAACGTTGGAGTGTGGATAGCTGGGTTATTGCACACGGTACTTGGGGAAAAGCATCAAATGTATATCTCTCATTGGATGCAAATATGCAACTTTTCTTCTCCCACCTTGAATCTAATATAGGCACTTCAGATCGAGCCCCTTCTCTTCTTGAAACACGTCTGCCTCTAGTGTTGTTTTTTCACGTTTTACTCCTTGGTCTTCTCTTCTTGTCTCACACTCTTCCTCCTGGTCTTTCACTTCCAGTAAAAAAATAGTTAATCCTAGGAGTAAAACTCCAGTATGTTAACTTCTAGAGTAAAAATATTACATTGGCTTGCTTCTTACAATACAAAAATTATAAACGGTTTCATCTAGGGCAAAAAAATGCACAGATGAAAAGGGAAATAAAATTGAGCGGCGGTCCGGTGAGGCGTGGTTGATACCGAGGCTGGGAGGACCCTGTGGTGCCCATGGAAGAGATGACTTCGGAGGTGTCAGCTACTAGAGAGCAGCCACCGTGTGAGACATGGAGGACCCACCGCCTAGATCACCGAGTAGGTGCCTTGTGCCGCTGATGGATGATTAGGGTCTTGCAGCTAGAACCACCACCACCAGATCAACGAAGGTGTGGCCAATACGCATCCTCCGCCATCTACTCTGCTAACCCATCCATGGTCGTTACCGTTGTTCCCTTAGTTCCCCATCATTGATTTACTACACCTGCCAAGGTTGCCACCATCACCATCACCATAAACGTTGTTTATGCAACACCACAAACTCCCATCATCGTGCGCCACTGCTCCACTGCCCTTGCTGCCGCCTCTCACCTTAGAGAATGGAGGAAATTAGAGAGAAAGAGATAAGGAAGAGTGATGAAGGGGATTAAAGCGAAAAGTAAAAACAATGAGCTAGCGAACATTTCTAGGGAGTTATAATGAACCATGAGGGAGGAGGTGTTGATCTAGACCAAATAATAGAAATCCAATGGTGTGAGATTAGGGTTGCAGGTTTGCACCCAATTGATGACTTGCACTTGAAACTTTCCCAAGGAACTTAGCTTCCTAAGTAGCTAGGAGAGTAATAAAAGTACAGACCAAGGTCCGAGCGCCACCGCCAGAAAACAAGTCATCAGTGATTGTTTTGGAATCGACATGGGCTCATCATAGTGCCTGGCTGAGAAATGGCAGTGATAAGTGTGTATTATTCCATTTTCTAAGAAAAATGAGGCGACTTGGCTCTATTTGAGCCAATGCATCTAAAGCATCCACACAGAATTCAGTCACAAGATCATCACTAAACCAATCTCTTACCACATCCATCACAGATTCGATCACAAGGAGAGGGGAAAATTACAACAACTGGGAAACTAAAATAAGATGACGCCGGAGGCCCAAGCACCTGCTGCTATCCGTGGATTTTTCACCTTGGCAACCAGTTCTAAGGCCATCGGGAAATCGAAGAAGGCATCGACGGAAGAGGGATGCATGAGGTGAGGTTGGAGGCCGACATGGACCTCTAGGCGAGTGAATATTTGGCGGTACTGACCTCAATGTGCACCAATTTGGCAGGCCCATGGAAAGGTGGATGCGAAGGGAGGAAGATGCGGCGGCTGGTGATTGGCTACACATGGGGGAGGAGGGCGTGGTGGTAAAGAGATACATGGCATTGAGGCGGCAGAGTTCAATAGCCCTCAACCTTTAGACTCAGTGGCTTGGTCACGAGTACTACAACACTATCGATGGATTGTTGAGCACAGAGAAATAGAAATAGATAGAGGTTATGCGGAGTCTCTTGGGGAGGGGGTGCTAGAGTTATCGGCTCCATTTATGATTGTTCGTTCACCTAAGAAAACCAACTATGGAAACTATTCACACAAATATAGGTACTAGCGAACACTAGCGAACACAACTAGAAGTCATATATGCAATGAAAATCTATTAATATTTTAGTTTTTTAATATAAAACCATATTTTCCGATACTTGTCTTTCTAGGAATCTGCCCTGCTTGATGAAACTAACTTGTAATGCATTCTCACAAGTTAAAAAACAGCATGCCGAAAAAGTTAGGTCCCTTTCGTTCCTGCAATATATAACTTGTATTGACATAATTTTGCCACAACATCCATGTGCACACCATGCCTGCCACATATGCGGGGACACACATAGAGAGCGCACAAGAGCGAGAGAGACACAATAACACCTTCTTTACTCTAAATAAATACTATAATACCTTCTTAAATCTTAATTACCAGGTTACAATAAGATTAGCAACATTTAGGGTTGTGGCAGATATAACACATTTTGTTAAAGATGATTCAATATTTCAGTAAGCAATCAAAGCATACGACCTCTGCATCGACTATCAGACACACAGCGAACAAAAGAAAGAAAAAAAAATCTGCCTCCAGAGTCTAGTACGACGGTATAATGCCATATGTGGCACTAGACACTGGCCATTAGCAAATCTGATTGTGAATCAGTTGTTACATAGATCTGAAAGATTTTCCCTCCAACTATCCAGCAAATAATAGTTAGCGTGTAATAATACATCGCATAGATTATTAAGCATTAATAAGACTAGTGATCGCCACATTCATCTAACAATGTACATGAACTACCCAAACAAATAAGCGGGCTGATCGATCTGATCAGATTCAGATCGATGCCTAGAACAAACGTATAGCTCTTGTGATGCTTGCCACAATCTTCCCAACCCGCGCGCGCACTCGCGACTTGCCACTCCTCTTGATCGGCTTCTCTGATTTTGTAGACACGGGCGGCGGCGCCAGCGGCTGGGCCAAGAAGACGGCGGCGAAGCGCTGATCGTTCCGTATTATGCCCGACGGCTCCTTCACGGCGTGTGCTCGATACGGCGCGACGCCGTGGCGCGTGCCGTACGCCGTCGTGCGGACGACGCGTCGCTCCCTGCGACGAACGCCGGCGGCGGCGGCGCCCCTTCCTCCCGTCGTCCGGTCCTTCCTCCTCCTCCTCCTCTCCTCGATCTCTCGGGTGATCCTTCGCCTGCCGCCGGCGACCGATGCGAGCTCCTCCGCCTCCGCCCGCTCCCTCCTGCTCCTCTCCGCGATCTCAACGCTGATCCTTCGCCTGCCGGCGATTGTGGCCATCAACGGAGGCATGCACCAGATCGATGCGCGCGCGCGGATGGAAAGAAAACAGAGGAAATTAATCCAACGACACGACCACACGAGCAACGGACTGAAGACGATGGTGTCGTCGAGATGAGACGAGACGAGGAGGAGGGGCTCGATATTAAATAGCCCACGGTCGATTTGAGTCAGTCGGGGACTCCGACTCGGACTCAGCTCGGAATCGGAGAGACGGAGACGGTATTTTCATTTTATTTCTTTTTCTTCTTTTTTGTTTGTTTCACGTTCCGCGGTGCGAAGCGGGTGTCAAAAGAAAACTCAGCTCATCTTGGTGCAGGCTCTAGGCCCACAAGACAGACAGGTCACACAGCACGCGCAGAGTCCGAGAGTGGCCCAACGTGTGTATTCAGGCCCCATTGGATTTCTCCCCCTTGTGACCGCACGCACGCACTGGGGTCGTAGCGTTTTTTCTCTCTGATGGCTCGCTGCTCCGAACCCTCTCGTGCCCGCGCCGCGTACTGATCTCATCTGACTATCTGGCAAACCTCATCGCCGGCGCCAGAGTAATTTTCACGAATTAATCAGCGGGATGTCGCCGAGACTGGCGCCCTCACTGGCCACCGGGGCAGTGTACGGGCTTACTCCCCCTTCGGACTACAACAGCCAACGAGTAATGCCCTGCCTTCTCTGTCTTGTCCTCTCTTTTTTTTTATTTCTGATTCTCTGTCAATTATAATACTTATAGGTTTTAAATTTGCATACATGATAAACCTTTCGTTTTTTCCAGAATTAATGGTTAAGATTTGGAGGGAAATTTTATACATATTACATGATTATTCACCATGGCAATTATACTTTTGGATGGATGGAACAATTAGTTCTTGTGTATATTATCAGTACATCTGATCGATTGAGAATACAGGTATGTAAGAATCCCTATAGAGGTTCTTATATCGGAGGAATTGTTTTGTGACTGTACTCTTTTTAGACACCTCGTAAATTTTTTGCATTCTAGATGGTCAGTTTTAGTATATTTATGCTACAATTCTGCACATCTACTCCACTTATTTGGTTCTCGATCTTCTCCGAGTTTTCACAGAAGACGAAGATTTGAAAAAGGTCAAACTCCACCCGTAAGCAAAAACCGGTCAAAGTAAACCACATTCCTATTCTTGTTCCTGATGAAATATGATCTAACTGAATGTTTGCTATGAAAAATTATCACAGAACAGCCTTCAGAAGACGGTAATCGGATAAATAGCATATATATTACCACTGCCTTCGTCCCGGCACAACAGCATACACAGGCTCACAGCTGTCTGCAGGAGTTTCTGTTGTTGAATTGGGGGCGACACAGTTACACATCAAACACACACACGCACGCACATAGGATCACTCTAAGACCTGCTTAATTACCAGGTCACAATTAGCTTAGGGTTGCAGCAGATATAATAGCACATTAATTATACCTCCAGCACTGCATATATATATGTAGCAGCAGTAACAGGGAGATGGACACTACTGATAGGTGGTAGATAGGTGTTGATAGTAGTAGCAGCATTGGCATGGCTTGCATGACAGAAGAGAGTAAGCTAGCATGGTGGTTTATCTGATATGATACGGCGGGTTCCCCGGGTGGCTCCTGCCGTCGTGGTCGGTGTCGCGGCAATTCCCGCCGGAGCCGCCACTGCCGTTCGCGTCCGCCGAGCCCTTCCGGCGCCGCTCGTTGTGGCCCGCCAGCCGATCGCGGCAACTCTTCTTGATGTCGTCGAATGCAGCAAGCTCATGGAACCTGCACAAGACATACAGGACACACACAAACGCCAAGATGATCACCGTCAGCTTCAATTCACAGCAGAAATGACAGCAAGCCGGCCAGCACACAAAGGACCTGAGAGCTATTGGTAGCATGTGCATGTGATCAGGCAGCAGTGACTGACTATCATGGATGTACTCTTGTCAAATAGGAGAAAGAAAGATGAGGTAGTACACATTACATTTAACACGAATCACGGAAAGCTATTTGCTTGGAGTGCATTCCGGACAGACAGGAGTTTTACTGCCGGAATCTGCTTATGCATGCCAGTGTGTGGCACCGTGCACATGCATGTCCAAGCAGAAAGAAAAGCGTGAGGTGTATTATGTACTCTACTGATCAGTGATCACTCCCTATTTAATATGCCAAAGGAAGAAGCATTCCTTAATCCTTGTTGTAACAGATAAAAAAAACACCTGAAGTAGAGAGCAAGTGTTCTCTCTTCTGGCCATTAACTGTCCATTTTGTGACTTTTGCAGAAATAAAAACAAGCTTGTTCAGATATGATGATTATTAGCATCTCTACTGAAACTAGAAGCTGAAAAGATTCTAGAAACTTCGTCCTTAGCAAGCACTTAAAGAGTCGTAGCTAAGATGTATATATACATTTACTCTTGTGACAAAAAGTAGGATGACAATTTTTTATTCTCATTGAAGGTAATGGACATGAATAACAGGATCATTATCCCTGCTGGGACACACTAAACCACAGGACCACAAGTGTTTTGTTTGTTGCACTTAAGTTGTTCTCACTTATGAGAGCCATCAATAACTTTTGTAGCAAGTCTTTATCAAACCCATAAACAGCACCAGGACAGCATGAACAAGGCCAGGCCAGCGACCAGCTGCTCTGGCAAAAGGACAGGTCCAGTGCGCTACACTACACTAACTTTTTAATTAATAACAAGCTAGCAACTTCCTATGATCATGTGATGGGCATGAATCTGAAAGCGTCAGCGTTATCAAAGACCACTGAAACTCTAAAACAGAATAAATCTAACAGTAGTATGGCTCATCTAAACTTGGAAAATGCCAACATGCACCTATTTGGAACATGCAACTACACTGTCATATGAAACAGAGTGGCACCCAAGAAACATAAAGCATCAGGAAATAGCAACCAGACGAGGTTTTGGCCGACAGTGAACCAATCTAGGACTGACAAACATCTCCCACAGCATCAACCGCACCACTGATAAATAAACATAGATAGTAGTAAAAAACCTGCATGTTTACAGCTAAAATTGGGGCTAAATTAAGGGGCTGCCTTGTAGATGGAGAGCAGGTTGGATCTGGCCATTGTTTCAGCAAAGGCAGGCCAAGTCAAGCTCTGCTCTACACCGACAAAAGAGGGTACTAGTAAAGTTCATGCCACTACCCTTTCCAAGCAAGCAAGCAAGAAAAGACAATGATGTCCACTATGGTCTCAGTATGGTGTATGGCGCATGATTAGCAAAGCGAAGAATTGATCCTCTGAATGTGATGAAAACCTAGTTTCCTTATCCTACTTTTCACCAGCCTGCTGGAACAAAAGCGCGCATAGTTACAGCGAGAATACCCCAATAACAGCGACCTGCACTAATCCATTTTTTGACGGTAGAAATCGGTACGACTAGCCTGAAATGACCATTAATCACAGGCTCACAATATTTGGACCAAAATGTTTCACCTACTTAAGCACTAATCCATTTTTTTAGCAATTCCCACTTTAACTTAAACAAAGAGAGAAAAAAAATCAAAGAGAGCTCAAGCTAGCATAGTAGCATGGGCAAAGATTTTCATGATATTGGAAGAATTAATTTTTTCCCTCTTCAAAACTGGAAGCATCAAGCATATAGCTAGCCCATGATCCAAGAACATTCTCATACATCGTACTAGTATTTTCATTTGAAACCAGTTGTGGAGTTATTAAAATCTTAAGAAGATTTAGTAACTTTTTTTTAGGAGAAGAGGGAGTGTGGGTTAATTATTTTACCGGCTGCATTGCTGGCAGAAGCGCTGGCGGAGGCCGGCAACGAGGACGACGGGCTCCTTGGAGTGATGCTGGCAAACCTTGTGCCTCCGGTAGTAGCGCGACGCGTCGCTCAGGTCCACGCCGCACGTCTCCGCCTGGCACCTCGGCCCACCGCCTCCCCCTCCCGCCGCCACGCCGCCGCCGGCCGCGCGGCCACCCGCTCCCCTCCTCGCCGCTCCTCCTCCTCCGCCGCCGCCGCTTCCGCCGGCCACCGGGGAAGACGGGCTCGAGGCGGCGCCACCGGCGGCTGCAGGAGGCGGAGGAGGAAGCGAGGCGGACCCCACCATCAGCCTAGGGTTCTTGTCCTCCTCCATGGGAGACGGCGGCCGCGCCTCCTGCCGCGGGAGCATGTCCCCAGCTGCCGCTGCGGCGGCGAGCGCGGCCATGGACGCCGCCACCGACGACACCGACGCCTTACGTGCCTTCTCCTTGCGGTGGTCCTTGTCCTTGCGGTCCATGGCGCGCGCGCGCGTGATTGATCGGTCGATCGAGAGAGGGTAGCTAGCTAGTTGGGGGAAGCTGAGCTAGCTAGCTCGACGAGCTCATGAGTGGAAGTGGAAGGAGGAGACGAGGAGAGGCAAGGTGTGGAAAAGGTTGAAAGGGATATAAAGGCGGGTACCGCGTGTGTGGAGGCAGGGGTGTGCACATGTGGGCGAGCTACGGAACAAATACGTACGGCACAGTATACTACAACAGAGGACGTACGTACGTATACGTACGCGTGTATGTATATGGGCAATTGTGCGGGATATATATATTTTACCCTGAGAAAATTAGGGTTGTGTATTTCTGGTTCATATGAGCATTTTACTAAGCTATTTTAGCCGTGCGCGTACTAATGTCTGGTATGCCTGTGTAATATTGCAGGGCAGCGATGATGCCACTAAGCTGGAATGGGTGGTGGACATTAGAGTTGGTGGTGGGACATTGAAAATTAGTGTGGTTAAGTTAAGTGTTGATTGGTGACAGACTCAACAGTAAGAGCCGCTGGGGACAGAAAAATGGTGTTAGGAAGGGAAAAATGTAATGTGGCAGGATTAAGAGAGCGTTGAATGTAGAGTGGTACTCCCCTTCGTTTTTTTAAATGGTACTCTCTTCTTTGATTTTTTTCTTGCTATAGAAGTATCATTTACTTTGTTTATAACTTACTTTATTATTATTAAAAGTATTTTAAGCATGACTTCTCATTTTTTATATTTGCACTAAATTTTTAAATAAGACGAATGATCAAACGATATAGGTAAAAAGTCAAAACATCTTACACTATAAAACGGAGGTAGTAGTTCTAAAAAGAAGAGAGGTAGAGTGTCTTGTCTCATATGATCCATCCTTGCCGTTTTGTATGACACCACAAGTCAATCTAAAATAACTTAAAATGTATGACGTATCATACAAACCAATTGTGTTCTGTTGTCTTTGCCCTTGTCCTTCGAAGCCACCTTACTCCAACCATGGCCTTAGATAACACCATGGCTGCTAATGAAGCCGCTCTTCCCCACCTCTATCATTACGACTTTTGATATCGCGTCCATACTCATAGAGGCTAATGCCTTCTCCTGCTCGCCATGCCAGATTTCAATCTGGCATTGATGGTAGCCCTAGTTTCCAACTGTGGTAGCACCGGCAGGATGGAGAAGGTCGGAGCTCCGACAATCACACTACAACATTAGGGGAGAGTGTCGTGCCGTCATGCTCTTTGATGGGTTCGTCATATCCCATTAATTTGTGCTTCCTGTTATTGTTGCGGACACACCTCCTTAGCCTCGGTGGTGGAGTAGCATGGACGAACAAGAATGAAAATGAAATGAAGGGCAAAGTGGTCAATTCACAATCTTCTTAATACAGCCGAACATGTCTAGAACGACATACAAAATTGAGAGAGAGAAAGTATGTATATTAACTAATGAGTCTATGTAGCGAGCATTAGAGATGACTATGTTAAGTTGAAGGGAGGTGTTGCACGAGGTGAAAAGCAAATCGGATAGGATCCAATTCAGTAAACCTAATGAAGAAATTGGTGGAGACGTCGAATACAGTTTCCTACATATATATTTCGTATAGGGAGCTTGACCAAAATACTATGAGAGACGGAATATTGTAGTATCTTACTAGGTAGAGAAAATTGAAGAATCCTTATGTTGGAAGAGCTAATATATTTTGTAAAAAGAAAAGACATATATGACATTTAAGTCTAATACCAGTACAATTTATAAATCTGAAGAGAAGTAAATTTTAAGTTGCTAAGTAGGGAGAAAAACAAGAGACTAGAATCCTGATAGAAGCAGAGGTAAAAAAAATATGCCTTTAAAAATCAAGACCAGAACTTAATTAATGGCTTAAGCTTTCACCTAGCAATCATGTAGCAAAATGACCTTACTGAATTTTGTAAGGGTCTTACAACAAATAATCTGTGGGAGGCCATAACCCATGTTGGTTTACATGAAGCTCCGCCCTAAGATAATCTCATTAATTTTCGCATATAATTATCAACGTATGTACTATACCCGCTGCCTAGCTAACGCTCCGGAAAATAAAAATTCAGCCTCACTCACGCTTTGAAAACAAAAGCTTTCACAACTGTAGCGCATACGGACGCGCGCCCCTGTACCACGATTCCCCCATCAACAGTTTTTCTCCCGAGCCATGAGCCCATGAATACGAGTATACGACCCACCCGCGCGTCCGTCACGGATCTCTCGTCTTGGCGTAGAGATGGGTCACTCCACTCCCAACCCAATGCGCACGCGCCCGCGGTCGTTAGAACGAACGAACGAACCGAAGCACGTACGTACATGCGACCCCGCATAGCGAAACAGCGGCGCTGCGACGGAGACGACGAGCGGAGAGGCGGTGCGCGCTCGTGGAGTCGTGGGGAACGGGAGAGAAGGTCGTCGTCGTCGTCGTCGTAGCACGCAAAAAAGCTAGCTTGCGCGGGGGGGACCGGGTGGGAAAATTGCGTGGAAAGGTAGTAGAAAATTTGTGTGGAGCGACGGGCGGAGGCCCCCGTACTACTGTACCCGTGTATGGACCGGCCAGCTTCGTTTCACCACCACCACCTCCAAGTTGACGGGCCGGGGCAGTGGGGTGGGGCCCGCCACGTTATGCGGTGGGCCCGGCCATTGGGGTCAGGGGTCTTAGTGATGGGTCCCCGGCGTGCGGGCTTCGCGCGGTACGCGCCGGTACGTACGTACTTGCATGCTCCGGCATATATGGACCATGCATGTATATGACGCACCGCAAAAAGGCGTACTTTACGTAACGTGATCAATAAGTTACCGCGGTAAAAAAAAGAAGAGGGGTTTCAGTGAAAGGGAGCAGTACGGATCGTGCACGGTAAGATATATAGGAAAGCCGAGATGTGTTCATGACTTTGGCATGTACATGTTGGGTCAATCTTTAATTACGTAAGTAGTGTATGTTTACTGCTCGATTAATCCAGGGGCGGAGCCAAGGCCCGGCGACCCTGGTCCTCTGCCCGGGCTCCGCCGACAGCTACAAAATAATTACTTAGTTACATTAATCGTATGTGTTAACTTGCTGGTTTTATTGGAGGCCAAATCAACCAGCAAATTAGCAAAGCAGGCTTACACAATGACATTTGCCCGGGCTCGAAATATTTGCTAGATCCGCCACTGGATTAATTGTATATATATTGGGAATTGTTAACGACACATTGATCTGTCTTAGGTTACATGCATTCCTTCATCGATATATTCTAATGTGACAAAAATAAATCCATTTTTTAAAACACAGTACAAATGCAGTCACTTACACGCATGCGCACACTAACCCCTATAAACGCACACACACCCTACTCATATGAGCATCGAATAGTGGGATGGCATATCTTGAGATTGATAAATCACCACAGACGTCTCGCCTTTGATGGGTACGTCGTACAATCACCCTTATAAACATGCACACATATTCTACCCTTATAAGCAGCTCCAAAGACTAGCCGGCATATCTTGAGATTGACGTAGTCACTACAGACACCTCGTTGTTGACCGGTACATCGCTTACCACTAAAAAAATATTAGTCGTAAGTACGAATACCCGTGTCAAATCTAGGATTCGAATCCTGATGATCCTGATGAGTAGGTTCACCCATCGAGTACCAAACCAATTGAGCTACGCTCATCTCGCTCCATTGTTTTCTATCCATGAAGGTATTCTATTGCCATTACTATCATGTCCAATACCACATACAATTCAAGCCATTTTAAAATTTCACGACATAAGATTAATTATCATGTTTCTACATTTTTATGCTATGTCTCCAAATCTAAATTATCCGAGTCTTTATAAGGCCATAAATCACGATAAGTCCACTAACAACGCTACTTTGGCATCTCTTTCGCTTATCATGTCTGTTTTTCTTTTCCTTCTTTTTTTCATGGAGAGAGGACTAGCCATGTCATTGCCAGCCATCGTTGTCGATCCCCACGTACTGTAGAATAACATTAGGGCTATATGGTCGGCAGCAGAGAGTAGTGGAGAAGGGTTGGAATTGGTTCTTCTTGGATTGGACAATTCAACTGAGTAGTGTTCTAGCCACACACAGTGTTCCTAGCCGGTAATGAAATGGTATCTCGATCTCATATGCATAAAAGAAGCTAATTTGTCCTCTTTGCTAGTTGGTTTTAATCGCCCGCAAAACAGTCTGATGATGTATTTGGCCATGAATTATTTCTGATTTTTTTAAGAATATAAAAAATTCCATGTTGAAATGTGTAGGATATGTATATTTTTTAAAATAAAAATGCATTGCAATGTATATGTGTATTTAGTTAGTATCCCAATTTATATATATATATATATATGGTTAAGTTGACTGGTAAAAATTAACATGAGCCATGCTGCAATTGCCATCAATCGATCTCAATGAATAGCTCAATCATCCTCTCAACATCCCTTTTTTTTTTTGGGTAAACATCGCAATTAATTTTGCTCGATCTTTTTAAAATTCACATAGAAATGTTGGGTTTTCAAGGAGAACTTGGAATAAACATGTGACTTTGAGAAAAGGTGAAAGTTGCTCGACATCAATTGTATAGGTTTCTATGGGCAAAGAATCCGTGACAGTGGGAACCAACATGAATTGACATATGTGACTAAACTGTTGTAGCAAGCCGTCCTCTGGGCCCTAAACCCCTGACCACTCCTGGAACCTTTGGTGCTTGAAATTAGGCCATGTTTAGTTCCAAAAAGTTTTTCCTAAAAACATCACATCGAATCTTTCGACACATATATAAAGCATTAAATATAGATTAAAAATAAAACTAATTGCAGAGTTCGCCTGGAAATCGCGACACAAATCTTTTGAGCCTAATTAGGTCATGATTAGCCATAAGTGCTATAGTAGCCCATATGTTAGATTCGTCTCGTGGTTTCAAACAAGTTATGAAATTAGTTTTTTTTATTCATGTCCGAAAACCCCTTTCGACATCTGGTCAAACGTCCGATGTGATATCCAAATCCAAAAATTTTTGGAATTAAACAAGGCCTTAGTCATTTGATTGGCTTGGTAGGAAAATAAAAAAACAGATGAGAGAGAGAGGGGGGAGGTGTCGAAAATAAGATACGGAGTATATTATTTCCCTCTTGCTCTGATCAACTCAGCAACAAAAACTACCAGTCCACTACCATCATAAAGGGGCCAATCAGTAGCTAGCTGCTTCCCCAATTAACAATTAATAAAATGTAAGTTTTAACAAAGAGTCGACAAACACTTATCATTGTTTTCCGATCAGCAACATTTTAGGAGTAAATAAGCTTGCATGTAGTAAAAGATTAATGGACTACTTTCATTTACGATTCAACACAACCTTTGCTCCTAAATTTGGTCTTCGTATTTCTAAAAAATGGGCAAAAGTTCCACAAACTACGTCAAACCTAACAATTGAATGAAACAGACTAGTCCCTCCATTAATCCGTTCTAAAATATAGCAACATAGGAGGGATTTGACCTTCCACACATATTGTTTAGAAAGACTACGGGATAGGCACCTGTCAGAACGAACTTGTCCCCTTCGTCTTCCTCCCTGCGCATCTCCTCCCCCGTGCTCTCTCCTCCCCACACCTTCCCCTGGGCCTGCTACTCCGATGAGCCATCCTTCTTCCTCCAGCGAGGAACCGTGCCCCGCGCCGCCGCGCCCCCGACCAACCGCGCGCCG
>CM002485.1:13778839-13808220 GCA_000325765.3 Leersia perrieri
CGGCAAGCAACGCGGGCGACGCGACCGGGGGGGTGGGGGCGGCCAGATCTGTGGCGGTGGGCCAGCGGCTCGATGGCGACGAGTGACGAACAGCAGTCGAAGAGGTAGAAGACAGGTACCCCTCGTGTTGTTGCAGTGGGTATCGGATCTGATACCTCAGGTACCAGCTCTCTAGGTCCCAAAAAATCTGGTACCCCAGAGATAAAAAAATCTAGTACCCCGAATACCAAAAAATCTAGTATCCCTAAGGTACCAGGTCCGTTGCAACTGATGTTCGTTGCCTAGTCCGGCTCTATATTGTTTTAGGAGGACCCCTCCTAGGTTACTATATACTACCTCAGTTTTTTTATTTGACGCCGTTTTTTTTAAAATTGAGCTAACCGGCGTCATGTATAAAAATTCAGAGGGAGAATATTATGAGACGTAGTACTATTGGCTAGTACCCATACTTACCAAGTGCGTACATACAGTTCGTACGTATATACGGGTCATACGTAGTACGGACCGGCAGGTGGGGCCCACATGGCGGGGACATGCATCAGCACCACCACCTTGAACGATTGGCGTGCAGCCAGCCAGCGCGGTGGTCGTACGGCAGCGAAGCTCTTGCGATTGGTCTACACATAAAGCGATGGTGTGTGAGAGCTGTAGCAGCAGCAGCAGAGGCAGCAGGGCTGTGTACTGTACGTAGGTGGTAGCCTAGGGTTTAGCCCTGCGGTTGCACGTGATCCGATGCAGGCCAGGGCCGGCCTGTCAGTCACTCACAGTCGACTGATGAGACTAGCTCATGCAAGGACGTCGTACGACGATGCCAATGTGCAAAAGCTACAGACTTCCCCCTTTCTCTCTTCTTTTTTTTTTTTAATTTTTTGTCGAGATGAGAAAAGCTAAAGAGTACTACCATAGCTTGTGGCTTGTGCTGCCTGAGAGGAAAAAAGAGTGTGCTCTCATCACTGGTCAGGCCGGCCGGACTCTCACCTCATCATCTCTCTCCCTCTCTCTACAGTAGTTTTTTTTTCTGTCACTCGGACGCTCTCTCTGTGGCTCTCCCTGGAGAGTGATAACTGATGAGGATGGCAGCCTGCCCTCTCTGCCTCTCCCTCTCTCTACGGCTGGGTCCTCGATGACGGTGGTCGGCCGGACTGCCTCCGCGTGCCGACAAGGTCTCCAGTTAAGATGGATTGCCACCAGGTCGATGTCATACGGCAGTTAATTTGTAGTTTTTTCCTTTTGCCACATTGTGCTGGAGTAAACACTTCATATGGATATATATCACATATCCTACATTTAGTATACCTATTTTTCTAAAAAAATCTATCCATTACCCATGAGGCACTTGCAGCAAAACTTCTTTCTTTCATTGGGACTACCTACACCTCTCACTATCTAGCCGAATCATCGCGGCCTCTTCACGACGCCTCGACCTCCCTATTGTGTTGTCATCGGGTCTGCTCCCTAGCAAACTAAGAAAGCCGAGAAGCGGCATAGGTGGATCCCCCTTCCCCCGCTTGCAGAACCCGAGCAGTCCATGTCGACCCAAGATAGTCCTCTACCGGCTAACCTTCACCTTCCACTTTCATCCAATTGTTCTCTACACGCCTTACAGCCTCAATATCAGTGGCGGACCCAGAATTTTCGTCCTGGGTGTGCCCATAATCAGCCAAATCAAAATGGTCGAGCATAAAAATATACTTAAGTCATAAATTTTCCAAACAACTGTACAAATAGTCAAAATGATGTCTTAAATTTGCAAAATACAGTAAAATAGATTAAAATAACTCTTATAGAACACACAAGATAAAATCTAACGATGTCCTTGTTCCTTTACATCCGATTAAATCAAGTGCCTACTACCTAAATGGGATTTTGGTCCCTAGAATTTAGTTAACAAGGTGAGGATTTGGCCTAATATGAGTAATACATACTAAATTTTTATTTTTTTGGGTGTGGTGGTGCACCATGGGCACCCCCTGGGAAAAAAAGATCAATTAATCACCACCAGTAAATAGTACTAGTTGCCTGGGCTTGACACTGCCATTTGCTTTGCCACTGTCAACATGGGTGAAGCGGTGTTGTGCTGAGCGCTAAAAGGACATGAGGGACAGCGGAATGGTCCGATGACATAGAATAGGCGAAACGGAGTGGGTGGAGGAGCTTGCAGAATCCAAGCCACGATCAGAGGGGGTTTTCTCTGTTTAACGGGACGTATTTCAGATGAATAACTGAATAGAGGTTCTGCTAGAAATGCTCTAATTAATTAGCAGCCATAAGCATGGAGTTCACACTTGGCAGTTGGCACACCCTCAACAAGATTTTTTTTTCTCATAAACATTTGGCAACTACTCTTATTTAGTTATTTAGCACATTTTTTATAATCCTCACCAGACCTATTACTAATGCAAAAAAAAACTTTTTTTCTATTTGCTCTGGTGTAGTAGTAGCAGTACCATAATAATGGAGGAGAGAACATATATTCATGGGGAAAAAAACAAGAGAAGATGTGAGTAACTCCAGGCGCTAGCTGACGAGGAGGACAAGGCAAGAGAAGACACTTGTGACCCTGGTTAAAAGCGACGCAAAAAGTCACGGGAAGGCAGGCCACGCCGTACTAGGAATCTACAGGAGTTAGCACAAATGGGCCATGGCCCCCACGTACGCACACAACACAGCCGCTACAGGCCCGGCCTACAGCTAGTGCCCGTGCCCCACTTCGCCACTGACTAAAATGACTCAGGACCAGAGCCCCTACCTCTGCTTTGAGGCAACCGACCACCCTACACAGCACTGCACTGCACCGTCGTATAGCAGACAGACTAGACGGCAACCTCTCTACTCATCCCCCTCTCCCCTTTTCTCCTCTCGATTTCTCTTTTTCTTTTCCTTGCTGACACGACAGAGCAAATCACGATTCGCATTCGCGATCTGCTCTCGCATCAAGAATCTCTGCAACGACGATGCACCCTCGTTCAGTCGTTCAGCTGAAAGAGGCAGAAAGACAGAAGACAGAGTTACATGTTCTCGACATTTGTTGCAGAGTCACAACTCACAACCAGGGCAATGAGCCAATGACCATTGGAAACAAATTTCACACGGAACATTGAAAGAACAAGTAAAGCTACCCGTGGTCCAGACAGGCCTGGTTAAGATCCCAATTAATAGGAGTGATGGCATCCCTGAATAACTTCAGCCATGACCAACTAAAAGCATTGTGAGAGAGAGGTTTCGATGGTTAGTGTTTGCATATGGAAGTACATAGCTTTATTGATGGATTGATTGCCCCCAAAGGCTACACTGTACAGTGTACACACAATATCCTCAAATCCAACATGGCCTTGTGTTCAACAAGAAGAAACTACCGTTTATTCAGGCATTACCTCTCGCTTTCTAATGATCGTAGTGTACTTAATCTACTCGTGTGCATAAGAAATACTAGTGTTTATAACACTGCGAGTCCATACACAAAAAAACAGGGGTAGCATACAAGGGCTGGAAGGTATTACTCACTATATAATCTGGATCATTCATTCTTCTTCTCGAATTTCGTCCTGTCAGCGCCACTGTATGGAGCAACATGATACGCATATTGCTGGAGAACAGAAAAGAAGACCATTTCGATGATCACCAAGACATTCTGGATTGCCTCTTGGATGTGCTCCACGTCCAACCAGAAATGGTGGGACTGAATTATCCCTACAGCAGCTAAAACCTCTAACGCAAAACCCTGTAGAAAGACAATGGAATTCAGTAGGTCAACCAGCAATCGAAAGAAGGGTTGAACAGAATGGAAGAACTATTAAAATTTTCCTCGCAAAAAAAAAACTATTAAAATTTAAAAGTAGATATTTTGTTTCTTATGGCAAAAGAAGATCACACGATGCAATGTTGCCATATGTGCCATAGTACAATGCACTTAGAAATATCCACTGAGAATGTCGCCTCAAGCAGTATGATACAGCAACTTATTGTGCCGGTGAAATGTCAGTATTGATTTATTTTCTAAAAGTTGTAGTTGTTTTACAAATTTACTCTGGCTTGCATTTTAGCAATAATGGTAATAAGGAATATAGATGTGAAGTTACGAGACTTCTCATTATGGAACACCAAATCTGACATTAAATGCCAACTCATAAAAACTAAAGCTGAAGAAAGCTTTCTGAATTCATAAACTACAAGAACGAAAATAAGTGATGAAGTATCTTGAACACCTAATTAAATTCAACGAATAAATGCGATGAAGCTTCATGATCAAAGGTCTAAACTATTCAGAGCTATAGATCAAGGCAATTACTGTAGCAATGTTACGCTAGAGCATTCAAACACAAGAAACAAATAAAGAAGTAACCTATTGGTTCCTAAAGTACTACAAGAAAAATAGAGCATTCAGGAAAAGTAGATGATTTACCTGCCAGAAAGAGAAGAAGACAATCCCTTTGATGCACAAGAACTTTGCAAGAGGCTTGTGAGGTGCCAGTTCTTTTGCAAATAAGTGATAGAAAATAACCAATGCATATAGTGCCATGGATACTGAAAAGTTCAGTATGATTGTGAATGTCCAGCTGACCCAACTGGGGTAAATACCAAGAAGCTGAAGAGTAATCATTAGAATGGAGCATACAGGCCTAACAACAACAAATTGCCACGTCCAGTACTTCAGAAGCTTCAGTGTTTTATGCTCCAATCGAACATTGCGAGGCTGCCATAGCACAATGTCACAAACATATTAATCAGAAGAGACAAGCGAAGGAAGTAAACTAAGAACACCCTAAAATCTAACTATAAACTTAAGTTTTGAAGGCTTTCAAACTAGCAGATTATATGTACAAGTAGGGCTGTTCATGGTTTGGGCATGAACCACGTGGCCCACCAAGCCAACCTGGCAATACCATATCTTACAGCAATTTGGTTTGCCACTAAAAACTGCCGAACGCATTTTAACCCAGAGACAGACCAACAACCTTTTCTCCATCGTCATGCTGCCTAATCTCGACCTGACCGAGGTCAAAAACACCAAGCACCAGGGTACCACGCCTTGCCTCCTTGAGACCAAGACCCCACCTTCTTGATCTGTTGGCTGCAGATATGCAGGCAGCAGGTTGGAGATTCGACGCTTCCTTGCGACTGGAAATACAAGGACACCAGGGAGAGGGCAGTGATAATGGCACTGGCCAGCAGCACTCCTTCTCAACTGCAACCAGGGGACATGAATGACCGTAAAAGGGCAGTGGCATTCCTCAGCTCCTTGCTGGCTTTCTGAAAGCTAGCATGCTGGGGAAAGGGTAGTCACAGTGGCAGCGACCAGCATACGTCATTAGCGAGTAGCTTATTGGCAGAGTTGCGGCTGTCATCGGTTGGCTTTTGCTTAGGCTGATCAACAAAATCAGCATGATGCATTTCAGCCTAATCAGCCCATCGTTTGGCTGATTGATTATTACAGGATCTTCTATGGCTGAGTAATCTATATATGCATCATTTATCACATGTGAAGTGTATGTTTGATTATATGATAGGAACAAGGATTGCAGCTGCTGTGACTCACTGGATCACATGATGTTGTACGGGCTGCTGGTGCTAATCAGCCTCAGCCATATAAGCAATACAATGCGCTTAGGCTGATCAGCCAAAGCTAAATAAGCCAACTGATGGCAGCCGTTGTTGAGAGGCAGCAGGAAGCACGGCACAGAGAGCAGCATGAGAAAAAGAAACGATGACTGCCTTCCTTTGTCTGCTTATCATCAAGGGAATAAGAACAGATTGCCCTGTCGAAATCACCAAGCCAAACTAATCTGACTTGTTCTGTGCAGGTTGGTCTGGGTCATACACACACACACAAAAAAAAAAAAAAACTCTATATGAACAGCCTTAGGTGCAAGATAAAATTGTTGAAGAGGGGTGGAAAGACAGATCCTTAAGACAACATGGACGCTAACTATAAATTGAAGAACTTCTGAAGTCTTCCAGACTACCTCTGCAGATTGTAGGTGCAAGCGAAAAATGTAGAAGGGTGATGCACAGAAAGATTAACATATATTTTAGTAGGAGAATTTGGTGAGACAAGGTTAAAAACGATGTTAATATTATATTCAAAATTAAGCATGACTCATGGTAACTTCGTTTAATTAATCTAGATTTCAAAGAATGCTATACAAAAAAGTAATGAAACATAAATTTAGAATTCAAGTACGAACAGCAATCCCTTGGATGAGAAAAATGCCAGTAAAAGACAATAAGGGACGTTATAATATACTGCTAACTCGTTATAGCTTAATTAATCTACATAGTTCGATGCAACGAAATAATCAAACATAAATTTAGAACTAAGTATGACTACAAAAACATTTAATAGCAAACAAGGGTACAATGATTAAGGAAAGTACCAGGAAAAGGGAAACAGGGAAGGAATGATGAAGCACTCTCCCTTTGATCTCATCAGGAACTATGTTCTTACTAATAGATATATTCAAGTAGCTATACATCAGTGCCATAAACTTAGCAATAGCCTACAGTAAAACGAAGAGGAAAAGTTAGTGAATCACCAGCATCAGACCCAACAATGTGGTTAACCCAAGAGGACTCACCAGTGCCTCATAGCATTCTTTGACAGACTCCAAGAACGTGAAAAATGTTTTGCTTCCCTTGATATCCAGAAGACCAACAAAGGAATTTATAGCATACAGTGGAGCCATGAGCACTATAATGAGAATAGCCTTCTGCTCCTTGGGATTTTTCCAATAAAAAAGATGCTGTGACACCAACTGTACTGTAAAATGCATAGACAGCATTACGCAGCAGGCTGCTCCAAGGAGGGTAAGAGTAGGAGCATCCATTTTCGTAAGATCCATCCCTGGGAACAGTGACATCGACATGGTGCCTGGAGATAGACATATCCGAGTTTTATCACCAGGAACATATTATATGAGATAATAATTCGTCAAACAGGTCACATTAAAAAAAAACAAAAGCACCAATAACGTGAAACTTGAAAGTACTCCCTCCATTTTTATCTGTATGAACTAAAAAAGGAGGAAGTATGTATTAGCATAATCGGAATTTTCAGGAAATTGTTTCAATATAACTTGCATTTTGGTTTCAAAATTTAAACTACTTTAGATATTGTTATTTCTGTGTTTAAATTGGTCAGTCATTAGAAAAGAGATTTCTGAAGCATATGCACGAAAACTCAAACCATATTGAGCTGATTTTGCCAATGAAAGCAAATCCAAATATGCCTCAGATGGCTCTCTACATGAACAGAGGTTGGCTGCAGCACTATCCAGGCAAGTTATGACACTTAGGAGCATAAACTGTTTGTTCCTCAGTTCGAAATGGCATAACAGGATAATCTAACAGGTAAATGTAACGAATGACCTTCCTTGAAATTTGTGTACTTCCCATTGCTCAAAGGGTCCAAATAATGTACAATAGAATTGCAAACACTTCATAGCCTGGGGCACGATCACTTAACAACACAGTGAAATACTCTAGACCCTTTCAGGACTCCTAACTCAAACATTTGAAAAACATAAGAACAGGGTAAATTTGGATGGAGCAATGGAGAAACATATGAATCCATTGGAAAAATTTGAGCCCCTTACAACAAAGCTTACCACATTAGTCAAGTAAAGTAGTACATTTATTAACTAAACACCATAGCCATCCCTTCCTTCCTACTGCTCTCTCCAATTCAACCCATTCAGATCCAACCATCGATGCCCATCAGGCAGAGGGTGAGCGGCGGCGTGGACTCGCAGAGCAGCATATTTCCAACCAGCTTCACCGGCTCGATCACGCAGGCGGAAGCAAGCGGCCATGCGGGCTCCAGTAGAGAGAGACGCAGGGGAGCAGCGCTCGGGACCGGCTCGACAAGGCGAAAAGGCGGCATCCCCACTTCAGCAGGTCCCAACGGCGTCGCCGCCGGCGATTCCCCCAAAATTCCCATCCGGCCTCCGCCGATTAAACCCCAAACCAAGCCATCCCACCCAATTCCCCCAGCCACAAAACCCATCTACCGGTACGGAGATCTACACGTCGCCATCGCCGTCGCTAGAGGAGTGGGGGATCTCTCACCTTTGAGTTCGGAGAGCACGCCGCCAGCGAGGCTCGCAGAGGAGATGGATTGGAGCGCGGGGCTCGCCTCCTTCGCTCGCTGACTTCTCCCTCTCCCTCCCTCGGTTGCTCCTCCGGCACTTGGAATTTGTCGGCCTCCTCGCGACCCGCGCGTGACGAGCCGGGAGAGATTAATTCCGCAAGGAGACCATCCACGTATTAGACTGACAGCGAGGGTCAGGCTTGGCTTGTGTTCGAGAGCAGTTTGCTTGGCCGAGGCCCGTGGCGCTACCCCGCGTGTTGCACGTGCACACACCTCAGTGATCTCATAATTTCATGATTTCATCCCGGTTTTCAAGAGGAATTTAAACTACAAGTCCATATCGACAGATTCGTTTGGTGAAATTCAGCGCAATGTTGAAAATTCGTGTCCGGGAGTTGGTATCTATCGCGGGAAGGAAATCGAAATCAGGTAAAGGGGGGAGTACGTCGCGCAAGATTTGAAACGTGGCCGCTGAAAAAAAAAAGGCGCGTCTTAAACTATGGTCGTAAGGCAGCATACGTGCTAAGAAATGAATAAGAAAAAAAGATTAGCATCAGATTTGGAATTCTCTCTCTACCAGTGGCAATCAGCACATAAACAAAGAGGTGCACGGTGAGATAAGCAGGCAGCGTCACCGTCACGTGATCTCTTTAAAAAGAAAGAGAAAGAAAGAAAACTCAGGGTATGAGTAAAATATGTGTCGACCGATCTACGTCGGCATGTCCAGATCCAAGTATTCAAGTCCAACTGCCATGTGGAAAACCCCAGTTCCCAGCTTGAATGCTACTGTACTCCCAGTGCTAATACGTATTATTAACAGCAACGCCTATGTGGTGTGTCTAGAAGGAAAACGCTACCCACCGACCGAGACGGCGACGTGTACATGGGCCACCACTCATGTCGGCACGTACACCGATCCATCGGGAGGCCTGGAGCTCTACTCTACTGCTGGGCCGGTACATCTCGAAGTGGAGGCGCGACGCGTGGGCCGCGTGTTTTCCTTTTCGCTCTCGTGACTGGGCCTTGTGCTCTCCCGTGGCGCGCCCGCGGCAACAAGACGAGAGAGGCGACGCCGCCGGGCCAACAGCGGCACGGGCCACATCCCCGCGAGACCGTCACGTGAACACACCGCGCGCGCACGGGTGGAGCTCAGCCCAACAACAGTTTCCCGCGGTGGAACCGTGCAAGTGGCTTGGCCCAACGGAAACGGAGAACGGTTCCACGTCCACCGATAATAATCTTCCGAACGGTTCACTAATGATCAAACAGCTCTCATTACCTGGCGACGAATACGCTACGCACATAGTAGTACGAAACATTACCGGTCGATATAATTGACATTGTCTGTTCGGCAATGATCGCGAGAATACGTGCAACGACGACCCGGCCACAGGCGCGCATATACAATTTGTCATGGGTATGCAACCATGCTGTCCATGCACATTGGGCGGTTGGCATTTAAAGTTACTAAATTTCGTTGACTAGCTAGAAGCCGAAAATTCGTACTCTAGTTTTTACCTTTTAGGGGCCAAAATATCGGTGAAAAAAATTAAGAGGGTTTTTCTTTAAGGGCAAATTCAATTTTAAGATATTGAGGAATATAATTTTCTTCCATATTATCTTAAAGATAATGTATAAGATATGATGTAAAATATTTTGTCCGTTACTTGTTTTATATCAGTCTTTATCCTATAAAATAAAAATATGATCAACTAGTACAATGACAAGCATATCGTAAGATCTCTTTATTGTCTCTTGAGTCAGACAATATACTCTATTATAAGGTGTTTTGATATTTTGCTTTTAAAATATGACCATTCATCTTATTCAAAATTTTTGTGTAAATATAAAAACTAATAAGCCATGCTAAAAGTACTTTTGATAATACTAGTCAACTGCCCGTGCGCGGCACCGGGAGCCAAAAGGTTGAAGGAGATATAAATAGTCTCAAGTGACCTATATTATACTTTCTCTGTCCCAAATTATAAGACGTAATTTGACTGGTTGGGACAACAATTTAACCAATACTTTCTCTATTAAAAATTTATTCGTATAATATAAAAATGATGTTGTTAGATTCATATTCAAAAATGCTTCCTTATGATTACATAATATCTTAATAGATAAATCATGGATCAAAACCTTGTCCTAACCATATGAAATAGGCCTTATAATTTAGGATGGAGTGACTACATCATATATGTTCCTGTTGTGAAATGAAAAGGCATATAATTCTTAATAATTCAATCTGTAGCACTACACTTAGAAATCTGAAAAAAAAACAGACCATAATATAGATTCGGAATAGAAGCAACCTTATCCTTTATAAGTCTTGCACAGATTAAACTCCTTACAACAGAGCTTGAAATTAGCTCTACCTTAAAACAGACCACGAAACTGTTAACGAGTGTGGATCAGTCTTACTAACATTAATTTGAGATAAAAAAAGACGTGACAGGATATACCCACAATGATCGAAAGAGGCGTACTTGCCCCTGGCCCCTCCCCTTAGCTTGTAGATCTTCATCTAGAAGCAATTTGTAAATTTTATTGTCATGTTAAGCCCCAAGGAGATGATAAGAGACATTGAAAAAACAAAAGAGGATTAGCCAGTAGTTCCACCAAGCTAGGATGTGCACCATTACCCTAACTGATGATCCATAACTAAAATCTGAAAAGCAAAGTAAATGAAGCTTATTGGGATATTCTCCCTGGTCTAAGTATTACTCAATTGACATCCTTGAAAAAAAAACAGGTATATGATTATGCAAAAGCATAAGAAATAAGCAACATCAATGATGGATCACACAATGTACCAAAATAATGTCATATTTCCACTTATACGCTTGCATGCATGAGCATTTTATAGAACCTACACATTATCAATCTGAAATTTGGACGTGTTTCTAGAAGATGTAGTCTCCTACTACAATTCATCTCCACACTCAACATATTACATGAATAATATTTTGGTATGAGGGACCAGCAGGATTAAAATTTTCCGTCAGGTAAAACCTATTTTCTGGTAATGGTAAAATCATCAAGCAACTTATCTGACATGGTATTTTTCACTTTTCAGCCGAACTTTCTATATTCATATTTTCATATAAGTGTTGTTCTTCGGTAGCCTTATCTCTTATGATTGAGTCTTGTAATATCATATTTTGATGGCTAAAATTTAATGGCTAAAATTTCATCACCTGGCAGCAAGATCGAATTTCGAGCAGTGCCATGTGAGCAGCAATACTTTACTACTGTCTTTCTCCCTTCAGTACCGATTGGCAGACCAAGCAACATCCACAATGTAAAAGAAAGTCTCATGGTGAGACCAATTTAATCATCACATGTCTGATAACTTGCAAAGTGCTAACTCAAACTCAAAGAAAGCCATCTTTAATTACCTCTGTAGTGAGTTGAAGCATCCTCCTTGATATAGAAATTCCAATTAATTATTACGAAATGTCAAGATGGATAGGCCATGTTCTGCAATAGATTAATGACCTATTCTGGTGCATGGCTACCAGAATGGTACGTACTGTTAGTTGATCAACTCTGGACCTGTGGCTATCATACTCGCTGTTGTGGACAACCTTCTGCACCACACTAACTACATTTTAATATAATACAATATCACGTTTACTGCTGGATGGTTTCTACAAATTTGTACGTGTAATAAGAGCTTCTTTATTAGCTTGGCTGCAATGCAAGAAAAAACTGAACACAACAGCATGGATGTAATTAGTATGGCAAGTCAGTTTTCTGAATCTGAGTCTATGGATGTTAGAACTGGTCACGCATTTCAGTTAAACATGTGTTGTGCGTTTAGATATTGTTTGTTTCATTGTATAATCTGAAAAAACAATACATGGATGAACTTCTTGCTGCCAAGGAATTGCAGAAATTATGCTCTATCATGAGATGAACCAAACTGGCCAGTTTGTCCACTTAGCAAGACCCATTTGGAAAATAATCCACAGGTAGTAAATTCATCAAAGACCTACTATGCAACATATCATGCTTCAGTAATAGATGTTAAAAAGCCTAATCTTAAGCACATTTTCTTCTCTTGGGAGGAATCTAATCATGCTAATTGGTACTAAATTGCAGATGATAGCCTATACCTTCGAGGGATTTGACTGTGACGAATGGCTTCTGAACAGTGCCATCCGAGAAAGGAAGCATGCAAAACCACCGAATCCAGAGTCCAGACGCCATTGGACACATCAACTGACCGGAGAAGAGCGTGTCGAAGAAATGGAACGGCTGCCGAGCGAAAGATGAGATCGGACGACTGCCGCGACGAAGGAAGGCAATGGCGTGGATGACGGTGACAGGGGGTAGAGGACATCGACAGTGGCTGATACTTTACTTGGACAACAGCGCTCCAGCCACCTATGAAGTCGTCTCGATCTCCGCATAGTCATGGCCGTGGGGGAGCCCGTTGGATTGTCGAGTGGATCATCGGCAGAGGAGTTGAGATTATGGGCGAGCGGCGCACCTATTGTCGTGATGCCTGAATTCGTCGTTGCCACAGCCTCTTCCGGTCTTCCGTCCCCTCTGATTCCGAATTTCGTTGTAGTGGGGGTGGTACTGTGAAGATCAGAGGCACAACATGGATACCGTAGGTGCGGTGTTGCGTGTTGATAGATGGCGCATAAAACAACGCAGGGGAGTACATATATATAGGAGTTAGATTAGCCGGTAGTATCACCTAAATACAAGGACGAGATCATTACTTCATATCTAAGAAACCACCGGCCAATGCTAACCCTAACAGATTACATGATAAAACTTATCTAATTATCTAACACTCCCCATCAATCTTACCTGCGAAGGTTGAGATTGTATTTAAACATCTCAAATGGACGTACTCCAAGTGCTTTGGTAAATCCATCGGCCACCTGGTCTTGAGAAGAAACATGTGCAATTTCTAATAATTTCTTGGCAACTCTTTCTCGTACCAAATGATAATCAACCTCAATATGTTTGGTCCTAGCATAAAAAATAGGATTAGCAGAAAGATAATGTTAACACCAGAATTTGGATTTGGCCCAAAATAAGCCGATACTGAAGTAAAAGATTATTGAATCAAAATCAAGACAAACGGATCGGTATGATAGAGCTAATTCTGGTATATTTCTTCATCAAGCCGATATGCATATACATCGGGAAGGATTTCGGCAAGCCAGTACCAAGCAGCAAGGAAATTCGGAACATTGTAGCAGTCCGATCACTGTAGCAATCGGATACTGCTGATGGCGGTTACTGTAGCAGCGCGGTACTATTCACGGAAGAAAAAAGGAAATCGTGAAGGCCGCACATAGAAGTTTAATTCTATCTATTAATTAGGCATGTTTTAAATATTTCCTTATGTAAATAGGAAGGTTTGTTAGTTTTCTTTTTCTAGCCGATTAGGACTTATATGTTTTCTTTCTTATAACGGCTGCATATAGCAAGCCGATTGAGTCGTGTCCTACCAGGACTCAGTCGACCCAAGGGTATAAATTGTATGCCAGGGGTCTCTGTAATAAAAGAGCTCCACACCAACAATACAATCTCGGCGCATCGCCACCCTAGCTCATGCTAGGTTTACCTACTCGACGGGTTCTCGACTGTTCTATCGGGGCTACATAGGTTCGCTTTAGAATCTGTGTATAGATTAGTCGGTTCGGGGTCTTGCTACCAAGTTGGGCTGCATCGGTTCAGTTCGATCTCCGGCGAAGAAGTAAGTTCCGTCGACGGCGTTTGTATCGGGGACGATTGATACTTTCTCGGTTAGGTCCAATATATCGATCCAGCTGACGCAGACGTTGCCTATCTGATGTCTCAATTCTATTTCTAATTGCATCGTGTTTAGAGACGCATCGGTTTAGTTGGAACTGTCTCGGTTAGGTCTGATCTTCTGTCTTAGCCGATATT
Organism: Leersia perrieri; assembly: GCA_000325765.3. Taxonomy (NCBI): domain Eukaryota; kingdom Viridiplantae; phylum Streptophyta; class Magnoliopsida; order Poales; family Poaceae; genus Leersia; species Leersia perrieri. Next base: position 13,792,845 of record CM002485.1, read on the forward strand.
TCTCTAATCATAATGCTGTTTTAAATAGATTTGTTATATCCATCACTATACATTCTGTTCATCAGTATGCTTAGATTGGTTAGCAATAGTCTTGGCGCAAGCTGTCTCGACCCCGCTCGATCCTTCGGGCCAAGACTAGAGCTGATCGGTTTAGATGCATCGGCTTCGGTGTGTGAGTTTCATCGGAGGGTTAGCCGATGAGTTATCCTATGACTAGATCTAAGTTTTGTATCGGCTTCTCATGTTATATCCTGTTTATAGCCGATACTGTTATTGAGCTCACTTGTTTATCTGATTACTTGAATCTATGTCTAACATACAGCCGATTGCCATCAGCGTTCTATCTACAATTGGCTTGCAGCGCATCGGATCGGCTTGACAGCCGATCGGCTACCGAACTGTCATCGTCAACATCAATCGGAGGCGATACAACACATCGGCTTGATAGCCGATCGACTTCCTGACGATCAACATACAACATCTTGTCGGTTGCAGGATCAAACCGACTGGCACGCCCGCAATCTCAACGTTTAGGACCTGCACTAGAGCCAAGCAGATCTCCCAGGCCTTCGTGTGTCCGAGCGCAGAAGACTCTATCAGCTAGCGCACCCGACGGCAACGCTCCATAGGCCGGTGGCGGAATTTCGCGTCAACAGATAAGTAGCACCAAGATTATCATACCAAAGCTTTGCTGCTATTGGAGCTTCCACTCCTAATTCTTGTAACAAAGTCTATATCCACATGATTTCAGCCGTTGCATTTGCTAATGCCTTGTATTCAAACAATTGCTTGTTTTCTATCTGTCCATGACACAAGATTTGGTCCCAAAAATACAGCAAAACCACCAGTTGACCTTCTATCATCTAAACAACCAGCCCAGTCTGCATCAGAAAAGGCACTCACCAAAAGTGAAGAAGATCTACTGATCTTAAGCCCCAACTTTAATGTGTACTTGAGATACCTCAAGATCCGTTTGACAGCTGCCCAATGAACTGTGGTTGTGCATGAAGAAACTGACAAACTTTATTAACAGCGAAAGAAATATCTGGTCTAGTCAAGATCAAGTATTAAAGTGCTCCCACAACACTTCTGTACTGGGTTGCATCATTTTGTCCAAGCAAGGTACCCTCATGTAAAGATAATTTCTCTGAACTAGACAAAGGTGTATTAACTGGCTTACAGTCAAGCATGCCTACTCTCCGCAAAACATCATTTGCATACTTCTCTTGCGTCAGAATAATATTATTGTGTACCTTGCTTACTTCAATGCCAAGAAAATAATGCAAGTCACCTAAATCTTTTAAGGCAAACTCCTTGTTTAATTCCCTTACTAATGTTGTGGTCGCATTCTGTACTGAACTAGCCACAATTTTATCATCAACATAAACAAGAAGAAATATTGTAACACCTCCCTTGCAAAAGAAGAACAAGGATGTATCTGCCTTAGATGACTGGAACCCTAACTCATACAATTTTGTACTTAACCTAGAGTACCATGCCCTAGGTGCTTGTTTTAGACCATATAAGGCTTTATCTAACTTGCACACATAATTAGGGAGTTTAGGGTTCTCATAACCAGGTGGTTGTTTCATATATACCTCTTCTTCTAAAACACCATGAAGGAAAGCATTCTGAACATCTAACTGACGTAAACTCCATTCTCTAGAAACAGCAATAGATAGAACAACTCTAATTGTGGCTGCTTTAACAATAGGGCTAAAAGTATCTTCATAATCAATACCATACCTTTGCCTGAATTCCTTTGCAACTAACCTTGCTTTGTATCTGTCTAAGCTTCCATCTGTTTTACTCTTAATCTTGTAAACCCACTTGCAATCAATTACATTTGTCCATGTCTTTGCTGGAACTAAATGCCATGTCTTGTTTCTCATGAGTGTTGTATATTCTGCATCCATAGTTGCCTTCCAATTCCCATCCTTGATGGCTTCACCTAGATTCTGTAGTTCACCAGAAGAAGTAAAACATGAGCATTTGATTGTACCATTAGTATATACCTTCTTCTTTCGTATACCACTTTGTAGACGAGTTTTTGGCCTGTTTACAGCTGTAGAATTTTCAGGCAGTTCTATTCTGTAACCAGTTTCCAACTCCTGGTCTCTAGTATCAGATTCCTGCGGTTGAGTTTCTATCGATTGCACGGTCGCCGAGGCTGAGCCAGAGACAGAACTTGTCACCCGCTCGATTCCTGTGTCGTCGGGTGTCAGGCACGGTAGGCGAGGCATGCACATGCGCACCAGGAGATGCATGTGCACAAGGTGAACTGGGCCTCGCCTGCTACGTGTCGTCATCATGCTGGTGAAGCTCCTCGTCAGGTTGCATGGGAACCTGGGTGGTGTGCTATACCGGCGGAGATGGCACCACGCGGTGCGCTGTGCCGACGAAGGCTACTGCCGCTGATTTTCTGCTTGATCTACACCGCTGCTTGCACCAGAGTCCTTGTTTTCTATAGTTTCTTCACCAGAAGGATTAGTAGGCGCATGGGAAATATTCATGTGATCAATCATTCGTTCTCCCCCTTGATCAAAGCCATATGGTAATAATGTGGAGTCAAGGAGGGAAACTTCAGAACGTAAGCGAGCGCCAGCATTAGGATGAAGAGTAGAAAAAGAAAACACAGTTTCATCAAATATAACATCCCAAGATATATAAACTCGACCGGAGGCAATGTCTAGGCACTTAAATCCCTTATGTTGGTTACTGTACCCAAGAAAGGAACATTGCTTGGAGCGGAACTGGAGCTTGTGAGTGTTATAGGGGCGTAGGTTTGGCCAACAAGCGCACCCAAAAACACGAAGAGAGGTATATGCATGTTTTTGACCAAACAATTTTTCAAGAGGAGTTGTGTATTGGATTAGTCGACTAGGAGTTCTATTTATAAGATAGATGGCAGATTGGAAAGCTTCATCCCAGAATTTTAGTGGCATAGATGCATGCGCAAGAAGGGAGAGACCAACCGCGACAATGTGTCGATGTTTGCGTTCTGCTGCCCCGTTTTGTTGATGAGCATGAGGACAGGAAACAAAATGGGATATACCCACTTTTTGAAAGAAAGAATTTAGCCTTTTGGTATTCTCCACCCCAATCGGTTTGCATAGAGATAATTTTGCGATCAAAGAGTCGTTCAACAACGAACTGAAATTCAGTAAATTTTTGGAACACTTCAGACTTATGCTTCAAAAAATAAATCCAAGTAAATTTACTATAGTCATCGATGAAACTGACATAATAAGATTTTCCTCCGACAGAACTAGGGGCAGGACCCCAAACATCAGAAAATATGAGCTCCAAAGGAGATGTAGACAGACTCGATGACATAGGATAGGGTAGCTGATGACTCTTTGCCTGTTGACAAGGCATTAGACTCTTTATTTAAATCTCTAAGACATGGCAAATTATTACTGCTAATGACTCTAGACACGATTGGAGTGGAGGCATGACCTAGCTAACTGTGCCACCGGGAGAACGAAGGTGTAACTGCAAAAGCTTGCTTTTTATTTGATGAAGATGGAAGTGGATAGAGACCCCTGCGGCACCTCCCTCTAAGCAGCGTGGTCCTCGTTGCTCGGTCCTTGATCAAAAAATATTTTGAGTGAAGTTCAAGGAAAGCATGATTATCAGCAGCAAGACGATGAGCAGAAATAAAATTTTTAGTGGTTTGGGGAACATGCAATATATTTTTCAAACGTAGCGTGCGAGCAGGGGTATGAACAAATGATTGACCAACATGTTTTATTTCCATACCTGCACCGTTAGTGGTGTGGATCTTGTCGTTTCCCTTGTACTAATCCCGCATGGTCAGCTTGTCGAGGTCGTTGGTGAGATGATCAGTTGCGCTGCAGTCAAGATACCAATTGGTATCCACCCCATAAGCATGGGTTGCTGTTGCTGCGATATGCCTTTCGTCAGGCACATATTCCTCCTCGAAGCGATGCCAGCACTCGGAGGCAATGTGCCCCCGCTTGAAGTAGGCTTGGCAGAGAGGCCGTGTGTCGGAGGAGTTGGCGCCTGTACTGGAGTTGAAGCCACGTCCCTGCCAGCGCCTCCACGACCGTATGCACCACGGCCGCGCCCTCGCTGAAATCCTCCGTGGCCGCCGCCGCGTCCGCCGTATGTCCAGATTGGCGCATGGCAAGCCGATTTTCAAAGTTCAGGAGCTGTGAATACAGCTCACCGACTGAGATCGGCTCCACCCGCGCCATGAGTGCAGACACCACCGGATCGTAGTCGTCGTCGAGGCCGTTGAGGATGTAAGCCACCAGATCTTGTTCGTCAACACTTTTTCCCGAAGCTGCAACTTCATCTCCCAGTGATTTCATCTTGCCAACAAATTCAGTAATACTCAAGTTACCTTTTTTGGAAGTTGGTCAGTGCCATCCTGACGTTGATGGATCTTGCGCGTGTACGGGTCGTGAACATCTCTTCGATGTCGCGCAATGCCTGTGCTGCCGTCTTTGCGGCTGCAATCTGGGTGAGCACCTCCCTTGATAGAGAGGAGAATATGAACCCAAGAACCTGTTGATCTTTGGCGAACCAAGTCTCAAAGTCAGGATTCGGGACCACCTTCTTCACCTCGCTTGTCTTCTCAGTTGTGATCTGCTCCATCTCTTCCTCCAGAGCCTTGCTCTTGCCGGTCACATGCCCGTCAAGGCGTGCGCCGCGCAGCGCTGTGAGCACTTGAGCTGCCCACAGCGCATGGTTGTTCTTCGACAGCTTCTCCGACACCTGTAGGCCGAAGAGGGGATGCGCCGTCGTGTTGGAGGAGGATGAGCTGCTCGCCATGGCCTTAGATGGCTATGATACCATGTGAAGATCAGAGGCACAAGATGGAAACCATCGGTGCGGTGTTGCGTGTTGATAGATGGCACATAAAACAGCGCGAGAGAGTACATATATATAGGAGTTAGATTAGCCGGTAGTATCACCTAAATACAAGGACGAGATCATTACTTCATATCTAAGAAACCACCGGCCAATGCTAACCCTAACAGAGTACATGATAAACTTATCTAATTATCTAACAGGTACATGGATAGGATTGAGGAGAGGGGGATGGGAGGCGGCGGTGCACTGAACGGATGAGAGAGACGACCGGGGGGCGATGCGAAGATCGATGATAAAGGCGGCGCGACGGGGTGGGAGTGCAGCAGCGGCGGGAGCGAGGTGACGATGAGGGTGATACGATACAGATGCGTCATGCGTGGGTTGTTGGGAGGGTCAAACGTTATTGATGTGGCATGCCGACATAAGAGGATCATCAAGCGGAAGGAGTTGCGGTCTCGCGGATGACCCCTGAGCGTTGATTGCCGGGGAGGATCCTTGGATACATGTTGGCCGTTAGATTCTACGAGACTCACAATCACCACTATAATCTTTTTAACTTTTTAAATAGTATAGAAATCAAATCATAAAAAATAATTTTTTCATAATTTTTTGAATAAGACAAATGGTCAAACTTTATAAAAAAAATTAAAACACCTTATATGTTGAAACGGAGGGAGTGACTTGGTACTTTCTCTATTCATTCTCTCTTTTCCATATTAACAAAAATCCAACATGAACAAAGTTTACTTGCATACGACATACCTACCCATTACACATGCCCTATGAACAGTCGCCGATTCAACATGTTCCCAGTCATGGCGAGACGTTAATACCTCCATTCATCTCTTTTTTTTCACTCTAACCATTACTCAATGAAAGATGTTACGGTTTTTTTACTCCCTCTACTTGCATGTTGTTTTGGCCTATAAATTTTGTCCCACGAAGGATGTCGTTTTGAAACATTCGGAGCAGAAATGTGGGGGCATATGTGTTCATGTCATTTTAGCAAACAACAGAGGCGCAGGGCCCAGCTAATTCAACAACGAGCGCGCATTCGTGGCATGCATCTATTTACATTATATTTTAATAGCAGGTTAGAATCTTTTCCCTTTAACCTGCAGCTCCCTAGCTAGGCACAAAAATGACTGATGCAAATGCTTATTTGGTAACTTTCTATAAGAGTTAATTTCTTCTATGGTTCATATAATTCTATGGTTCATATAACTACATGTTTTGAGAGACAGATGGAGAATATTCTTACAAGATCCTTTTACTGTATATTTAAAAGCCGAGGGTACGGTGTGCTATACAGGTGGTAATCCTAGCTCGGCATGCAGCTGGTACGTGATCATGCAGTGGCACTTACTAACAAGTGACAAATTGGAAATTATGGTGTAAAACGACATGACTTATGCTAGGGAGATCTATACCGATCCTTGCAGTATGTTGTCAGTGTATATAGCGACTTGGGGTGCTAGAAGACAAATAAACTGGCAGTATCCGACCATGTAGGACAGCGAGAGAGCCTGAGAGCGTGCGCCACCATGTTTGACAAAAAAAGATTGTAGGCCTACCACGCGGTAGGAACGTCTTCTTGGTCTCTTGGACGTAATTGAGGCTTTGAGCTACCGTCCCAGTTGAGCAAAGCAAAGCACTCAATTTTTGGCCCTCTAGAAGCAAAAAGTTGTCCAAATTTTGGGCCCTCTATTCAGTAAAACTTGAGTGCTTTATTTTGTTATTATAGTTCCAAATATATATATAGACCTAAACTTGGGCCCTCGTCCAACTTAATTAAATTCTCAGATATCAACGTCACCTTAACATCATCCCCATCTACAAACGCCCTCCTCTACTTTAACGTCTCTGGCGCTGAGATGTTATACCTCAGTGTTCTAGGGTTCGGTACATACCTCGGGATCAATTTTTTCTTATAATGTTTTTAGAAGTCTATTTATAAAATAAGTTTTTAAAAAGGTTTAAACAGTAAAAATTTTACCAAACACTGTTCATGCTAGCTAGAGCTCTGTAGCCAGCTGATTCGTGCGTGTGCAGGCATGATGTGCCATTACACATGCTGACATTCATGATGTGCCATTACACGGCCCTAGCTTCCTAACGTAGCCAAACCAGCAGCCAAAAACTTATTGCATGCGGCACATGCCCTGTCTTAATCAGCATGAACAAGAGAGAAAGATGCCATGAAAGGGAGGCGCAAACCAACAGCTATGCAGATCGAATTGCTGGCTGCGAGAAAAGACTTTGTTGCTGGCTGCGATAAAGGACTTTGGCTTTGGCGAGGTGCATACACACACGCTTTGGCGAGGTGCGCATACACACACGTACGCCATGGCACCATGCTCTCAGCATTGCGGCACGCCGGCCGATCGCCATGGGCAGAAGAAAACCGCTAGCGTTCGCTTTCTTCGTGGGGCCGTGCGGTGGCGGAGCTTGACCTCAACCTAGGGAGTGCAACAAGCTTGAGTTGCCACAGCACTAGAAAAGTCATGATGACTATTTAGTATGTAGTACTGTATTTGTTCCACTAAGCTCCGCCCCTGGGGCCGTGCACGCATGGACGTCGAAATCCAGTGGAGAAAGAGAGGTAGAGAACTTTTTTTCTTTCTTTCTAGGGTTCACTGTTCCATCGTCAAGCGAAATTCCGTTTATAGATCTCCAATGAATATTTACAAATCGAAAAATACTCTTACTAATCACGCTACCAATAAATTGTTGATGTAGATTTTATCATCAATCTAAAATGGCCCCTCCATTGACTAGTGAAATTTGATCCTAGCGATCGAGACGTCAGTTTTTGCATTAATTTCAAACGAGTTTAGATACATTTTGAGCGTATTACAATGAATTTCGATGACATGCACCTTTTGAGCTAGCTCGACATTATCAAAATTTGCTGTTCCATCGGAATTCGTGGAGATAGTGAACCCAAAGAGAAGTCTTTAAAATGCACCATATTCTGGAAAAGAAATACATATGTTTCAAAGATCGCGCCCCAATAATTTTACACGAATCATGTTTAGCATCTTTTATCACGTGGATGTTGAAACTATTCAATCAAAATGGTCCACTACCTCATCCCGAAATAGATGATGTTTTAAATTTTTATTTGTAATGTTTGACTATTTGTCTTATTTAAAATTTAATGAAAATATAAGAGTATAATTCAAGCTTTAAAGAACTTTTTTAATAAAGCAAATCACAAAAATAATAAATAATATTTTTTATTATTTTTAATAATATGAATGGTTAAAAATTAAAAAAAAACAAATATCAAATATTTTGGGACGTCGAGTATCATTGTGAAAAAAAAAACTCATGATCTAAATAGGGCCTCCACCTAAATCATTACTCTGTTCTTGAACCATGGTAGTATTGAAGTTAAGAAAACGAAACCCCGGAAGAAGTGACGTTCGCGTGCCCAACGGTGAACAGTTGTGCCCGTAACTTCATTTCCTTTTCAAAAAATCTGTCAAACACACGCCACGAAAATGCTTGCCAGCTGTAGTAAACTTCAGGGAATTGTGGAAAGTAAAGGCAGAACCTAAGCACCTGTTTTTCGGGTGGCTAATATTACTTCACCAAAAAAAAAAAAAACTTTAACAGCTCAGAACCTCCTTGTATGTCACTGGTTATGTATTTGGATATATCCGTTATACTCGGAGGCCTTCGAAAACACAAATCATCTGTTCATGGAATACGGGTTCGCTAAAGATGTCTGGAATGTGATTAAGCAGTGGTTCAATTTATCCATTAGCCTTTTCTTGGAAGATCTGGACCTAACAAGGGGATGGACTTGCTTCCTATCATGTGGTTCAATTTATCCATTAGCCTTTCCTTAAAAGATTTGGACCTAACAAGGAGATGGACTTGCTTCCTATCCTTAAAACCCAGACAAAAACAGGATCAAACATCTTACGACTTTGGTGTCCTTCTGGTGGAATATTTGGCTAGAAAAAAAAGGAGGATTTTTACTTCACAATCCGAGTCAGCACCTCAGGTTGCATTACCGATCAAGGAAGACTTGGAACTAAGACGAAAAGCGTTCCAACCACCATAATATCCTGATGTTTACCCCCATGTTCCTGTGTTGTATTTTTCTTTCCTTTTGTTCGATTAAACTGAAACTTTGTGTTTTTGTATTTGTTTTTTTAATATATTCCAATAGAACTCTTGCCGTTGTTTTTTTTAAAAAAAAAAATGCTTGCCAGCTTTGCGCAAACTGTTTGGCTTGCGTGCTCCTAAGTAATGCTCCCATGGGTGCTCCCTGCTCCGCAATATGCATCCGATATATTAATTGGTAGCTGGTCCCACAGATTTCCTTTTTTCGCTTATGCTATTCGGAATGCTTCGGATAAATCCAAAACTTTGGGTACAGATCTCCACCCGGTAGATTTGACAAAATTATAGACACCTTAGTTACTCCTTATTAATTTGGTTGATTGATACAAAATAAGGAAAGCACCGCCGTAAAAACGTGAAGACGTATACAATATCTTTTTCACCAAACAACAATGTTGTTAGATAAATTCTAATAAACAATGTTCAATATTTTTTTTCAAATGTGCACAGAAAATGACATATTTTGTGATTCTTATCATGAGCCTAGTTGATGAAAAAAACGTATTTCCCTAAATCAACCATGTTTAATAAGGAAGTTAATTAGGAGAGAGTTAATCTCAGCCATATAAACAGAAGAAAGGCTGAGATTTGAGCAAATTCACCGGTTGGAGTTGGCCTCAACTCTAGGAGATCTGCATCCCATAATCTCAAGAATTCGGAAGTGATCAAGAATTAATCCGATATAACAAGTTGATCACGTTAGATTAACAGAGAAACAACTGTAATTATCTTCCTCCAAATCAGTCGTATACTCCCGTATTTCTTGAAGACCTAATGCGTTTTTATATCATCGATCTATATTATTTTGGTAAAAACAATCTAGTGGAGCATTTGAGCGGAAATTTTTCTAAACTACTCTAGTGATAAGATATATACATAGTAATATAATTAACAAAGATCATGATGATCTGCACAGAAATATGGCAATCACCTGTCTTTTCGTTTTTCCTAACGAGCAAAACGGAAAAAGTCGTGGGACCATCTTCATACGAACACAAGCCGTGGATGTGTTTGGACTTTGGAGCACGGTCATGGGCACGCCGCATCCTTAAACCCTTGATAAAATTTTGGTTAGATTCCCCTCAACAATATTATTTATTTTGATTAGGAGATCGGCTATCACAAAAAGTATCTATCCAATGGAAAGCTAACTAAGAAGGTAGGCAACATATACATCCTGTGCACACAAATTTTTCGTACTCACTTCGTACATACCAACTACAACAAATATCACTGAAAATTCTAAAAAAAATGTACCTATACTTTTAATAGTGGTGCACATATCTGTAAATTTTCATTTTAAAATTTGTTACGTGTTAGGCACAACAAAAGGATGAAAAATCTGACGGCTTTTCGAGTAAAAATCAATCAGTATTTTGTTATTTTTAGTGCTATTTGTGTATAATGAATTTTAAGCTGAGACTTTACATATATTTTTTGAGAGAACAGACAGGAGCTCTGCCATTTCATTAGTAGAAGAGAACTGGTCTAGTTTATAGGGAAACCGGACAAAAAAACCTTAACAACTGCACGGTTAATTAAAGTGTACCGGCGAAAACCACTGCACAAATGAGAAGAGCTAGCTCCAAAGACTCCGACACACCGAACCTAAGAAGACTTTACATATATGTGTAATAATATTGGAATTATATGTATAATTTTTCTAGAATTTTATCATATTTATTAGTTGTTGTGTATAAAATACACAGAAAGCTAGCTATTACGTACATGATATGTTTTCCTAGTGGGCTACACTAAGAGCTATTAGTATGATAACTGCACTAAGTTGGCTGGACTTATAAGATCAGGAAAAAATGCAGAATGCCAAGGGCGAGAAAGGTCCATTAGAAGTTTAGAACGGTGGACAAATTTGCATTCATATCAACATGAATTTTGTTTGTTTGTTGGGAAATATTTGTTTGTGAATACAAGTATACTGTACACTCCTAGTTCCGGATGAAAGAAGAATTGGATTAACCATAGACGCCAAATGACCAATTTATAGAGAAAAAATTAATCCAGATTGAGTTTTCTCTAGGATAATGGATTTCAGCCTTTACTTCAGAGAAGTTACGGCTAATTATTACTAGATTTATAGGACTAATAATACAAATTATACTCCTCCTTGATTAAAAATAATAATACTACTTAAAAAAACTACCCTAAAACAAACATCACCATTATGGCTAGTAGGAATAAACATAGCCATTGTCTCTTTTAAAGGCTTATAAGTTCTACGTAGTAATGTCTTTCTTGAACTAAAAGAGGAGAATATTCAAACTCAACAATTTATCCTTAGTCGATTGAGTCATGCATTACTCACCGTTGGCGAGCAATTTCCAACCAAACCGGAAGAAGTTAAACAATAGTGTCGTTGATACGGGCCTGGGGGTACCACGTGGCAGCGATATAGCTGCCCCGGCATCTCCAAAGGAAACAATAAAGATATCAGGTCCCGGTGCAGTGGCCCAAGTAAATCCCGAAGCCCCCTCCGGGAAGAAGGGAACGACCCCGGGATATTACCGGGGCCCCTATGAATAACCCGCACCACTTCCACACACCCCCCCTCGAACGCTTGCGTTGGGCAATAAAGAGCAACGCGAGGAATCAAGCAACGCTCCCGACCGCTGTATTTACGAGGGCTGGCGCGCCATCATCGCATTAATGGCGACGTGAGGCGACGCTGCTAGGCCCTCATGATGACGCCTTTCCCTCTGATCGAGGGGGAGAGGCGTGGGCGACCGTGCGGTCGCCTAACGACGGGACGCTCCTCTGCCCCGTCTCCATCGCATTTAATGCGACGGAGGGCAGCGTGGAGGAGCATGAGGGTTTTTCAACCCCTATGAACAGCCTAGTCCTTAGCCTGTCGCAACACGGCGCCTGCAGCTGCCGCGCCACCGAATCCCCTCTTTCTCCCGGATTACGCGGCGGGATAAGAGGAGATGGCGACAAGGGCAAAACAGGCATGCCTGCCATGCAGGTACGGAGTAGGAAAATCCCTTGCCTGCGAAGAAAACTAGGAAGCCGTTGTGGTGTTCCCTTGGAATATAAAAGGAGACCCGGGCTTATAGAGAAGGGGACCTTTTTTTCCCCGTTAGCCAGACTTAGAGGAAAAAACACTCACACTTGTAACTCAAACTCTTTGATCCACAGCAAGAGCAAGAACAGGAAGTAGGGTATTACGTTCCTTGCGGCCCGAACCTATATAAACTCCTCTGTCTCCAATCTTCACAGACTCTCCCTTTCCCCTAAACATCTAGCGAAGCTTCAAGCCTCAGCCCGTACCCCTGGGCCGAATCACAAAGGGGGTTCCACAAATCCCCGGTGAAGGAGTTTACACTCCGACAAATAGATTAGTCCAGAAGTTACCACCTGCGAGCGAACCTGATCTGACCAGAATACCACATTATGAATGGACCTCCGATACGATGCGTTCAGTAAGATTGCGACAAATGAAATATCATCATCGCTAGGTTTTACTCGGAAAGTCCACCTTGTAGCATGGATGATGCGAGAGGCAAAACGATGGCAAGAATATGTGACATCGTCTTTAAAAAGAACATGTGACACTGTTGCTGACGTCGCGCCGCAACAACTACAAATCATAGGATCCAAAGTTAAATCGTTTACTTAGTTTCATTATCTTATAAACATTATTTGAATCTCCTTTGCCGGAAAAAAGTGTTAGTACTATATTTCATAACCGCAAAGAAGCTAGCTAGGAATTATAAAATCGAACTCTGAACGTGGGACGTACACTTATAAGCACATCTGAACACTACAATCTAAACCGTAATAGTTTACACTCTAATCTAACCATCTTTTCATACGTTAGTTGGTCCGTTTTATTTTTTAAAACTACGCAGTAGTTAGTTCTGATTGTAACTTGCAAAATAATTGCAAGTGGTGATGTACATGCATGGTGCCGCATTATTGATGTGTATAGTAGCTTATCTGCTTAAGTTAACTAAGCAGCATTGACTTGTGGCACTAGGGAGAGGAGCGCAGATGTCGGTGTAATTCGATTTAATTTCGCGCCTAAGTGTCTAAGTGCGTGTTAATTACATATGCACATACATTCCTGCATGCTTTTATTGATATACGTATATTGGTTTTTAAGTCATTTGACATGTTTTTGGTTGAAATTTCTGTCTAGGCCAAGCCCATAGAACGTTTCGGGCCGGCCCAAACTCGATTTAATCACGTTTTAACTTTCCCTTTTTTACTGTGTGACAGTATATTATATATATATATATATATAATATACACAAATATACGGTTGCGCTACATACCACGCAGCGTGGTACGAGGGTAGTAGCGCGACGCACAGAACCCTATTTTCCCCTCCCGCAAAACTGAAATATGAGTTAAAATTTCACTCATGGTTCTAGTATGTTTCATCCCGCATTATTGACTGATGAGTTAAGATTTTACTCGTAGCTCCATCCCTCACACAAATCAGACTTTCCCTCCATCCCGCATTATGAAATCTTTAGTTAAATTGTAACTATCGGTAGACGAGCTGATGGTATCGTGCCCGCTGTATTGAAACTGGAGTTAAATATTAACTAACCAAACTGAAAAGACCCTGTCAGAACATGTTAACAAACGCGTTATGAAATATGTAGTTGTATTTTTACTGGCGTGAGTCAATTGATGAAAACATTTTGCCATCCCGCATTTTGCAATCCTTAGTTATATCTTAACTACATGTGATTTAAGAAGAGAGTTAATAGTTAACTATGATATAGATTGTCTTTCGTGGCAGTGGATCCGAATAAAATGGGATCGGTTAGGTTCCAAACTGCACAATTGCACGTGTCACGACGAGAGACGTATACGTAGGAGAATATGCAGTGAATATACACACAACATCACTGAGTGATATTTTAACCAGTATAAACAAAATGTGATCTGATTTGTTTAATGTGATGACTAGCAAAAAAAACTAACTGAAGAACAACATATCGATAAGGGGGCTTGGACATAGGTTCTAGTTAAAATCTAACTAAGGTATGAAAAGGATGGCTTGCAGTATCTCTCACAAATTGATGATTGGTCTTGTTAAAAAATAACTGGAAAAGGAATAATGCGGTATGGGTGTTTGGATAGATGCTTCGGTCAAAATATAACTTACATTTGACTGTTGGGACGATCTATGGGCTGGTTGTGAGTAGCGCTACCAAAAAATGGTAGCGCTATGTGTGCCATATAGTATAAATATATATATATATATATATATATATACACGGAACAACTATTCTGCAGTCGGTGCAGCGACTACAGTGGCTGCACCCACCCTCCGCGTGAAGAAGGCTAGTGGCAGTTGTAAAATTGCAATAGTTGTAAAAATCGGAATATTAATAAAGCTATAATTGCTGCCATAATAAAAGGTCTATGCGTTATTTTCGGTTTCAGCCATAATTTAAGGTGGCATGCATGAAAAGAAATAAATTTCATGATTTTGTTTGCATGTCAGTATAAGTGTTGTTTGCATAGGAGCATATACGTACGTACATGTTGTTTCCATTAAATCGAGTGAGGTTGTTTCATCTGGATTGATCCGTGATTAACGGCTGCCAACGTATTTGTTGATTAGCCGCATGCGCGTAATTAGGAAGGTCATTTTATTCGGGGCCCACGGCAACGAGAATTTTTAGCTGATGAGTGGAACGCTCTCATGCTTGAATCATGGAATTTATTTCTTTCCATCCATGCCAACTTTTACTAAAAATATTAATCGGGATATTTAGGCTTAATATTAATCGGGATATCCAGGCTTACTATATTGTAACAACCGGTATCGTAAAACAACAATATTGTAAAAGTTATGTTGTAAACTGATATGATTGAAAGTAAATATTACACCTTGGAATTTACTTATTATTAAATAGCATCGTTGAAAACTATATTACAAAAATACAATTATAAATTTATTACTGTAAAATAATCTGATAGATTCAAAGTAAATAATTACATCTTGTAATTTTACTTACTATTCATAGCATCGTTGAAAACTGTATAGTAAAAATACTATTTTAAATTTATTAATGTAAAATAATCTGATCATGGTGAAAGTAAGTATCACACCTTGTAATTTTACTTGTTATTTATAATAGCATCTTTCAAAACAATCATGGGCGGGTGCAGCAAGCGTGGGGACTGCACCCACCCCTGATGTTACTTGTATAGCTGATATTGATTGCCCATTAATTTAGTGGATTGCCATGCATGGTTGATTACATGAATTAATTAATTCCTTGGATGACGGTTGCATCTAGAAAAAACAAAGGCAACCTCGTGGCCGCAAACATTATAGTTCTAATCTTTGCAAATTTACTATTTTGCTGACACATGTGATTATAAAAAGTACAATATACTGTTATAATTAATCGAT
>CM002485.1:13808320-13852882 GCA_000325765.3 Leersia perrieri
ATACATACATACATACATACATATATATACATACATATATATATACATACATATACATACATACATACATACATACATATATGCATACATATATATATACATATATATTATATATACACACACATACATACATACATATATATAATATATATATTATATATATGTATGTATGTATGTGTACTTCCTATGTAATGGGGGGCGAAGCATAATTCGAGATGGCAAGATTACAGCCCTATTGCTTTAGATGTGGGTCCAGCTCGTATCACATTATAGATACCCGTAATGGTTATCTATAGACTCTCTTATAGAGATCCTTGTCACTCTTCTCCTCTACATGGAATAGCGTCTAGCAGAAATAGAGCTAGACAAGAGTCTACTAACATGGAGAGTCTATAGTGAAAAACGAGACAAGATATTAAATAAAAAGAGAGTAAAGATGAATTGTTGTCATTTATATACACAGTTGTAGATACACGTGCAAATATATTATTGAGGTGATTTACTACTAATGTAGTTTTTAGCTGAAGTGTACATATTTTATAGAGAACACCTTTACCATTGCGGGTGCCCTAACATAGCAACCATACCGTAGCAACCCTAATTGATGTAAATTAAATCAGGGAAAATTACAAAACCCACCCCAGTTGTCAGTATGGTTTTAAAATTACTCCACATAACCCAATTTATTGCAAATACCTACCCATCCAAATCTCTTTATTCACATAAATAGAGGATTCGATTCATTTCTGCTAACGCGCAATTATATTAGTCCACATTAGTAACCCACGTTTTGTTTGAGAGCATCGCTTTTGAGCCTAGCCGTTTATATAGTTTGAAGCGGGTCAATAATTTGCAACAACGAGATAGCACATTTCGATGGTGATTGGTGAAGGCGAACGACTGCAAGCCATAGCATGGATCGATGATATGGGCTCTACACGTCGACAGAAAAGATATAACTCGGCTATGACATGCGTTGAGTGGGTGGGGTATTTGAAACAAATTGAGTTATAGGGGGCAATTTTAAAACCACCGTGATATTTAGAGTGTTTGTTTTGCAGTTTTCCCATTAAATCGAGTGGAAGTCCTAGAGGTATTTTGGTTGCCAGCCATATTTTGCCATGCCTAAGGTTAGATATGTAACTAATTTGGCAATTATTTGGTCGTAGCTAAATTTGTGTAAAGATTCTTTACCAAGAAATGTGGCCTCGCACATCAATGACTCATAAAAAGTTGTAAAAATATATATGATGAAGATTTTAATCGCACATACTACAACAGTGACTTATTGGTAAGTGGTGGGTGGGATAATGTGGCTAGTACATAAGAACTCTGCTACTTAGGCCCCGTTATTTTTAGAATAACGATTGAGCTAAAAAGACACGTGACATGAGGTAGATTATTACAGTATGATTAGTTAAATTCTTTACATAAAAGGTTAACAGTTTAATTTATTTGATATTTTTTATTTTTTTAGAAAAAATATATCATTTAGCAGCTTGAGAAGGGTAATTCGGAGAAGTAGTCAGCACAAACTTTAGTTTAGAACGACGTCTTAAGCCTAAATTGTTCTCTCGATATATAATTACATAAAAATGCATAAGTTGTGATGGTTGGCAGCCAATACATGTCAAAAATCCCGTCATCAATTAGGAGCAAAATCAAATCCGGGAATCGATTAATTAGTACATGTTTGATTGTCTCCTTACTTATTACAAAAGAAAAGAAAAATCTTGAAAACGACCACTCGACCGCGACCCTGCACTTCTCCACGCCATTTTCGCCCCAGATTTTTCGCTTGCAGGCCGTTTTCAAGCTCAAACTAGATGCCAACATGCTGATGATTAAATTGCAGTGTCAGCAAACTCGGATCTAGCTTGCTGGCCAGTTTTTCTCCACGATATTTTTTGTATTTTGTGAGTAATTAGAACGATTCTTTTTAAATGACATTACAGTAATCTACTAACTAATCAGTTGTGATTGTGGAAGACAGCAGCTGGATTAGCTGTGTGTGCTGGGGTACTTAAATATTCGCGCTACGTACTCTCGTACGCGACAGCGTGTCGCTCTCGATGCACGGCACGAGATAGTTGTCCGTCGTTGATGCAGCAATCTCTCTCGCTCACACACACTAATCTGCACCAGAAATGATTCAATTATTAAAGGGCAGTATTTGTCAAGAGAACTTTATGCCGGCAGTGTAGTAGTACAACATTATTGATTTATTGTAAGTTTTTTTTCAAAAAAAAGTTTGTCAGACATTATCCATACCACGCTTGTCAACGTTAATTTCATAGCACATCAGAAAAAAAAAATTATGGGACCATATATTCCCAAGTACAGCGAAGTACATTTTGTTCGTACTACAAAGGTTTGGAGTGTAGTACTTCCTCATGCCACAAATACTTGGTTAGCTTATTTTTAAGCTAACCAAAGTCAAGTAAAAATAAAACTGAGGGAGTACCATTTAGTCATAAAAAACCATTCCCAATGGTTTCGTCGATTACTAAATATCATGAAAAAGATAAAAACACTAAAAAATTTATGAATATATACTTGAAGTTATAACTTTAGTTTGATTTTCTCCCCCTCCTACCCGACCAATCTATGCCTCTACGCAACAGTTTCTCGGTTTGTATTGTACTACCAACTGTACGTATTACTAAAAAAACCAACTGTACATGTAATAATTTGGATATTTGTTAAAACAAAGAACTGTATAAATTGGATAACAACGGTAACCAAATCCAAATGGTTACCACCGCATTTCTCAGCCCTGCTGCAATCTGGTACTACCAACTCACAGTTGTGATGGTTAGCTCATACTATTGTTTTAGGCGTAGTTTTCTAAATTTTAACATTTTGTAGGTCGTGTTTGAGTTATAAGAGTATTTTCGACAACGTATATAAATTTGATTCTCTATGTCATAACCATCCAAAAAAATTCCCTATCGATAATCCTACTCACTCCATAAATCATCCATATTGGATATATCCTCCATATCACGCCATTCATTAAAAACAATAAAAAATATCTTTCAACTACCCATATTTTACTATCATTCCCCATATAAGCATTGTGCTTGTTTATTTTTCTTCCCACTACTCATGATTTTAACTAGATTTTTTATTTAAGTAATATCTGCTTTCATAAGTACTTGCCAGTTTCAATTCTCCATTAAAAGAATGAAAAGAAAAACTACATATACCGTGTTTAATCCTCTGTATGGAATCACGTGAAATATAGCTGAAAAATAAAAAGAAAAGAAAAGGAAACGAAGAAAGAAAGAAAGAGAGAGAAAGTGAAGTTCCTGCACTATAATTAGACCTCAATGCTCCCACTAAAACCAAAAAAATAACCTCGAACCAAAATCCGTATGGTCGTAAGCCCGTCACCGGTGTGAGCCTATAGAGGAGATGTCACACCGTTGAGAGATTGAGGGCAGACAACGGGAGCTCAATTTGTGCATCTAAGCGACAGAGTAGAGAAGCGGAAGGAGTGGCGCGACAGAGCGGCGGAGGACGGTGTAGTGGTTAAGTGATGTTGCGGACAACAGAGCAGCGGAGGGCGGAGTAGATTGGCGGAACGACGGAGGGCGGCGCCATAGGCAGAGTGGATTTGCCGTTGAAAACAACCACCACCACCCCTACGAGCCATCCCCATCTCTAAATCTGGTATGTCCCTATATCTCTACCTCCACTTTTCCATCTGCACACCAAATCCGACCAGCAACGATGGCGTGAATGAGTCGTCGTTCCGAGAGAGGGTAGGATTTCGATCTAGATGCGTGAGGTTGCACGATGGCGTGAGGAGAGAGGAACAACAAATTTGGCATTTCTCTCCCCCATATGAAGGACACGATGGAGGATTTGCTGGATAATGATTTTCCCGATGCTATTTTCTCGATGGATGACAGAATAGAGTGACTATTAGGAATGCTCTAAGGACACCTCCAACACTAAAGAGTGCTTATAACATGATCAAATTAAGCATCATACTTAAGGATTAAACGGTAACACACAAGTTTAAGCCACTTGATAAAGCCCAAAACATAATGTAGATCTCTACTATATCTTAAGAGTGGTACGCTATCCCTGTCCTATTTTATGATATATTTTGTTTTGGTCGGATAAGAATATTCTTTATTGTTTCAGATTATAAATCGCTCTATTAGAGATGAAAAACGGTTTATAATGGGTAACGAGAGAATAAGATGTTGTTTTTTATATTATTCTAACAACATTAATTTAATATTATAAAATATTTTTAATAAAAATATTAATCAAACACTTGTCTAAAAAAAAATACTACGTCCTTCATTGCCTCCGCTGCACCTCCGTGCGTTCTGAGAGGGAGAACAGTAGTTAGCACGAGTGCACGACACGGTGGAGATCAGTGATATCTCGCGGCAAAAGAAATGCCACATCGAAGCCTCCAATCTATTTCTTTCTTTTCCTTCATTTTCGTCTGAGACGCCACATCTTTCTTCCTCTAATTATTTCTTTTCTAATTTATTTTCCACGTACTCTCCCGACCTCACGGTTTTTAATTAAATAGTCGAGGTAAAGGAGGAGGAACCGAGGAAGGAATCCTGGAGACACGCTTCCAGTGGGTCGGGCCTCGTGTATCGCGCCGAAGACGAAAGTGAAGGGAAGGGAAGGGAAGGGAAGGCGCCTCACTTCTCGGCCGCCTCGTCACGCTTCTTGGCCTCCTCCGCGAGGTGCGTGTGCTATCTCCGGCTTGGATTCTTTTGCTCTGTTCTGTCTTTTCGTTTTGTTTTCTTTCTTTTTTTCCTTTGCTTCTCCCATTTCTTGGGTTTTCTTGATGAGCTATTGTGGGTTGATTTTGATTCTTTTGGAGGTAGAAAAACTATATGCAATGCTTGTTCTTGGATTGGCTGGAGTGGAGGCTCGGGCTTCTTTATCTGATGGTCAACTTGCTGTTTGTTCTCCATGGATGAACTTGTTTTTTTATTTCTTCTGTCTCTGTTTCTTGTCCGGTCAGCTGTGGATGAATGAATTGGTGTGAATTTTTGGAATTTTGGGGTTCCGATAGAGTGATACGTGGAGTTGGTCTTGGTGTCCGGTTCATACGGTTGCTGAAATTGCAATTGAACTTCTGAATTTGGAGCTGAATTTGATGTCTCGATCAGGAAGGTTGGTTTAATCTCACTGTCACTAGACTGAGTGAAGCTCACCTTCATGAAGGTTTTTTAATGATGTTGGACTGACAAAAATACAAATTGCAAACCACTTCTCCTTTTCGTTTTGTGGGTTCTGGTTTTTTGTGTTATCATGAACTCATCGAATTTTGATTGCTGAAGCAGGGAGAAAGTGAGATAAGCAGAGAGATAGAGGCACTGAAGCATCGGCATTGCGCAGAATGGTGTAGATATCTCCAGGGATGGATCGCCGGAGTTGGCTGTGGCGGCGGAGGTCGACGGAGAAGAGCCCTGCCGTCGCTGAGATTGACAGCTCGGCCTCCTCTCCATCCGAGAGATTGTCTGATGAACAGGTAAGACAGAAAAAAAAAACTCACAGCTCTTTATTCCTCTTACTGCATTCACATTTCTGAAGTTTACATGTTTGCACAATTTAAAGTCAGATAGTAGGTAATAGTGTAATACGAGTACTACTTGAAGGGTTATAATAACGCGCAAATTAGGCGGTAACATGTTTTCCTACCAACCCTAAGATACACAGCTCTCCTGTGTGTTGTCGGAAAAGAAAGTTCTATATTTTCTGAAATCGTATTCATTTTCACATGTTTATCTCACGTTTATCAAACTACTAATGGGGTCCAAGGAGCAGGAAAAAGTAACTGGGGGACAGTAAAGAGACTGAATGTTGAAGAATCAGGCCCGTCTATTGTCTAGGAGTGTTCTGCAAGCATGTTCAAATGTATTGATGATTGTGTATTGACTTTGTGAGTCCTACACTCCTTTGAACAGATCATGTAACATGTGCAGTACAGAGAAAATAAGGGTCCATCTGATATGGCATACATGTGAGGTTTCATCCGGTTTCAGATCTGTAGAGGCTGGAAGCTTGGTAATCTACCACCAAGTTGCAACGTTAACTCCTAAAAATTGAAGCATAGAAGCTCTGATAACATTAGATAAAGATATTGATAGCAGATCAGAGTTCATCTGGATAAAACAGCTCAGTTGTTCCTGACCAATTATCCATCCTAGTTGTACCATGTAGGGTACAATAATATTTTTTTGTTTGATGGTTCATCCATCCTGACAGGTTTATTCTCTTATCTGGTGCCATCTAGTCATATCGCGAACATTGCGTATTCGCAACATCCTAGTAGACCTGCACATAGCAGCCCAATCATACTAGCCACATGACAATGAGGGGATTGTAAGATTCAGTTTCCCTTACTGCATTGGTAGGTAACACTGACAATTAGTCCATAATTATCTCAGATTTCGGTAGGCCTGTAAACTGAAGGAGAGAATGAGAATGGTCTATTTGTTTCTATACCGGGAAAGGGTTATAGGACAAAGCCCTACCTATCCATGGACAACAAGGATGTAATGTTAGTTGGGACTAGCTTTTCTCTGCAGGAATTATAGCTGCATGAGGCATTGTTTGGGTGGCCACTCCATCTCCATGTGCTGCAGCATCACCCTTTGGCCCAACCCAAATGGCTCATAATGTTCTGCTGGCACAGAGCAATCAAGATGCCCCTCTCTTACACCTCTGCTCATGTCCAACCATTACTTGTGAATTTCTGAAGTTTGACCATCAGCTGTACCCCCAAGAGATGTCTGGAATTCTGATACGATTTGCATTTAAGAACTGGTGTCCTAATGTATAGGAGTTAATGCATGAATGATTATGGAGTAATGGTGCTCAAAGTCCAAAGAATCCCAGCCTTAATCATTTTGCTCCTCTGAGCATAATGTTGGGAATCATACAATAGGAACATGATCTCAGAAAGTACCATTCCGTGCTTCACGTGCTCCTTCCCTTTGTTTCCAGAAAATCAGTATTTAATATTTTGATAATTGATTCGACCAAACTTTCAGGTGCAACCTATAGAAGTTTCTTATTGTTACTTGAGCCACTCCCTTTGTCATGCAATAATTTTGCACGACGAACTGAACTCTGCAAATAAATAAATAAATAAATAAATAAAATTGCATGAAAAGCCACCTAATTTTACACATTCTAGTCAGGACAATGTTTAATCTTGTTGGCTCTTGGTTAGGATACTTCAAAGAGTTCTCCAAATTCAATTCAATCACCGGAGATCGCATCTAAGGAAGCACAGGATGACAATGTGAAGGTGAAGGTGTTGAGCGAGAGACTGTCATCTGCAGTTTTGGACATACGTGCAAAAGATGATCTTGTGAAGCAGCATTCAAAAGTTGCAGAGGAAGCTGTTCTAGGTATGATGTTAAAATGAGTGAATCGTACAATTGCAGAATATGAAGCAAAAGTTCAAACAAATGACTATTTTTCGCTGATCCAAAACATACAAAACGTTGCTATCTATTTGGACCTGGATAAGCGCACATGCTGATTTGCCTATGTTCCTTGTCTCTTGATTCTACACAAAAGTTCATTTGTAGTTATGTCAATTTCCTCACTTAGAAGAGGCATTCTTATTCTGAGTTGCTTTATATCACAAAAATATCTAAATATCTTCTCAATCAAATATCCATTCAGTTTTATGTACTGAAGTTTTTTTTCGCAAATAATGTACTAAATATTTGAACCAAAGACTTAATTCCTTAGAAACAGTTCTAGTTCTGTACTTGTGATAAATTGAACCGATAACTCTTCGTAACAAAAACTATGTTTCTTCTACTAGGATGGGAGAAGGCCGAGAAAGAGATTGCATCACTGAAAACACAGCTGAATGCTGCAACTGTCAAGAACTCTACATTGGAAGACAGAATTGTTCACCTGGATGGTGCCCTCAAGGAGTGTGTCAGGCAACTCCGGCGTGCCAAAGAAGAGCAGGATCAGAATGTCCAGGATGCGCTGGCACATCAATCACGGCAATGGGAGTCTGAGAAGACGGACCTTGAGCTGCAAATAGTCGAGTTCAAGGCGAAACTCGAAGCGAAGTCTGAATTCTCTGTGAACACTACTGACAATGATGCAAGCTCAAGGCTGGCCTCCCTGGAGAAGGAGAACTCTGCTCTCAAGGTCCAGCTGCTCACAAAGTCGGAGGAGTTGGAGCTTAGGACCATAGAGAAGGAGCTGAACAGAAGGGCTGCAGAAACGGCCAGCAAGCAGCAGCTTGAGAGCATCAAGAAGATAGCCAAGCTTGAAGCCGAATGCAGAAAGCTGCAGGTAATGCCATTTTCTCTGTTGCTAGCAAATCTATTGCTTCTGCATTTTGGAAACACTGCATGAAACAGCCTTGCTCTCTAAAATTTGTTAAAATTTTCATCAGGCCAATGCGCGGAAACCCTCATTCAGCATAGAGCTCAGGCGTGCACCAAGCTCAGTTTGCACCGAGTCGGTAACTGACTACCAGTCAGACTGCTCGGACTCATGGGCCTCAGCTCTGATCACCGAGCTTGATCAATTCAAGAATGATAAGAGCAGCACAAGGAGTGCAAGCATTACAGCTGCAGACATTGGAATAATGGATGACTTCCTAGAGATGGAGAAGCTCGCATTGGCAAACACCCCCTCGAAGGGTGAGGTTGAGGATGCTAGTGGCCAGCTGGTGAAGCTTGAGGAGAAGATCAAGAAGCTGACAACAGAGAAGGCAGACAGAGAGAAGGCATTGCATGAAGCTCAACGAGAGCTCAGGAATACGTGCCATCGAACAATGGTTGCAGAGGAGAAATCGGTCGAATTGCAGAGGCTGTTGAACCTTGTCAAGGGAGAAAAGCATTCCATGGAAACTGAAATGGAAGTGATTGAGAACAAAAGGACTGAACTGGAGGGCAAACTTGAGCTAGCCCATGCCGAGATCGCAAGTTTGATGGACAGGGGGCGCATTCTGGAGGAACGGCTTGAATCCGAAAAGGCGTTGACATTGGAGGTGGCCACTAAGTATCATAAGATGGATGCATTGGAGGCAGAGAGGAAAGAGCTCCATGTTCAGTTGGAGGCATCACAGTCTGAAGCCAGAAAGCTCAGTGATAAAATCACTTCTCTAGAGAGGAAACTAGAGGAGAAGGCATCTTCAGCCCGGCTTGGAGCGAAGTGCCATGGCATTGAAGCTCTGGAAGAAAAAAATAAGGGTATAGAGCATGATTTGGAATCGGCACGAGAGGAAATCACTTCTCTGCAAAAGAATGTGAGCAACTTGGAACTGAAAATTCAGGAAGAGAAGGCGTTGTCTGCCAAACTGGCAACACGATCTCGTGATCTAGAGGCACTGGATGTGCAGACAAATGAGCTCAGATCTCAACTCAAGTCTGCAAATTCAGAAATTGCTAGTCTGAATGAGAAGGTTAAAGTGCTTGAAGCGGTTCTAGAGAATCACAAGCCACTAACTGCAGGGTTGGAGTCTCAACTGAAGTTGGCACAGGCTGAAACCATGCGCCTGAAGGATAATGTCAGTTCGTTGGAAAAGAAGCTGGAAAGCCAGAAGAACTTGTCATCTGCTTACATAACTGCACTGGATGCTTCTGAAGCTCAGAAGAACAAGTTCGTCAGTCGGTTTGAGCTCAAAGAGGCAGAAGTTGAGGAATTGCACAGGAAGATCCGTTTGCTCGAGGAGCAAATTTGCAAAGAGAAAGCACAATCTTCTGAACTTGGAGTGCAATGTGAGAATTTGAAAGAGCAGTTCTCCAGCAGGGCTCTTAGCCAACCAATGAAGCCTATGGCAAATAAGGAACTGCACATTAAAAAGGTGAATTTTATAGTTCTAATGGACATCTATTCAGTGATTTATGTATTGCAAAGCCTTGTGATAAACACTTTGAAATTTTTAGTTTTTAAGTTATTAATGAGATCACAACTTTCTGCAGGAGAAAGAGCTAGCTCGTGCAGCAGGGAAATTGGCAGACTGCCAGAAGACAATAGCTTCACTGAACAGGCAATTAAAATCTTTAGCAGATTTTGATGAGTTTGTCCCTGGATTCGAGAATGATAGCATAACAGGTGAAAGCTGGGAGGATGGTGATCTGAAACCGTTCGACTCCGCCAGTAACTATGCAGCACAGCTGGGATGTTTGGCAGTCAAATGATTGCTGTTGTGGCTTGAAGAGTGCCATAGTTTTTGTTCTGGCTGTCACATGGTTGCCGTGGTGACAAGATTGCAAGAATCCTTCTTAATATTCTATATATATGAAGAGATAAGTTAATAGTTTATAGATAAGCAAGTGTTCATATGGAAGCAATGTTAATAAAATTATTATTTAATATTTTGAAGGGAACTGTGTAAAGATTAATTCTGTTCCCCTTTACCACTCATGGACTTTGGTAATTTTCTTTGCATCACAGCTGACAGCTATAGCATCGCGATTCTCACTGCAACTAATTTCAGAAATACACTCGTACGTTGATACCAATAGTTGGAAACTGATGCATCTACTGGACAGGTTCAGATTTACAGGAATAGCTTTCATGACATTACAGACTTCACACAATATGACGGGCTAGCAGCCCTAGCACACACAAAAAAAGGGGGATGGTAATACATCATTTTCTTTGATGCTCAGAAGCAATAGTAAAACGGCCAGGTATTTAATTTGAAGACATGAGAATCCAAACAGGTGGTAATGTTCGAGTGTTAATACACTAATACAAAAGATATTCATTGTACAAAATTGAGTGAAAGGCAAGAACCTTAGTCAAAACTGGTCAACACTGATTCCAGCGTGCTATTTGTCTTATGCAACTTGCTGCTTCTTACTTTTCTTTTTCATTCCTTTGCTTTTTTCTCCAGATTTTTTTCTCTTTGGGGTGTACGTTTCAGCACCACTGTCATCGCGGTCAAGCATGCTAGTTCCATCTTCAACCTCTTCACTCGTTCTATTCTTCTTTTCTTTTCTTTCCTTTCTGACTTCTGCCATAGTCTCAACCGAAGGAATTGGCTGCTTGGACTTGGTTTCCTCGAGTTCTGAAATCCAACAAGAGTGTAAGTAGATGAACAGATGAAATCCTTCATGAATTCATTAGTACATATTGACAACTGTTTCAAGAAAGTTTGGGACTTGGGATCTTGGGGGGTCCTAGTGCTGAAAAATGTACTACTTAACTAGCACATTTATTCGAGATAGTATGGATATGTCCTGACTGCTACAAGAAACACTGCTCTATTAAGTTTCACTATTATTCGAGTCAACGAGCGCCAGAACTACATGGGTAAACAGAGACAACAGTAAATGGAATGATACATGAAAATGCTCTACCTTCAGTGGAGAAATGTGAATCAATAACCACAGCTGTCAGGTGCTGCTTGAGGAAGACCTGTTCCCAAACAGGACAGTAAAGAGCATTATTAGATCATGAAAATACACAAATAAAATCTTTAGCCTGGACATAGTTTCAAGTTGCACTCCCATGGAACTTTACTATGATGTATGCAATTTCAGAACGAACTGATTTTAAATAGAATGCAGCAAGCCTGATTTATAGGGAGCAAAGAGCAATCCAAGGTTAAATAGAATGCAGCAAGTGTGAATTGTCTGACTAGTGCATGATGTCTTCATGACCACAACAATTCACTTATTTATACTTACATGTCCAAACAAAGCAATGAAAAATCAAAGCAAAACGTACCGCAGAGAGCAGCTGTCTTGTATCCGTGTCCCAGATGCGCAAGTAACTGTCCAACCCTACAATAGAAATTAGGATTCGTGAGTTATAATGCAAACAGAGTTGCAAGATGAATAGATTATAGATGTAACCATGAAATTTGCATTCAGAATAAATGAATCCGAAATAATTATAAAAGAAAATGCAGCCTTACCACAAGATGCTATCAAAGGTAGCTCTGGATGTCTAACTATAGATCTAATACTTCCACTGCATTTACCAACAAAGCATCCAAGTAATTTTCCTGGGGAAGGGGGCAAACTAAAGTTAATTCTGCAAATAATAAAAGACACTTAAAAAGTGAATACCAACTGCAAAGTATAAAGGAGTTTAAATAGGATGTAATCTAGTACAATCATCTATTCATCTTATTATTATATCTGGATCATGAACAAGACTTCTTTCTAATACTGAACTGAAACTAACTCGTCTAGTACTTTGATATCATTCACTGTTAGTTTTGTGTGGAAATTTGTTGGCACATTTTCTCGGATCAATACAAGAACTATAAGAGCACAACTATACTCCTGCTAGTTGAGGATGTTTGTACTACCCTACACAGGGAGCAATTGATGGGGTGCACTTTTATCAACGCAATATAAGCAAAGATAAATCACAGTTTTTGATCATTATAACCCACATATACTCATTCCGTTTTACTTATTCCTCCAAAAAATATACGATGCATACGCTCATTGCAGAATATTAAAATTTTAGATAATGTTTCTCCATGCAGGTAAATGCAGCCATATAGCACATAATGATAACTGTGGACCAGCCGATCTGGGAAATAAATCAAATAGACCGGGCTGTACACAATGAGTTACATATAAGCATCAGAGCATGATGTGCATCTGGGCATATAACAGTACAATGAAATATATGAGTGACGTGAAGTGAACTCTGGAGTAACAAAAAAAAAGAGGTTCTTATTTGATTTATAGTAGGTAGTGGGTACTTGCTCAAACTAAGCAGAACATTCTAAGTATAATTCAGAATGTATTTCGAATTCTAAGTTCTGTCGGCAAGAAAGATCACACACCAGATTTTTATCATACCTGTTCTCATGTCAAAGGAAGCAAGGTCCCCTCTTCCTGTCCCAATGTAGACAGCATATCCATTTGGATCCTCAGCAACCGCCTTGATTGGTGACTCCCTAAAATCAACTGAAATGACAGGTCTTCTTTGGGAAGCAATGTCATATAAGCGAACCTAACAATAAGAAAACAAGCACCATATTAATATTAAAAGTAATAATATTAATAATGATATTGTAAAACATCACCAATGCAAGCTGTAAACTGATGCATGAGACATCCTAGTTAGCATAGTCTAGTATATTAGAAAGTAAAAACATGATAGCTTACATACAAATCAAAATAATCAATTAGCAGTACGTAACAGCGATGCAAACATTCTGCTTTGTCACTAAATAAAATATAAGTTAGATCAACTCAATGAATTAGACAGCAATGTGGATATAGAGCAATTAATCCAAATTGATTGATGCTAGAAATTTTTGCTAGCAAATGAGTAGTACCTGATGATTATTTGTGCAGGCTACAATTTTACGATGATCATCCTTGCACAAAAAAGTTCCAGCAGTGAACCAAGGTGCGCTGAATATCTTAAGACTGTTGCCTCGAGGCTTCATGTAAAAAAGAAGAAGACAATGGAACAGTTAATGTATGAAGGTCTGCTATCATATCAGATAAAAAGCGCAAGTCAATGAGTGCTTACAGACTTAGCAGACCATATCTTACTACAAGATGTGATATCCCACAAATTGACTTCTATTCCTTTCCTAAAATTAAATGAAATCACTATTATTAGAGGCACAACTTCCATGAAAATTACATCTCCAATAGAGAATCTAGTAAGCAGAAGACTATGATTTTAATGGTATAGTAGATGGTACATAATGCAAGTAAAGATCATTGTAAACCCACCCTCCAAACATCGCGTAGCTTTCACCAGCATCCACAGAAGAAAATTTCACCACACCCAAATTGGTCACATCCCATGAGCTTGATGGCCCAACAGCCATGTCCGAGGCTGCATTCTCCTTCGCGACAGATTTCACATATGCTTTTCCCTTCTCTGTACAACTAAGAAATGTACCTAACCTGCGATATGCAATGAATACATTATAAAGTCTGCCATTATCTACAAAAACAAAAAAAATACACTAAACCATGGGTTCCGCAAATACAGGTGGATCATAATCCATCCATATGACAAACTGAGAATAAACAATAAGCATTAAATGAAAATTACATAGATGAGTCCGGCGCATGTCTTCTAAACAGATGCAGCGCGGCAACAGGATCCTCTTCCGCAGAACTATCAGCCGGTGCTGTCCCAGCAGCCTTGACGCCTGCCAGAGTATCCCCATTCAGGGGATTCAGTAGCTCAACCTACACAAATCCCACAGGAATAAATAAACAACCAGCACAGAAATGTCCTACAGGTGCTTCATCCATCAACATCAAATAAAATGCAGCGCTACTCACCACGCCGTTCTTCCTTGCCACGGCCAAAACCTGCAGAAAAAAAAGGAGAGAGAACGCAGTGAAAATCATGCTCTACGAGCAATCCCCAATTCGAACATAAGCACTCACAGGGTCGACGGCGCGGTCGGCGAGCGATGCGGCGAGGACGGCGCGGTCGGCGTCTGGCGCGCCCCACGTCTCGACCACCTTGGCGACGCCCGCCGGCTTCGTGCGGGCCTCCACCACTGCGCAGAAAGGAGGCGGATGAGAATCTGATTAATCAACAACAACAACAAGCACGCGGCGGCGTCGGCGGCCAATACCTTTGATGAGGCCGAGGATGTCGGTGGTGAGGGCCCGGAGCGGCGGGCAGCCGGGGCTATCGACGACGCTCGTGCGCGGCATCGTTGGAGTTCGCTTCGCTTCTCTTGCTCGGCGAGAAGAAGCGGCCGCCGGCGGTGGAGGGGGAAGGGGGAAAGGAGGCGGCAACGTCGGGCGGAGGAGTGGGGAAGAAGGGCCGGGTGTTTTTTTAGGGTTTTCAGCGTGTGGTACGGCACTACGGCGACGTTGTTTCTTGGCCCGCGCGGCTTCGGATGCTGGGCCTAGTTTGGCCCAATGGGGCTTTTCTGCGAAAATCCAGAAAAATAAAGGATTTTAGGCAAAAGCAAAGCTACCAAAGCGTTCTAAATTAGAGGTCCAAATGAGTAGTTTTGGGCGAAGTGAGCCTAACTACTGGAGTAGTCAGGCTGTTGGTGGTGGAATCTATTCATCCTTTGTTAAGGGCCTTTTGATATGGAGGAAAAACAAAGAAATAGAATCTCTTAGAAAAAATCACTATTCACGTCTTTGGTTTGTAAGAATGCACAGAGGAAAAACACGGAAAACTTTCCTTTTCATGTGATTTTAGAGGGAAACATAACATCCACTACAAGCTCTTTTTCTATCTAGCGTAGGATCAAGGCAAGTTTTTTATATTTTTCCTATTCCCCAATCAAACGCATATCTCTATAGAATTCATGTGTTTTGCAATCCTCTGTTTTTCACTTACATTCCTATGTTTTTTCTATTCCTTCGTTTTCACAATCCTGCGATTTAAAAGGGCCTAAGTTTAGATTATATGAGTGTTGGGGTTCGTATTTATAGCTAATGTTTTTTTTATGGTAAAAGACGTGCTATGAAACGTTTCTGGTGATTTGGTTCAAATTTTGAAGGTGTTGGTAGGGGTAAAAAAAAGTAGGCGTTTTGTGAGGGTTCCCTATGCAAATATTTTCTCATCTTAGGCCATTCAGTTGAATGCAAGTTTCGCGAAAAAAAAAAGTGATGCAAGTATAAATCGTTTTTGGCTTGCTGAGCTATGCAATTGTTTCAGAGTTCAGATGAAATTTCGGCGAATTGTTATTAATTTTGAGCGATATTTGATCAAGAAAAGTGGTTGGACAAAATAAATGAATGAACCATCCACTGAAATTGTAGGGATAATATATGAACAGGTTTCACTGCCGCCTTCAACAGTCAACAATGTTCGACAAGACTTGATCCCCTTTGCGGATTTTATTCCTGACAAGATAAAGATTTACCAGAATATTCGACAACGCGAGTTAACATGAAACACTAAAACCATCACATGACAGCAATTGTACACTTCGTGGACTGCTAGCAGAGGAATTTTACTACGATGCAGGAGATGTCGTCTTTGCTCTTCCTGTTCACGGCCTGCTCCGTCAGATGCTTCGCAGCTGCCTGAGCATCCTTGAAGTCCTTGATTTCATCCACTGCCTCTTGGTTGGTCATCACCTGGATATGTGTGATTTTGAAATTATAATCATTGCATATGATAAGAACATCGTTGATGCAACTTAGCAGCTGACTAAAGGAATAAAGAACTCAACCAAAGGAACAAATTCATGCTAGTGCCATTGATGCCACAGAAAAAAAAGGAGAATCAAGGGTTGCAACTTGCAACTCAGGATATGCTCATGCATGCCAAATTTTAGTCATAACTGAATGTAGGCGTAATCACTGTTGCATTAATTAAGAACCAGTACCTTCATGTTCAAAAACAAATGATGTAGAGCATGCATGTGTATACTCTGAACTTGTGAAGGCATGGTCCCGTTTGTTGATATTAGGTATGCATCCATATAGAATGCAACATAATGATTTAGGCGTGATCAATCAGGAACGGTTGGTATGAGTTTTATAGGCATCACCTTCCATAATCCATCACTTGCAAGAATTATGAAATCAGTACTCTCATCTATAGGTTCCTCCACCACATCTGGCTCTGAGCTGAGGTGCTTCTTCAGGCTACGGTCACCAAATGCCCTTGCAACCGCAAGCTGACCATCAACACGTGGTACATCTCCTGCAAGTACAATATTTTTGGAATTGAAGCTCAATAGATTGCATTTAATATGCTGTGACCATAACAAAAATGAAGCTGTTATGACTTAGGTCCGTGTACGTGCCACTGCTGACGATATTAGGATTAGGGCGGCTATTCATCTACGGGTTGGGAAAACCCAGCCAAACTGGCCGTATTGTTTTTCTTGTGATGCTATGAACCAGCCAAGCCATACATCCGCCAAAAAATGACTTTGAGATTTGGTAGTCTGGTTTTCACCGGTTTCTACGGAATCGTTGTTGAACACCCCTAATTAGGATTAATGTACTAGTGGTACTACAGTACTAGTTTTAGGGTGTATGATGGATCTAGGATCTGATACCATGTCAACAAATGAGAGGGGCTCAAATGGATGAGCAGTATTGAGCCCCACACGGCTAATGTATAGTCATACAAGTTACAGCAAGCATACGGTGTGGAACTAAACATTAGATACACTAGCATAAAAATTCTCAGTAGAAAACATTTAAACCTGTTACAATAAATATTTCCACACACACTGAGAGTTAACAGGATAGACCATTTACCTGGTAGGTTTGAAACAAAGCCTCCTTTTTTCTCGATTGAATGTCGCTCCTTGTTTGGTTCGTGATCAACTGAAAGTTGTTTTGCCACACCATTCTTGCTAATAACTGCTCGTGAATCTCCAACATTTGCAACTACCAGATTCACAGCCTTTTCACTACTTATTAAGATGGCAGTAACAGCAGTGGAGCCTCCTCTGCCCAACTCAGCTGCTCTTTCCAATATTTTCTCATCGGTAAGTTGATATGCATTTCGGATAGCAGTTTTTGGGTTGCTCAAGAATTCTGGCTGAGGAAGGAGTCAATAAGTAATCAGCACAATTGCAAATTCAGTTCATTATTTTCCAATCATATACATAATCTACATATTTAGGTCACTCCATTGTTATTCCTAGCATGGTTTTTGCAAGTAAATTGTAGAGAACACGTACAGATAACAGAAGTATAACTCTTTTTACCCTGTTATAGTCTTACC
This sequence comes from Leersia perrieri, assembly GCA_000325765.3. NCBI lineage: Eukaryota > Viridiplantae > Streptophyta > Magnoliopsida > Poales > Poaceae > Leersia > Leersia perrieri. Next base: position 13,825,961 of record CM002485.1, read on the forward strand.
ATACATACTGCAGATACATTTTCATGTTAAGTATAACTATACTAAGTGATGTTAGTAAATCTGCCAACCCCACTAACTCCACACTGTTTTTTTTCCTCAAATTGCTTCCTAGATTTTGCTATGTTCCTTCCATATGTTCTATTTCATTTTTTTGGCTTTCCAAAATCACAATTTAACACAGAAAGGCCGAATAATTTCACATTAAGCATGTACAGGCATGTGAGATGGTCCGTACAATAGAACAAAAAAAGGATGAAGGACGCAATTATTTATTTTGCATTTTTTAGTGGCATCAGAACTTGTATGGTTCATTATTGTCCATAGTGAACCAAAGGGCATTTAGATAGTAAAGATACAATGTTAAAACACTTGACAGATACACCATTAGAGCATGTAGACAATGCAGCAACTACTCAGTATCGAGCCTAACATTGAATTTGAAACATTACCTCACTCAAGATATTGTCAAAGAGATGTGACCGAAGGAAGTCTGGAACAGTGTGTCCCAAATGGCCGTCGAATATTGCAAATAGCCCTAGATCATGCTCTCCAACTTGCCTGTACTCTGCCACAAGATAGTCCTCCATTGGATGATTTGATTTTCCCTTCACAAGATGGTATCCATGCTTCACACGCTTGCCTGACAATTTTGTTTTTCCTTTCCCTGTTTCTGGTCCTGACAAACTAAAAGCATCTTTCACCTGTTACACAAAACAGCAAACGTTTGTCAGGCATGAGCATGTTGTGTTGCTAATGAGCAAAAAACTAGGTAAAACAAATATAAGCTTGGTGAAAACATCCAGCACAATGGAGCAACAGAAAAAACAGTGTTTACTTTTTTGCCGTTAGTTGCGTCACAGCAAGCATCAAGATAAAATAAAAGGCACAAAGATACTTTACCAAAATGAACTTGTATGGATAGTCTGGATTCCACCGAGTAGATTATAACATTTCAAGGTAACTTCTAGTTTCTAGACTAGTAGACTGCAAGCTCTAAAGCTCACAATAAATAACAACAACTAAACAAGTTCTTCCCTTCCTAAAACTTTATATAGAAAAAAGGACCCAAAACATTCTTTTTAGATAATGAAGTTAACTGGCAAACATTGAGGCTGTGTTCTTTAAGGGTTAACTCAAATCTAAGCCTTTTCATATGGTCAAATGGACCAGACTCCCTAGCCAACATATTGAAATGCCCGTCTCTCTGTTTGCTCCAAACTAGTTCTATGGTTGTTTTCTCTGCTGCTATATTTGTCCTCTGTCTCCTGATGGAACCAGAAACATGCTTCCTCAATGGCTGTTATACTGCTATAAACAACTCTGCAAGCCTAACATCATTCCAAGATAAAACAACATCTAGCTTGATGCAAGCCTAGGACTGCATCGGGCCCCATGTGCACCCCCATTGGATTGTCATGATAAAGCAACAAAATTGATCCAAACTAAACAAACACACACCATCGCTTATCATCATTCCAAGATTTTAAGACATGTTCAGACTTCTAGATTTTGCCATTTCAGGATCCCATCAAGCTTAAATGAAAAGGAAAGATTTAAAACAAGGATGCACCTTACTTAATATTACCGCCAAAACAGTCTAAGAATCAGAGAGGCAATCAATCAAAATGAGGGGAAAGGGAGGTCAAAGGAAGAACAAACAAGTATCCCGAGCCTCCTCCTCCACTAATCGGTACCTTGTCCTTCATCTTGTGGTAGATTTCCTTGCCAGCCATTGATTACTACCTGGAAAACCCTTGATTCCAAGTTCTTGCCAGAAATTCAACCACCCAGGACAGCAGCAGCAGCAGCAGCAGCAAAAAGATGGTTTCTTGAAATTCAGACCCTCCCCTTTTACCCTCTCCGTCCCCAACTTCCCTTGTTTGGATCAGTCTAGAGCAATCAGCAATATTGTAGACTTATAATTGAGAGAAGGGTTGGTGGGTGGGGCTGATTAGGTTTGGATGGAGCTGCTTTTGGGAAGAGTAGGGGGAACAATGAGGATCGAGGTAGGAGAAAGGGGACTGGATCTTGGATAGAATCGGTTGACCTGAGGCAGGGGAGATAGGGACAGGGACATGTCAAGTAGGGACAAGTGAGGAAAACGGAAATACAACAAAACCTTTTCAGATTTTCATATTCAGGGGGGATTTTTCCTATGGAAGACAACAAGATTATCAATATCAAGTGCTGCCAGAGATGGGACGCTGGCCGAGAAGACAGTGTGTAATTTTCCATCACAAATTTGGAGTTTAGATACTTGAAAATTTACGGCATTTTTTCTTTTTGATCTCGAAAATTTAGTGCTTTGGTAACTAGTACCATGACGTATTCTCTAGGTTTTTTTTACTTGTTACTTGGTATTATCTCCGTTTCATAATGTAAATGTTTTGAATTTTTTGTTTATATTGTTTGATCATTTGTCTTATAAAAAATTATGCTAATATTAATTATTTTATTTATGATTTATTTTATTATAAAAATATTTTAAGCACGACTAATTTTTTTTAAAATTTGCTAAAAAAAATGAATTATACGAATGGTCAAACAATGCAATGAAAAAAAAAGTTCAAAAACCTTACGTTATGAAACGGAGGGAGTAACATTTTTTTTTCTCTTTTGTTGTGCAAGTTGCGGTTTGACCATTATTATTTTAACTTTATGTTAATATATAATAATGATAAATATAGTATTACTAGGGCACTTTCTAAAGATAAATGTAATGACACAATTTGTGTATCTGAAAGGATCGAAAGTTGAGTTCTAAAAGGTTGGGAACATGGGTTTAAAGAAGTACTATCCAAGTTAATGGCCAGGGTGATTTGATCTAAGAAGTTTTGCTCACTCTAATTAATAGTTGAGGCATCGCCATGCATTAGATATAAGACATTTCAGTTTATCAAAATCAAACTTCTTTAAGTTTAAATAAATTGGTACAAAAATGTAGCAACATCTACGACAACTTGATTTTATTATATCTAGTATTGAACATATTTTTACAGAATATAAATTCTATCTTAAGAATGTTGCCACATTTTCTAGAATACTGGGCAAACAAATAGTAGTTAGCTTGACTTAAAAAAAGTGAAAACATTTTATACAATATGAATTGGAAATCGGAGAGGGTATAGAAACAAAAGATAAATCCATGAACCTCGCTACTAAAAGCGTACTCGCATGTGAGTAATTGTACTTTCCTGTACCTAAGTGTAATTTACCCAGATAAGACAATTAACCCCATTAGGCCATGTTCAATGGGATGCTTAGGTAGATGCTTAGGGGAGTAAACCGGGTTTTTTCTTGCCAGAGTGACGTTAAGCAAATCGATCGGCGCCAAACGAAGCGGCTGCCGCTTGTGAGCGCTAGCGTGAAAAAAGGAAGCACGAGCAAAGCGCCTGCGCAGCGATCTTGCCGTCTCCACCGGAACAAATTACTGCTAATCATGTTTAACTAACTAATATAATTAACTAATTTATTGGTTTGTGATTTATGGCCGTGATAGCCAATCACACGTAGTATGGATATGTCTGCACCTTCTTCTCGCCTCTTTTGGTCATCTAGTTGTTTAATTCATAATTCAATTTACTCATTCTGTGGACAGTGGATCTAATTTGCTTGATATAATATCATTAACAAACAATATGTATGTGTATCTTCCTTAAGGACACCCTAAAATTTATATTTGGGTACAGTTCAACAACATTAGCAAAAGAGAAATTTTAGGCACCCATTGTAGCACCGAGATGCTTAAATAAGCTCTAATTAGGTAAGCATCTGTAAAACTGATGTTCCCTGTTGGAGACTGATACTCTTAGATGAGTGCTAAGAAGAACCTTTTTTCTTAGCATCCATCTAAGCGTCCATGCCATTGCACATGGTCTTATGTTAGGATTACGGTTAATTAACCCCACTATCTTAGGTCTTAACTTTGAACCAAACACGGTAATAACTGAAGTGTGCTGACCACCTCCATTTGCTTGTAATAAAAGGGCAAATGGATGGTGCAGACGTAAAGCGATGTAGCATTTGGCTTTTCGAAAAACTTTTGACAGAACCAATGCAGACTTTTCGCATAGAAAGCTCAAGCGCACGAGAGATTAACCATCTTTTCAATCCAAAGAACACGTCAAATGCGTATTAGAGATCATCGACCCTTCCGTCCGAAATGGAGACAAAAACACATTTGGGTTTGGATGGATGTGTGTCCACCGTCCAGATCCATAGCACCGGCCTATATATCCGAATCGTATCTTGGAACGAGTCGCCGTCGCGTGGGTTTCGTAAGCCAAATCACCAATGGTTTTGTGCCAGTCAATCGTTGCTCGTCAGCAGTTGTTGGGAAGCATGTGACAATGTACTTACAACAACTATAATACTCCACTGCGGCAAACTCTTGGAGAAAATTAGAATGAATAAAGGCAGCATGTCGCCAATGCATCTTAGTTTGACCTGTGATTAACGTTATGAAGGACATAAATTGCGTGCACAAATTTATTGTGGTAGACAGATTTATTGCGTGCACTAGGGTAGGGGGTCAAGTTGGTCTGCACAAATTTGGATAAAATTTATCAGGTTGCAGATTCCAATAGTCAGTTTGTCACATATTCCAGCCGCCGCCTTTAGCTATTAATTCAGCAGGACAGTTCAGACTTCAGAATGATGAAACAAAATGAATACAATTCCATTTCTCCAAAGAGGAGAGAGGAGGACACGACAAGGTGTCATCCTATTGTCGTTCATCGAACACTCACAACATTAAACACAAACCGAATATACAAAGTGCAGTCAAGCATCAGCAAATCCTAAAGGAGCATACCGCTGTCAGCTGTGTTGACTGACTATATAACAGGATTGGGATTGGCCTATATATAATTGGTCAGAAAGAATCATTGGAAGAATGGCGGGATGGGTCGATTCTTGACGTCAAGAACAAGAAGAGAAAGCATCAGCTAGTACAGTACACAACAGGATGAGCCGGGAGCGATTGGATCATCTGATGAAGGCGTGCCTTCTTGCGCCTCTCTGGTCGACCTGAAGTTGTGGGGACTTGGGCCTTGTGACCTGCTTCGTCGATCTGTGTATGAAACGACAAGTTTGTGAGATGAAACGAAAAAGGCTCAGGAAGATAAGCATTGGAGAGACATGAAAATGTTTGTCGTTTCTGATCTCACCTCTGAGGGCGGAATGGTCTATCAAACTTTGGGAGAGGCCGTGCTTGCGGAACCAAAGTTCTCCTCAGCTGCTTCAACGCCTTCTCTTCCTCAATCTAAACATGAAGATAACATCCGTTTGTTAGTTATTAAATATATAAAAACGCACCCACAAATGCAGGACATTTCAGGAACATGCAAGCAAGGTAAACCTTTTGGGCGAACTCGTTCTCCTCTCGCAACCTCTTGTAAGTTGTTTCCTTCTCCTTCACCTACATCACAACGAATTGCTCAGTATATTGAGCTAATTGGCAGTCCCCAACCAACGATAATAGAAAGAAATGCAAGGCTTGGTTGACAGACCATGTTGTCAAATTCTGATCTTTGAATTGCCCTTTCATCAATATGTAGCTTAATTGGTTGAACTTCTGTGAGAGGCTTCCGTTCTTTCTCTGGAAGAGGAATGGGATCCCTGAAACAAAATAAAAAGGATTAAGTATGCACCACAAGGGAAGTCAAGAACTCTAGGGACAAGAGATAATTAATGTGCATCATTACTCTTTCAGCACGGGCTGTGCCTTCACGATTCTCTTTTGAGCTTCTTCCCTCTCCATCCTCTGTCTTTCTTCTGCTATCCTCCGCTGCTCCAGTTCATGCCTCACCAAACTCTCTAACTGAAAACCTTCCGGCCTCGTGCATGGTTTTGGTTCGGGCTTCGGTGGCACCTGAAGAGAAGAAAACGTTAAGGCAGACATAATTAAGAGATGATCAGTAACCAGGACACCTCTCTTTGCACGTACCACCGGGTAGTCGGTTGTGTAGGGATAAGGATTAGCCTTCGGAATCCTTGCTTTCTCTTCCTTTAATTGTTTTTGCAGGAGTTGAGCAGCTAGCTGCCTCTCTTTCTCATGCCCTCTTTCCTATAACATATGGATAAATTGTGTTATTTTCCTGCAACAGTTACTATGGTAATGAAATCCTGTCAATCGAAATATCGTTCATCCTACGTACATCTGTATGTAAATTGAACGGGTTTGGTATTGTGAGTTTGGGCTCTTTCTTGCCATGATATGATGAGGATTCTGAGCATAGGGAAAGCTGCAAAATGAAAGAGAACTTAAGAAGAAGAAAATTTTCTGGAAAAAAAAAGCAATGAACTTAACTGGCATATGGCTAACAAGTTAGAACCCTCACCTTATCAAATAGATCCGCAACAGCAGGAGGACCCAAGCGATCATCAGTAGAGAAATGGAATTCCTTGGGGGCTGTTGCTTGAGCCTTTGGGATCGCAAATACACCCATATCGCCTTTGCTCTCGAGAATCTGCAAGGAATGATGTTAAGGTCTGAAGCAAAATGCAATCAAACAACACGCTGTAAGGAAGATGATGATGATACCTTTTTGTTCAGTGGCTTGGCCTTGAACTTGGGAGCCTTTTCCAATTCTTCCTGTTCCAATTCCTGAGAACTTTTCACCCTGCAGAAAGATGATGTTAGAGAAACAAAATATAATAGCTAGTTTTCTGAATGATGCAGGCGGCAATTGGAAACCTTGGTGGTCTAGCTCGTAACGCTGTCTCAAGTTGGGGTGGTTTGGGCTCTGTCAAGGTAAGTGGTTTGCTGCTGTGACTCTGCAAGATTTGATTTAACTTTCAGTAATGTCAAGAATTTTATTTTTAGTAGACTAATAATATGGATCGACATCCTAACATTGGCAACCAGGTGAAGTGATCTTACCCTGAAAGTCCCAACAGAAGAAGCTTCTGAACAGGTGTCTGCATGGCGCATAGCTCTCTCCGTCGTTTTAAGATGAAACTCCTACATGCATTGGAAAGGTATAACTGAATTGGCCAAACAAGGTTGTCACTCATGAATTTGTGAAAAAGATAAATACGTACATTGAATTCAGGAAGCTGTGGAGCTTTCCTTGGAAGAGGAGGGAATGAAGGGGCCTCAGCAATCTAAAACAGAAGCAGACAAATAATTAGTCTTCAGATCCTCGATTGAGCAGTTACCAGTTATGGACTTATAGTATACTCAAACAAACTTAAACAAATTCTCACCTTTTTGTTAAATGGCCGTGCTCTGAACTTTGGGATCTTGGCTAGCATCTCTTCTTCTAGTTCTGCAGAGCTTTTCACTCTGACTGCCCGGACCCTGTGGGAAGTCTGAAATTCAGGTTCTTTTGGCCTTGTTAGCATAAGCTTTGGTCTTCTTTGTAATGCAGTTGCCGCATCCTCCTGCATTGTGCACAAATTGCTATATGTCAAAATTGTGAGAATTTTGGTCAAATGGTTCAGATGTAATAATTGTGCATTTTTGTGATTTTGACAAATGCCGTTATTAGTATCACAAAAGAAAAACGATATGGAACAAAATTGTGTTTTTTTTTTCAGTCTGATGTTAAACTTGTCCAAATATGGGCAAATTTTTGTATGCAAACAATCTCCACATAAGACAGAAGACTGAGAAATGCATACTATCTAAAAATAATAAAAGGGGGCATGACTGCATAGGTGCTAACATGAGCAAGCGATCTGTGGTGAGGGATGGCCAACTCTCTAGTCCCAGACTCGAACTTCTTCACCATTTCGGCTGCTGATACATATGGAGCCGCTCCCTAGACATGGAAGAAACAAACATTTCTAAGTGGCAAGCTCACAACAAAAAAATAGCATTACTTGCATCCTCACATGAAACATTAGAATTAAAGTTTATCGCTAGAGTCAGAAGAGGAACTTGGCAGCTACCTTGAGAGAGAGCGAATCCTCGCTGTGCTTTCTCATGGAAGACAGGCTCATCTCTGTGCTTCCTGCCAAACCACCTCTCCCTTTGTGAGGCAGTGTCCGTGTCTTCACGTTCAATATCTGATCACAACAGAGAACACAAATATTCATCAGAAATCTTGCTTAAGCAAACATTATGAATTTTCAAGTTCCATCTATAATCACATCCTAGTAAGTACCTGACGTGTTCTCCCATCATCAAGCTTCTGCCTCTTGATAGCTTGGTTTTCTTGGGCGATGTCATTAGCAGCAGTAGCTGCCTTTCCGGCCAGCAACTCACGAGGGCATCTACAAAACACAAACAAATTCAGATAATAGTACACAGATAATCTCCAGATAATTCAATTATTATGTGTGAGCACGATTCTTACTTGACCACACTCCTCTTGACGCTCATCGAGGACTGCTTGGAAGCAGATGGAATCGGCTTCGAGCCAGTCGTGGGTGCAAGACCTCTGGAGGAGTTCGTCACCTGCACCTTCGGAGTGGCGGCGGTCTTCACAGCAGTGACAGTTCTGACAGTAGTAGGAGGAGGAGGCCTTTGAATCTTTGGCGTACTAGACCCACCATCTGCAGCTGAAGTCATGACAAAGTTGACATCAGAATTCAGGAATCAGAGTTCCTTCCAATCAGCGCTGATCAGAATTCAGGGATAAGAAAAAATCGACTCCTTGATGGCATAGATAGCTAGCAACGCACCCAATTGTTCCGACGGGACGAACTCGAAGGACTTAGGCGATTCCTCCTTCTCCTCCTCTGCGGGCGGAGACTCTGACATCGCATCGACAGGTGCTTCTACCACTGCTACCTCCTATTCGCCGCGAATAAAGAGAACCATAAGAACGGGAAATTTACCAAAACTAGGCCAAATTGAATGTGTTAATTCCGCGATTTTGTTACTTCATACCTTCGGAGCCGGCTCCGCATCGGCGAAATCGCATAGGCTTGCGATCTTGACCTCCGCCCTTGATTCCTTAATCCTCGGAGCGAACGCTGCAAGCAGTAAGAGGAAGAGCCTTAATCAGCGCACTCTCAGGGGGAAAAAGGAAATTAGCAAAGACTGGCAAGGGGGGCGATCAAGGCCGTACGCGAAGGGGCGTGGCTGGCGGATGCCTCGAACCAGCGCTCGGCGGCGCTGATCTCCTCCTCCGTCTCGTCGTTGACGAAGTCGAAGAACTTGGGAGCGCAGAACTCGTAGACCTCGTCGACCTGCGACTGCATCGGCGGGGGCGCCGCCGCCGCCGCCGCCCCCTCCGGGTTCGGATTCGGGTCCGGCGCCATCGATCGGTGCGGCGAAATTCCTCGCACGGGTTGGGGGGTTTAGGAGGAGGAGGCTACCCTAGGGTTTCGCTCTCCCTCTGTGCGGATTGCGTTGCGTGGTGTGGTCGAATCAAGCGGAAGTGGAGGAGAAGAAGGTGAAGGTGGTTGGATCGGGGAGGAGGAGACGAACGTTGGGGGTGGGGATGAACTTTCCAACGGTCGGGAGATTGTTTTAAACTGTGCACAAAGGGGACATATGTCTCTCTCTGTGTAGTGTGAACGGGTCGGCGGCTCGGCGCCGGCGCGGGGTGCGTCGCAACGGCTATTTTTGTGGTGTCACTGACGTGTTGGGCCCAGGGTGATTAGTGAGAGGCGAGGGGATTAGAGGCCAGGCTGGTGGAGGGAGGGACCGACTGGATCATTAATGAAGGTCTGTATAGGACACGTATCAGGTCTGTATAGGTTCACACTTCACATTCCCAATATGGCATGTATATTCGCAGTCAAATCGAAGATTCTTAGCTGACGTGTCAAAAAAAACATTCTCGGGTAGTAGAACAAGCAATCCTAAATTACAATCATTCTGCGCCTAAAAACCCCAACAGATACAGAGCAGGAGGCAGACAATGCATGGATTCTCGGGTATCAGAGATGAAAATATTTTGATGTGTTATTAATGTTCCTCAGATGATATACAGGTGCAGAGTTACATCAGAAAATGGGCAGAAAATGTGTTATTCACCGCGAATACAAACAAATGAAACAACCGGTAGCAGCACAAGCTGCTGAGAAACAGAACTAGCAACAAAGAGATTTCTAACCATAGCGTTATGTACACTCAAAATTAATTATACATTGAATCAGGATGGAATAGTAATTTTTTTGTATTGTCTTCAAACGTTGTTAAGATCTTGGGAAACTTGGTTTTGCCACCTGCACCAATCACAGCAACTCATCCCCTTGTTTGTGGCAATGCAGTTAAGAAAGGTAAAGGCAAACGATTTCTCTAAACGAACCTTGTAAGAAGGAACCTCGCAAGAGGGCTCACGGTAGGGGCAGCCAAAGGAGGTGCATTAGCCAGTTTCTTGTTGCTTGCAGGTTCAGAGGGAGGTTCAGATTTCTTTGCGAAAATTGATGTTGCCGTCTCTTGAAGACTTTGCAACGATGACTCCTTAGAGCTGCAAGCAAAATATCATGAGCTACAACGAGCTGAGCACAGAGGTGCTAGCACAGGAGAACGCATGAAAGAGAGACCATAGGTGAAACTCAGACCTCCCTAGCCGATGTAGCAGCCTGCCAACCAGCACCTCACAAGATCCAGGTAGCTCATTTTCAAGATCCATCAAGGAATCAAGCAATGCATGAACAACAGGCCGTTCAAACTTGTCACCAGTAGCCTGCAGCATGTCAGCAAATAGCAATACAGTGAAGAAATTGTTGGCATGTCTGGAGTTGTACAAAGATCAACTTGATAAAATATGGTGATGACAACTAAAATTGTAATTTAGTTATCAGATATTTAGTTCAACTGCTATAAACAATGTTAAAGAGAGTAAATAAATGTGTATTGGTCTTATAAGCATTTTTTAAGTACATTGAAAAAGGACTAAGTTAAATGCACTGTACCTCTTTTAGAGAAGGAACTACTAATGATGTGAGTGCAGGTGAAGATACAGAAGCAGAAGCTCGAGGAGCTGATTGCCCATCGCGTAACTGGAGAGGTTTGCGACCCTTTTGCACGTCAACATTCTCACTAGGGCAAAAAAGAAAAGACATGAAACAAGTAATGGACAGAAAAATTTTCTAAGTGAAAATAACGTTTCAACCAAATTCATGATACCTTGGGTCATCATGACTATTTACTCCGGAAACTCTAGGTTCATGTGATTCCTTTTCATGTTTGCTGACAACCTGTCTTTCACGAGTATTACCCTTTCTTAGTGCAGCCTGGAGAGCAGCCTTTGCCTGCATGTATTACTCAAATATATGAGTTCCAAGAATCAATAATTAACCACAAGTTGGACACTGACAACAACATTATTCATGTGCATCACCTCTGCAAGGTTAGTAGCACTATCTTCAAGTGAAGTGTTTGATGCCTTTTCTTGAATCCCCAGCCTTGATCTTGAAGATCGTGGAGTTTCAGGTTCTTCAATTTGATTCCGAACAACTGTCCCACTGATAGATGTGTCTTCATATGAGGAGAATCTACTAGGAGGCTATCAAATAAGATGTATCAGATGTTGTTTCTTACTCCCTCTGATTCCAACTATAAATTGTTTTAACTTGTACACAAGAATTAAGGAAACAATAGATATGACTTTGTTGCCTTCATTAGTACTACATTGGAAAAGAAAAAATGTTTCTTTGGGGAAGTAGCACTTATGTAGCATGGGTAAACAGGGAAGATGAAAATTGACTAGAAATTCCAAAATGACTTGCATTTAGAAATAGAAGGCTAAAATGCCCTGCATTTGGAACTTGAACAAGTACTTTTGGTGCCTTATTTTGAGGGAAATCTACAGGATTAATATTATAAATCTAAAAGGGTATTGTTTGTCACCTTGGAACTGTAATTTGTAGCTGCAGGGTACACCTGAGATGCTCTTGGCGAGCGCAGTACAACTGTTCCTGACCCACTGACGGATTGGTCATTCTGGAACATATCCAGTAGTTAGAAATAGCATTAACCATTAGCCAAGTACCATATCTAAAGAAGAACTTACATCTTCCATAGAACTTCCTAATCTCCCATATTCACTTTGTGCTTCTCTGTGCGACATGTTTGTTGAGATCGACTCTTCAGACCCAGTCGATGATATTCTCCATTGATTTTCTCGATCAGCTGTACGTTTTGGTGTATTTGGACTATGAGGAATATCAAATCTACTTTCCTTGGCAGAAGTGGTTTGTGGTGGTCTTGAACCACCACGAACAGTTCCTGTTCCCTCTGATCTGTCTGGAAAATCCCAACCAGCAGCTTTCCTAATAGTTCCTTGACTGCAATAGAATGGAAAAGACATTAAGGCGCGGGAAGACAAACGCAATAAGCTTACAAGCTATTTTACTAAATTCACCTCGAAGGAGAAACTACATCTCTTGTAGCCCTCTCAACCTTGATAGTACCTGTACCATCATCTTCATCAGTATGTATCCCACCATTTTCTGTGGCATCCACACTACTTTTTACTGGAAACTTTGGTCGCTCTCTGCCAATAACAGCATACAGGAACAAGATGATCATCAGCAAAAAAAAAAAAAACTGATTTTCTCTATTCTTTCTATTATGAGCAGAGGGTATCACATACCTTATTCTCTCCAGAAGCTTTGGACTTTTTCTAGCATATTTTATAAAGCGGTGCTTAAGGAGATCCTTGGCACTTGGCCTCTGAAAAAGATATAAAGGAAAGCAATAAGATATGGGCAAGGGCTATTAAAGCATGATGTTTCTGCAGGTTAGACATCAATAAGTATCAAATAATAACATAATAACATTGATAACAAAGGTCATACGACATCAAAATTCCCTCAAAATTTACAATGCAGAATATTGATCTATTGCATTCCTTGGGAAAACAAGCATATGATGTTTTGCCCACAATTTACAGCATGCTAACTAAATATCAGGAAAGCTACTTTGTTTTCACTGATTCTTGGTGAAGCAGGAGCACAAACAAAAATATTACCTCTGCTGGATTCTTCCTCAAACACTGTGACACAAACTCTTTCATCGCTTTAGAGAAATGCTCATCAAGCTGCATTTTTTTCAGTTACCGTTTATCTTCTCGTGGATCATAGAAAATTCTTGGGTAAATTGCATTAAGAACTCAAGAACAGGGATTGAAGATTACTAAGTCACCTGAGGAGGATTTTCACGAGGTATCATGAAAAGAACTCTCATAGGATGAATATCTGCCAAAGGGGGTTCACCTTTTGCCATTTCAATAGCAGTTATACCTAATGACCAGATATCCGCCTGCATCAGAACATACTTTGGTAAAAAGTTCAACAAGTAGCAAACTGTTTTTGAAGAATGTGCAGCTACCTTTTCATTGTACCCATCAGAGTTTTGAATAACCTCAGGTGCCATCCAAAAAGGGGTTCCAACGAATGTCTGAACAGTTCAAATTTGAAAGCCATTAGCAATACTGCCAGGTTTATTCTAAGTCAATATTTGCAAATTTGCAAAAGAGATGTGATTTCTCTATAGTCTGTAGAATTCCAAATTTCCATAAAAGGGAACCAGGCATGTCCTTGAGCTAAAAAACTATCAGATGGTATCAGCAGAACAGGGGGTTTCTATCTAGAGTGCATTTAAGTAATAGTCACAAGTGCTTATGGTTGCATAGCTCAAATTTTATTGAAGTGATGGACCCTGGATAATCTTGTGATGTGCCTGATTTCAACTGTCACCCTATAGTTCCAGGTTTTCCAATTGAGTAATAGCAATGTATGTATACACCCCAGCCAAAATATGATGTAGTTGAGAGTTCATTAGGTTACTGACACATATGCAGAAACATAGAGTAAATTAACACTGCAGAATAATGGTTAATATTGCACCTTTCTCCTTGACATTGTTTTAGTCAGCTGTGCAGAAACACCAAAGTCTGCAACCTATGAAATGGAAATATTAACGTTAGCATAGATATGTCGGTTCTGTATTAATAACAGAACCCAGAGCCATTCTGACAATGGAAAACATAGAACCATCCAGGACTCTTTTAAAAGGTTATACCTTCACATCTCCGCTTTCAGTCAGGAGGATATTTGCCGCTGCAAAATATCACAGGATGTATCTATTAGAATGTGTGGTACAGTTTAGAAGTTCACATTACTAATATAGGAAAAAATAAATAAATAAGTCAACGATCATCTATATATCTGGATTATCAGTACACAGATAACAGTAGGATCACTTGTTTATGAACAACTAAATGCTACATTCAGTTCCTTGTTTAGATTTACAGCCCATACAGCTGCTTGCTAAATATCCATTTGGCCTGTTCGGCAGCCAAACAAACGGCTGTGGCTGCACTGCAGGAACAGTGATTTACTATATGGTTGCAAGGTTGCAGCTTGCAGCTGCGCTGTTGCTTGTGTGGCTGCCGAACAGGACCATTATCTTCTCATTAAAAAAAAAACTCAGAAGATAAACCCACTTGACCCTATTTGACCATGACCCTCCACATCATTGTAATTACATAATACCTGACCACTCAATATGAAGTCCAGAAACGAAAACAGAAGGGAGAGAAATAACCAATACCTTTTATGTCACGGTGAATCTTTCCTTCTGAATGCAGATACTCAACTGCCTGTAACAAGTCCTTCAGAATGCATGCAATAGACGTTTCATCTAGAGGAGGGCCAGTTTGGAGCTACAGATGGAAAAAAGAAGACATGCCAACTTCAAAATTTGAACCAATTGAATGGTTTTTTAACACAGATGTTATTAACTTCAGTTGTATCCAGATAGTGTAAGATTTTGTTGTGTCAAATAACATGTAAAAAAATAGCTACATACTAGATCAGCAACAGAACCACCAGCCATATATTCCATTACTATCCACAGTTTTGTTTGGTGAAGATATGAGCCATAATAGTCAGTTATAAATGGACAACGGCATTGTGACAAAACAGATATCTCCTGCAACATGAAAGAAAGGATATTAATGAATCATCCACATCCAATCCATCATAACCCAGTAAGTGATACAGCATATAAGGTGAAAGAACAACCTTTTGGATGTCTTCAATGTCATCCTCACTGCATAGATGGGTACAAAGGACATATAAGTAACTTGATGAAATTCTGGTGGTGGAGAAAACTGTATCAAAGAGTAAATTGCACTGGCTATAGACAAATTTGCGAGGTGCGTGCAATCTAGGACACAAACTTGTCTCGGTGTACAAGCTTGTATAGTACGTGCAAATATTGCAAAACGGCGTGCCATAGCTAATTTTGATGAAGTGGGCACTAATTAGGATGCCACACGCACACCTAAGGAGTGCATGGCGCATATAATATCCTTTTTTACGAGAACAGATGTAATATCATATAACTCCATGTACACGTCTTTTTCTCCTTCCTCTCTCCTATTCCCATCTTCTTTCACTGTTTCTATACATCTTTTATTAACAATCAGGGTGCCTTATTATACGGTTGACTGAAGAAAGTATGTGCCCGCCTACTTGGCATCTTCCTCACGCATGTTCCTACATGGTATCCTAATCAGCGCCAAACCTCACAAGATTATCCATGGTATACCGTTTTGGCCTCAGTTCGCACAAATAGACAGACTACACAAGTCCATGTACAGGAACGGGTGTATCATAAGTTTGTGAACTAAATTGAACTCACCTCGCAAGTTCATGTATCATAGCGTAGAGTACTCTATATAAAATGAAACAGGGATATCTAAAAGGGAAATTGAATACACCACTTTGATACTACTAAAGAAACATATTAGCATAATTACATTTTTCTTCTTTGATTGCACATAACAAGAATCTAATCTAATATAATAATATCTTATGTCACAAAATCTAATACATTATGTTCCATATTAGGAGTCAGAGGGAATTTCAGTGAAGACACTCACGCTTCTTCTAGATCAATAACTTTTATTGCGACTTCCTTCTTCAGTTCCTTGTCAAACCTATAGAATAAATGAAAAAGAGAACATTTCATAAGTACTGGATCTCAATATCTCATTGTCACAGAAAAAGAGGTAAGGTTACAATAATAGATCATGAAGAAAATATAAATTATACATATTTAATCTTTGCAAAAACCGAGTGCAAAATGAGGCATAAGAAGGAGCATCATCATTGCATTCACTCCCAACCATTTGATACCAACACAACTGACTGCATAGAAATATACTCAATAAATTTTATAATCTACAACATGCTATACAATATGACAGTAGAGCAAACATCCTATAACCTATTACTTTATATAAAAACAAGAAAACTAAAGTTCCAAGTATATTTTGTGATCGAAACTTTCTACACTAAATTGCACAATCAAATTAAATCAGCAAGGGGTGGGATCAATTCCAGTATCTAGCGATATGGGAGGAAGAATCCATTCTTACAAGATAAAATAAAGATTTAGTGGATCTCTCATGTAATCCTTCTATGTGTATACTGTGTTATCAACTCAAATTCTTGCAGTGACTTTCTTTGAGGCGCTTACAACTAAGAAAAAAGGATTTCCTTCAACAATAAATGTTCAGTTCGTCTCACACCAGATTTCACACTTAAATCCAGTGCAGAGTTGCATATAGAACTTCCTATGTTAGCCCAACCATCATGTGAATAACTAATTATTCGGAATAATCCATGCGGAATCTGGTATCATAGAGGTTCATTTCTCAACCAATAATGGTGTATCCTCAATACCAGATTCCGACTAGTTTTACCACCAGAGAAATACACACTTGCCATTACCATGAAAAAGAACAAGCTTCAGTCAAGTAGAAGGAACTGCGCCTGACACACAAAACATTTCGTACCAAATATAACCACAAGATTATTATACAACTCAACGCACGCATCCTCCCGCTCAACTAACACCTAGAAATTATTAGACTCTGTGGAATATTATCTTAGTTAGGCACTAGATTAGCATCGTCTATTTCCTTGTGCCACATTGGAACCGCATCCTATTTCCCGCAGATCCTGATTAACCCAGCAATGGCACCAAACTAGGACGACACGCCGACACCCAAAATCCCCCATGAATGCTACACCATATCGAGGCCCCAACATTAGGAATGCCCAATGCCGCTCGATTGGAAGCGAAACGAGCAGTCCCGCTACGCTACCATCGCCGCCTGACATAATCCCGAAATCCGCGAGCTAGAAAAGAGAGCAAAAGGTAATTAAATCCACCAACCCTTTGTATACGTCGCCGAAGGAGCCGCGCCCGATGAGCTCGCGGTTGCTGAACCGCGCCTCGATGGCGGCGGCCATCGACGCCGAGTCCGACATCTGGGCGGTGCCGCCTCCTAAGATCTGGCCAGCCGCGGCTCAGCCTCTCCGAGGCTAGGGTTTTGTGGGCGCAGGGCAGAGGGGATCGCGGGATTGGCGTTAGGGTTTGGGATTAGATTTGGGGGTGGAGCTCGCTGGTTTTTATTCGCGGCTACTCTCTCCTCGTCGGCGCCTCGCTGCTTCCGGCTCCGCCCATTTCTACGTGTGTTCTTCTGTCTCGCGAGATTTGGTGCCGGCGCTGTTCATTTGGGCGGAGATGGCTGGAGAGCGGGTGCAGGTGGTGGGGCCCGCATGGGAGATCTGGACGGGTGGGGCACGGGGGTCAGCGGTTGGGAAGACACTAGGGAGTGGGGACGGCCTAATGTTACTGGGGACTTCCGTCTTTATTTGCTCATCTATGACTGGGGGCCTGAACAATGGTTTTGATGTTTTTTTTTTTGAACGGAACAATGGTTTGATGTTATTGCGGAAGAAAAGAGACCAGATATGAAATAACAGTGTGCGTTTTATTGTGGAAGAAAAAAATCACTTATAATTTTGATGGCATTGAAGAGAAAATGAGTTGATACCTAGTTAATTTAATTCCATTATATATACTCATAGTTAGATCGTCAATTATATAAATATAGAGCCCGACTAGAAACGGGCGTCCGTTCGAACGACGTCTTTCTCCTCCCATGCAGTGAGAAGTCGCTGCCACATGTTACCACTGCGTTGCTCCGGCGTAGCCAAATCGAGATGACGTCGTCTCTAGTCTGCCAGCACCTAACTCGTAGCTTGCCAGAGAACTCGTTGGAGATGACGGCGAGGGGCTTGCCAAAGGGGATAACGAAGGAAGTGTCGAAGTGCATATACACATAGGTTCCAGATCTGGTGCCCCTCCACATGATGCCCGTCGGCACTGCAGTCTTCTTCATCGGCATCGCATGAGTAGGTACCAGATTCGATACCTGGGTACCATATTTGATATCCATAGGTACTAGACATGGTACCCAGGTATCGGGTCTGGTACCTCATCAGACCATATCCATGTATCTCGCCGGTGTTAGGCGCTTTATCAAGAAGCGCATTTTGAGGGTGTCAAGACTAATGCCTCGAGGTATCCCCTAATTTTGAAGGTATCAAACATGGTATCTCGGGTACTAGGTGATACCTCGTCAGGCTATCTACGCTCATCGTATTTTATGTATCTGTTTGAAGCCACTCATCTTTGCCGGCGCCACCAGATCTACCATTTTCTAAGGTCGGCGGCCTCGCCGTCTCCTTCCCGCCTTGGTTGTCACCATCGTCCTCGCCGTATCCCATCCTTCACTCTTGGCTAGACAACTGACGGGAGAGCATCAGGCGCGAGAGACGCAGCATAGGTTGGGAGGGGTAGGGACAGCTGGCCCATCGATGATGAGGAGAGAAAGAAGGGAAGAAAAAAGAAGGGGGAGGACACAGAGAAGAAGGCGTTTATCGCATCCGTTCGGACGGACGCCTCTATCGTAGTCTTTCTCACAAATATAGTATTCTCTCTGTCTCAAA
Source organism: Leersia perrieri (assembly GCA_000325765.3). NCBI lineage: Eukaryota > Viridiplantae > Streptophyta > Magnoliopsida > Poales > Poaceae > Leersia > Leersia perrieri. The sequence goes on from CM002485.1 coordinate 13,844,681, forward strand.
ATATAGCTACTTTTAGTTATGAATCTAGACAAGAAACATGTTTAGATTTATAGATTCAGGTAGTTGTATTTTGAGACGGGGTAGTATTACATATAACTTTCTATTTGATGTTACGTGTAACGTGGAAAGATTATATAAACAACACTGCCCATCCAGATGAAGCATCGCCCAACCAATTATAATCGAGAAAGTAATAATTTATTGGAATGGCTCACAACAATAATAAAGTTCAATTTTGCTAGGTGTTGATTTAGTTCAGAGTCCGTAGCGTTTTAAAACAAAATGGTTCGATTTATTTCATACGCCGGAGAATCTCACATCGAACCGAATACGCAAGTACTCCTACCGTAGTCTGTAGTGGCAAATCCATAGCAGGGAGCAGCACAAGACGAGGGAGGGGAGATCACAGCTCGATGGGGTAGGACCACTGCGATCCCTTCCCTCCCACCCGCCTGATCCTCTTCGCCTGCACGCAGCTCCTGCTGCTCCGCCTCACCGCCCCAACTCGCCGCTTCTGCTCCTCCTCCACCTCGCGCTCCGGCACGGCGTCGCCGCCGTCGTCGCCCACAGCCTCCGCATCCTCCGCTTCACGCGGCGGCGGCGGCGGCGTTGGAGATGGCGTGCCGTCGCGACCCGCTCCTGCTGCTTGCTTGCGCGCCTCCGGGGGAGGGACCACCGCGATCGCCGGGGGCTGAGAACCCTCGACGAGGTCGCGGATCCTGGACAGAGACCTGGCCAGCTCGGCGGGGAGGAGGAGCCCGCCTCGCTGCTGCTGCCGCTGCTGCTCGAGGAACCGCGCCACGGTGGGGATCTCCGTCCTCACGCCCTCCACCTGCAAATCATCACAACCCAACACGCAGGTGAAGAATAGAAAAAGCTACATGTATGAACACAATAGCTGTGTGTTAGTTTTACCACGGCGATCAGGCTGAGGCCAAGGGAAGCTCGCGCGATGGTCGCCGGCGTAAACACATGAGCGCCGCCGCCGCCGCCATTGCAGGCACCGGGAGCTGATGTGTGATTACCATCTGGGGTGTTGATCAGCTGCTGGAATTGTTCGATCTCTGAAGCGTACGTCAGGCTCCAGTCGACTAGGTGGCTCCATTGATGCCGCTGGAATGCAGGGACATCGTTGAGTGGGTGATGCTGCTCTTGCCCGAATTGTCGCGCGTAGCGGTCGGGGACATAGATTTCCTTCAGGTTGAAGCTGATCAGCCATGTTCTGGAGAAGCAGAGGTTGTCTGGTGCGATGCAGTGGTTGGGGATGGATGCAGGGTCAACACCCTTGTAAGGTTCCCAATTGACCTATGATTATTTATATGGTGATCAAATCAAATTGTCAAGGGAAATGATGAATTGAAAAGTGTTGTGATGAATTGCTGAAGGATAGACTCACATCAGAGACTCGAAGCAGGCTGAAGGCTTTCATGATATCTGAAGCTTTCCTCGTTGGCTGGGAGATATTGTTCCCCGCCCACCGGTGTACTCGTGGGAAGATGTTTGCTGGAGCATCATCCATGTCAGGACACATTGCTGGAATATACTCATATAGAATTCTCCTGTTAAAGTTCATTCATCCTTTTCAGCAAATGTGAACCGATCGAAACTTTGGAAACCCGCTAAACAATCAGACGGTTTTTCGAAGCTTCATAGACAGCATTTCCTATTGGAAACAGAAAGTGATAATATTTGTCTATATAATGATTGTTAACATACCATGAACAAAGCAGCTGCCGAATAACCTTTTTCGGGCGGAAGGCGCCACCGCAATGGAGAGCGCCTTGTAAAGATGAGCAAGAGCAGCAGCACCCCAAGCATACTCATGTACCTTATCAAAGTCTGACAACAGTGGTAAATACTTTGGCGAGACATAGCCCCTTTCCCTTTCTGGAAGTAACACTGATCCAATCAAGAACAACAGGTATGCTCTGGTGCTATACATGATTTCATCATCACTGGGACGTTTCGAGAGCCGGCTAAACTTCGATTGCAGCCAAGAGAGCTTCACATGGCTACCCCTGCAGTCCCTGCAATCGGGCACTTGGCCCAAATACTGGAAGCAAAGCTCATCAACCAACTTGTTGAGCACTACCCCAGTTGTCACCACACGGCCTGTCACCGGAACCCCCAATATATAGGCTACATCCCTGAGTGATGGTGCCATTTCGAAATCATTGAACCGTGCAGTGTTGGTTTCTGTGCTCCACAGCTCGAAGAACGCCGTGAGCACGGCGCGATCAATGACCAGGCTTGCTGTGTGTATCAGGTTGCCGAGCCCACTTTCATCGACTAGCTGTTGCTGCTGTTCATTCAGCTTCCATGTCTCAACTTTCTCCGTTGTCTGGCATACGGCGAGTTCACGGTTTCCCTGTATGATTGAGCATCAAAAGTTATGATTTAGGTACAAACTATAGAATTGTAATATATATGAGAACCAAAGAAAGGTTCAGCGATATGGTGTCGTTGCTCATTGGTAACAATTACCTGAATACAACCTTTGTTTGTTGGTTCTGCGGCCTCAGCAGATTCCATCTAAATCATCAAGAGAGAAAATGTTACGATGGGTTATGTGTGTACGGAAAACAACAATCATATGCACACAGAAATTTCAGTTTATGCGTCCAGGTTAAATGAAATTAACCAGCACATAATTCGAAATATTGACTTGACAATCAAAAGGATATCAATAATCAATCTATGAGGTTAGGGAAACTGTACATATCGGGTTTGGTTCAGTAAAATTTGCCAAAATCAATTCCTGTAAGTTGAAATCACAGCGGAAGAAAATGCAGATAGCACCTATCCAGAATGTCAAAAGGGCAACATGTAGCTAAGAGTTTCTTTTAGAACAGATGACATGAGCAGATGAGCTCTCTACCTATTCATTTCAGAGAGGGAAAGAGAACTGCAAGCACAAACACTGGAGCACACAAGGAGCTAAAGCACTATTACTATTACTTAGGAATAACTGCTTTAAATTTTCCTCAGAATTATCTTAATACAAATGATGCGCAAAGCTTTTGCGTATTCCTAAAAAAAAAATTTACTCATAGTAGCAATTATCACAAAGAGGGGGGAAAATGTCAAAGAAATACAACTGACAATCTTCCATTTCCCTCTAAATTCGACTAGGCATAAAAAAATATCGACCGGTCTTCTTTGAAACCCCACCGCGATATGAAAACTTGGAAGAAAAAGTAAAGGGGGAAAGTTTAAAAACCCTAAGCCCGTGGGGATTTGTTAATCTGTATGCAGAAGCTCGAAAGATCTAGCAGGAACATGTCCAAATCATAAGCAAAAGATGATCCCAACACAAAATTTGAAAGAAACTAAAATGCAGGATTAAATTAAGATGCACGATCAAGAGCAATCCAGGCTCTAAGCTTAGGATTCATACTTGCTTAACCACATAGTACGATAGAGATTAAAAAAATAAAAGAAAAGAAAACTGGCATAACCCCATGAAATGGAGAAAGAGAACAAACCAGGTTGAGTAGCAGCCGCAAGCGAGTGGCAGCAAGAGCAGTGCAACCAAAGCGAGAAAGAAGCAGGCGAAGAGGGAGCAACAAAAGCGTTGGGCAACGAAAGGGCAGCTCAGCTCATCATAACCTGGCAAGCTGCCACCGGCACTGACAGGTGGGGCCAGAGTCGCCGCAAGGGCGAAACGTGGCGCCCATCCCCGCGAAGTCTATTCCTGATGAAGAATTTGGTAGGTTTCCTCGCTGATCACTGATCACATGGCACACTGTCCTCTCGCCTGGCCATTGCCTCTCCAAATATGGGTAAAGCTTTCAAGGTGCACTACTCTAGTGCTCTTTGTTGAATTATTGACACTGACCTTATTTTTCTATAAAAACTTGTAAATACTTAAAAATATATTATATTTATCGTTGTGACAGGGTCACAAATATAACACAGAACTTTCATTTGTCAAATTCCAATTATTCAGAGATGACAATAGTTATCGTTTGTCAGTAATAATCAAAAGAAGCAGCTTATTCACTTGCAATTTTATCACATATTAAGGCTATGTTCTCCATAGATGCTTGGACATATTATGGGACAATTGTCTAAAGACATGAATGAAATTGTACTACTATAAACTACAGAATAGCTTGGAACAAGTCATCTAAGCAGCATCAAATGTCGCTGTCTCAAATAACTTCTAGTTTAAGGGCTTATTCAGTTTGTTGTTTATCAAAATCAACCACACCAATTTTTTGTATGGTAACAAACTGAACAAGATTTTACTCATCACTTACTGATCCCAACCAACATTTCATAATTCCAATAAAAATTTGGCAAGGTGTCAAACTAAACATTACCTTCGCTTGCCAAAATTTTGGCTTATGAACAGACCCTAAGATCTCTCATAAGCATAATCAAAAGTCCATAACATGAAAAAACTCGTTCTGAGCGCACTAGACTGATGCATTGACGAGTGATGACTACATGGTTTACCAGCAGGCAAGCTTAGCATCATAAACCAATCACCATGTTGCTGAAGCTGCAGATTAAACAGAAGTGGGGAACCATACAGTTCAGGAGCAACACAGTTTGAGTTTGGGGGTCTTGAGGGGCATCTACACTTTGCCCTACATGCTAAGATATATAAACAAGGAGATAAGCTTGCAAGCTCTGCGCAGTGAGCGGCAAGGCGCTAGCAGCAAAAGTCTACGACAATACTACATAAACAGTTAACCGTCAGGAGCTCAGGTTTTCTGCTACTTTGTACAATGCGAGTAGACGGGGCATGGAAGATGGAGGTGTCCATCGGTCAGAGGAAAATCGGATTGGTTGCCTCGGCTCCCACCCCGTCCCTGTGCTTGAACATTTTCAGTTGCACACAGAGCCGTCCACTCCTTCGGAGGTTCTCCGTATCCCTGGGAAGCCGGATTTCTTCGTTGTCTTGCTGCCTCCGCTTTCTTGATTCCGGTGAGCTCGAGTCCAGTGAGGAACATGATGGCGTCGTCAGGTGGGAGTTTTGCCAGAGATCCATGATCCCTTGTTCTTTGAACTCCTCCGCTGCTCCGTTTAGTAGAGGAACGGTGCCATCCAGCACCATGTCACACTTGCTATCCTGGTAAGGTATCAGCGCACCTGGAAATCGATCTGCCCTTGAGTTTGGAGGGCTTGAAGGATCTTGAAAGAATGAAGGCTTCCCCCTCTTTCTTGGGTTCTTTGACCTGGCATTGCTGTTCTGGCCCTGGGCTGCTTGATCTTTCCTTCGATTATTCTGTGGCGGGGAGTAACTCTTGATCATCATACCCACCCTCTCTAGAAAGCTTGCGACTTCCACAGGGAGTAACTGTCCTTCCAGGTAACGATCAATTACCGGAAGATCATTCTTCAGATCTTCAACCTGCATTTCACAAGTAGCAAGAATCACCATGCAAGCAAAAATGTATGAAGGATTAGTTTCCTATTGGTAGATAAAGCTTAGTAGCTTACCATCGAAGAGAAGTTTTGAGAGGTACTCCGACTATATCCTGTAGCATCATGTCCAGCTATAGACTCAATTGGGAGGGAGTTAATATTTGTTTCTGCAGGAGTGAAACGACAGCCAACCAATTGGTGAAACTCCTCGATTTCACGAGCATACTCAACCCTCCAGTCCTTCCACTTGCTCCAAGTTCTTCTTGCCCACATGGGTACCCCATGGAGGCGACCTTGTTCCCTCCCAAACTGCCTAGCAAACCGGTCAGGCACATACACCTCTTTTATGTTAAAGCTGATTAGCCATGTCCGTGAATAGCAGATGTTATCTGCTGCAATGCAATATTCTGGAATAATTGCTGGATTCATGTCCTTGTAAGGATTCCAGTTAACCTGAAAACATAATTAATATTTTTATAACACAACGGCAGTTCAAATCTTTGCTATAGATCTATAAAATATGTGGACTTGCACTTGCATCAGAAAATTGAAGTTGCTCGAAAACTTTTCTCCATTCTGTAACTTTCTTTCTCTGTCCACGCGTTGCTCCTCCAAAGTTCCATCGACAGGCCCGGGGCAGCAAGGTGTTCTGATTCTTTTGTTGGGGTTGAGTTAATGGAAGATATTCATAAATCCAAGCCTTGAGGGAACAAAAGAAATCTCATTAATAAAGATAGTAAATATCATTCAAATATATCCAGCGTTCCAGACAAGAACAATACCATGAGCAAAGTTGCACTGCCAAGAAACTGGGTTGTAGCATTCGGTGTTACAGCAACAGATAGTCCTCTGTACAAATGAGCAAGGGCCGCAGACCCCCAGGCATATTCACGTATCTTCCTAAAATCTGCCAGAAGAGGCAAATATCTTGGTGATACAAATCCCCTCATAGTGTCAGGAAATAAGGTGGAGCCAACAAGGTACAGAAGGTATGCCCGGGTGCTGTATGCAATCTCGTTAAAGGTTGGATTTTCTGGCAGTTGATGAAACTTTCTGTACAACCATGTCAATCTGATCAAGCCACATAGTTGTTCTCCATTTCCAGGGCTCTCTCCTAAGTAATGCAAACACATCCGCCTCACAGCTTCATCACCAATTGGCTCCGCAGTCACCACATGACCAGTCACTGGAATTCCAAGAATATATGAAACATCACGGAGTGATGGGGCCATTTCAAATCCCATGAAGTGTGCAGTATTTGTTTCATTGTTCCATCGCTCACAAAAGGCTGTAAGCAAAGAACGATCAATAGTAAATCCTGTGGTAAGGGCAAGATGCCCAAGACCACTAGCATTAACTAGTTGTTGCTGTTCATCAGTTAGAACCCATTCTTTTAGCTTCCGTGTCTGCTGGCTGGGAAGCAGAACACCATATCGCTGTGGAAAATTGAATTTGTTTGCATTTAATTTTTGTTCAAGATGGCCAAGTGAAAACAAAGGAACAAGAAGTTACATACCGTCCATATTTGTGAGCTACCAACCGGTCTTCGTCCACTTGTTTTTTGTTGTTGTGTTACCACATCTTGAGATGGAAGGTCCATTTCTCCTGAAAAACATAAGAGGACATGAATGAAACTGTTTTAGGATGCTAGGTACATTGTTAAACAAAAAACAAAAGGAAAAAAAGGCAGTTGTATGTGGGAAAAAAAAGGAACTATCAACACAACCAGTACAACAAAGTCCAGAAATAACGAAGAAAAAAAACACTTCTTTCTCATCCTTGTTTGCAATATCGGTGATAGGCTGATGGTGATAAATAAATTCATACACACCATTTATGACAAGTTCAATTCTATAACTATATTCTGCTAAGATAATGATACTTGTTAGTACTCAGCACAAAGAGCATCAAGAGCAAACTGATTCAGGTAGTCTGCTGATTTATTTCTTTTGCTTAATGGCAATCCAGTAATTGGATATAAGAACTAACTACACAAAAGTGTGTAGTATCTCTTGTAATACAACAAGTGATAGTCTGAGCACGCAATATGCAGGTCTAGATTACTATCTATTGAAAGTAGGAACGTATTCGCAATTAACTCTTAGGTGTATTTCTAAAAACAAAGCTGTATTTCTCGTGCAGTTCTAGTAAAGCTCTATCATATATCCAATCAATCTACACCATTATAATCTGAGCTCATCCTGATCAACGTGAAGATATTTCTCCTTTTCTTTGGTAACATTGTGATTTCTAGCCCTTGATGGAGAATATGATGGCTTCTTTTAAGCCTGTTTACTAGTAATAATAGATGCCAGCGGTAGTCTGATGAGTAAGGATGTCATGATGCTTGAAAATTAGCATGTGAGCACAGCTCTATGTGACCTTGACTGTTCACAAATGACAAGCAGGCAGTAAAAAAGGAAGCCATGCACTAAATAATATTGTGGTGCTACTTCCATGTAATTATGATACAATGCAAGAGTATATGGTAAGGTCAATAGCTTAACACAGGGAAAGAGATTTTTAAAAAGGAAGGTAGGAAAAAATATCATCCAATTGTACCTTTTCCCTTTTACACTCTTTTGTTTTGTATTCTTATTGTAATATTAAAAAAAATGCAAACAGTGGCAGAAACATAAAGTTTTCGCGGAGTCATTGGCTTATGAATTTTGCCCCAAGTATCAATGCTACTCCATGCGCGAGGACTACAAGAATCAAGTTCATTGATAGACAAGTTGAATGAAACTAAGGTTTCACTTTCATGTATGGATTTGGAAAAGCGATGGGAACTGCGATGTTATCATCAGCTATGATTATCCAACAGTT
>CM002485.1:13852982-13866323 GCA_000325765.3 Leersia perrieri
TGGAATCTTTGGCGTCTTTATATGTTTTATGGTTTTTTTCTCATTTTTTATTCCACAAAATGTGAAATAATACCTTTTGATTTACTAGAAGCAGGGGAAGAATTAATAGCAGGTTCTCAAACAGAATATTCTGGTATAAATTACTAAGGATGATTCATCAATACCTACCTAGATCTCTGTCTCTCTGGTAAACAAGTTAGAGAATATATTTTGATTATTTATTCATGTTCCAGGCTACACTTAAAAAAATAATTTTATTTCAGGTGTTTTTCAAGTTTTGCGTACCCAAAACCTGCAGTTTTTAAGTGCGCATGGATTTCAATTCCGCTCTACAACTTCAGTCTTATGAAAAATCCTCGAGTAAATATATCACATGATATTTTCAGTAGTCCAGCACAAAACCCAGATTTTTAGACCATTGAAAGAACATGAAGAGCCTCACATTCAAGTATAAGCACAATTGGAAAACCGTCCGATCCCGTCAATAATGGGCCAAGGAAAAACCACTCTAGTTCCATGAAACCTCACTCTCCAAGTTCCCATGCAACACGGGCGGATCTACCGTAGGACATGGGGGTTCAGTTGAACCCCCCAAACTTTTTTAGAACAAAAAAACCGTTATTAGTCCCCTCATAAGATTGGTTATTAAGGCAAATTAAGCCAGATCTGGAAGAGAACCTAGCTAGGGTTAATGCAAAATCCAGAAGAAAAAAAGATCTTTTTTGAGGAAGAGTTTGCGGATGCAAAACGGATTGATGGATGCTCACCGATGAGCGAGGATGCAGCCGCTCGCGGGAGCTCGCCTCGATCGGGATTCGGGAGGAGACGAGATCGATGGGCGCCCCGAGATCGATGCGGTGGGGGGCCTGGGGGGCCGACGCGGCGACGCCACGCCGAGAAACAACACAGCTTGGCTCGCGGCCGCGAAGGAATGATTTCTATCTCTCCCCTTATGAGAAATTTCAATATTTGACACTAAATTCGCACCCTTCTAAAATTTGACACCGAAGGGTGAATTTTCTTTATTTTGGACCATTCTGTCCACCGGCCGGCCGTCCGTCACCGCGTCGCCGTCTCCGACAACGTCCTTCGTCGCCACCGCCGTCGTCCTCAACTCCGGCCGTCGCTGCCGCCGTCCTCAACTCTGGCCCTACTACCGCCGCCTCCCGTTCCACCCAAAAACCATTTTCTTTATGTTGCGGTAGCGGTGGCGCGGGTAGTGTCGGCGCTCACACGCGGGGCACCGTGGAGTGGCAGTGGGGCGGCGATGGCTGGTCTTGAGGGCAACAACGGTGATGGCGGGCGTGCAGGGGTGGCAGCGGTCGGTCTTGAGGGTGACGGCGACGGCGGCAGCGGTCGGAGTTGAGGACGACGACAGCGGCCGGTGTTGAGAGCGACGACCGGAAGACCGGCGGCCCAGCAAGCATGCAGGGATGGCCATGGCCAGGCTTGGGGGCGACGGCAATGGCGGCGTTGGTGATGACAGGCGGAGTTGAGGACGACGGCGGTGGCGATGGCCGTTGTCGGAGACGGCGACGAGGCTAACGGACAGCCGGTTGGCTGGACGGAGTGGTCCAAAATGAAGAAAATTCGCACATCGATGTCAAATTTTAGAGGGGGTGCAAATTGAAGGGTAAATATTAAAAGTAATGTGAATTTAGTGTCAAATAGTGAAATCTCTCCTCCCGTTATAATGGCAAAACAATAAGGTCAAAATAGAAAAAAAAAAGAAAAATTAGAAAGTGACATTTGTTACCAATCTAATGACTATAATGCATTATAAATATTGTTCAAATTAAGGTCAAATTTTCTCTAGCCCCCTAAACTATGAAACCATGTATTCTATCCCAAAAGTATTAAAACCAACTCAAATAATCTCTAGTTTTGTAGGTGGTTTTGCCAATTAGGTACTAACGTGACGACTGTAGTTTCATTAAAAAAACATGACGACTGTAGTGTGTATGGTACAAATATTAGTCCGACAGACCCAGATTGACCTAACTATTGCTATTAACTACCCGATTGGCGGAATTACTTGCTCGCACTAATTTTCATTTATTTTGACCTATTTTCACTTGTGAATAAAAAGCTTAGCACGTGTCAATATTGTCTTCTTCATAATGCATAGCCCAAATGGCCAAAACAATCATCATAACATCTTGTCCACGACAAACTACTTATGAAACCACTTTAGAGATTATTTAACCGCTAACAATTATTTAAACCACTTTCGAACCCCCAATTGTAAAATTTTGTGTCCGCTATTGCCATGCAACGGTTGTACCATACAATTAATGATCCAAATCAACCACAAACTATACGCACAAGGCCATAGCATATCCAGAAAATAACAGTACTAGGTAGATATGCAGACGTGGAAACTACACATACACGCCACACAAGTGACTAAGAACCAAAAACGCATGCTAATTTCCCACGGCATTTCACTCGCCAAAGCTGCCTACCACGGAACACTCGCTACAAAATGCTACAAGAAACAAAAACGGAGAAAACGAATACCAAATCGATGGATCATGAACCACCACCCACCGAGAAGCGAAATGTGTATCCTTGATCTAAGACCTGATCTAAGACTGCATGCCATACTCAAGCACAATACGGCACAATACGGATGTCAGGAGTCGAATAAAGAGCAGGAGAAGCAAGGGAGCAACAAATCAATCAGGAAGAGAAGGGGGTGACAGAAAGCTTATCAGTGTGCTCTCCCTATGGTTGGTAGGGCCCGCACGACAGTGAGATCCTGAGCACCTCGTGAAGCCGCAACAAGTTCGAGCCGGACCGGGTCGGGCGCACCACTCTCCATATTGATTTTGGTAAACATTGGCACCAACCAAGCATCTAAAAACCACTATTGAAGTTACCAAATATTTGTTAGTGTAAGTTTTGGCTTTGAATCGAAACATTCCTCAATTTCTTTTCCTTTATAGATGAAAAATAATGTTGATATTGACAACAGTGAGCTAAATCCTCCTGATAAACTTTTGTCAACGGGATTGAACTACCACCTTGCTTAGGGAGTTCACTGGAGACTTGTTGCTCATTTTGTCAATGGGATTGAGCTACCACCTTGCTTAGGAGTTCGCTGGAGAAGTTTGACCTTTTCATTGACAAAGATCTTGAGAAAGAGATTGTACATGAAATAGAGGATACCATATATAATGGTGGTAAAGGGACACGACTCATGGGCCCTTTCAACTTTCATAGCCCACCTCAGTTCTTTTATATCCTTTTAGCTCAAAATTGCACCTAAATTTTAACCCAACCATTCTAGGCCTAGTCCTTAAAGTTTGTAGGCAAAAAAAGTTTGACCATTACCAAGTCTAAGCGTATCACCCTCTATAAAGATTGACGTGGAGGAAGGAGAGATTGTCTTCTATCCATACCATGGCTCTAAAATAATCATTGTCTCCTTTTCAAAATAATTGTTTTTTCTTTTCCTTTCTCCCAATCAGATTGTGAAAAAAAATTATGATTGCATGCCACCATGAAACCTCGTAACACATAAGTGGAGTAAAATGAAGCATTGTTTTATCTAATTTATGCTATCTAATCAGAAAAATATCAGCTGAACTAGAGTAGATTTATTGATTATGTGGAATTGTGGACTTCGCTTCGGTTTAATTTGTTGTTTTATCAAAGTACCACCTATGGCATTCTGTAAAAAGAAAAAAAAAGTTGTAATGATGTTAGACTGTTAGTACACAAGTAATATTATAGTTACTGAGGTCGTCGATGTTTGTTATTGTGGCCTTGTTGGCGATCATGGCTTCTTTGCCTCTTTTGGTTCTTGCTCAGCGTTTTGCTCGGTGCCGTATGTGTTGTGTCCCAGTGGAACTCTTTGCTGTAGCTACGATAACTTTGCAGTTAGCGAACATATTTTCTGTTGCAGGTACATGATATTTGGTTTATTCGTTTTGATCTCATCGCGAAATTGCTGATATTTTACATACGATATATATCTGTGGAGATGATTCTTGTGAACCAAAGTGGCTGTAGTTTAGTGGTGAGAATTCCACGTTGTGGCCGTGGAGACCTGGGCTCGAATCCCAGCAGCCACATTTTTTTCCCTTATTTTTTTTTTTGTTTCACGGTAGTACATTACTCCTTCAAACTTCCGAAGAAAGAGATGTAGCTAGCACATGAGATGTAACCGAAGTGCTTCGATTTAACAACACAAGAACCATAAACACAGATGATAGGGTTCGTTCAACACAGAAGACAAAGATCATTACATCACTTGCCAAATGACCAAAATCAGCTAGGATGCCTCTTTTTCTTAGGTGTCTTAAAATCGTTACATTCATTCATGTGTATACATGCTGCATGTGACAGACTACAATAGCTGTACTTGTACAATAGCCCTCGATTTAACAAAAACCACAGTACATTGGAGTATTCCATCAACTTTCTCATCTATAAACCCATCCTTTTGGGCCTCAAGTATGTCGAACCTTTCTTCAAGCCCGGCATAGAAACTTGCTGCTGCTGCTTAGCTCTCTTCTCTCGTTCCCTCTCCTTCTCAAGCCGTGCCGCCTCGGCCTGTTCTCTCCTCAGCTTCTCCATCTCCTCCTCCATCGCGGTCTTGTCATCTTTTTGCCTCTTCTTATGGTCGAGCAGCGAGGTGTCGGTTTCCTTCACGGAGAAGAACATAGGGCCTAACTCTGCCAGCCACTGTGGGTCAACTGCGGTGACACACTGCATGTACTCTTTGGTCGTCAGGACAAGCTCGTGGTAGACTGTGTAGTCAGGGGTGTAACCAAGCCCGTAGAGTGCGCTGCTGGGGTGCAGGTGACATGGCATCCCGTTCCGGCAGTTAACATACTCCCCAACACCCTTCAACCTTGCAGCATTATGGAAGTATGCCGAGCAGATGGCTTTCCTCACCACATCCCATTCCATATGGCATGATGTCAGTGGTATCTTCAGGGTTTTCAGTATGTCCAGAAGCTGTGACCTGACTTCTCGAGCCTTACGGAGACCTTTGACATGAAGGAAATGATCGTTACACCAGTCCCCACGATATTGGTTTGACTTCCATTGCAGGTAGACATTCAGAAGAGTTAAATGATCAGATTCTGGAACAAAAAATTTCTCCCTGGCTGCATCACTCTCCTCTGCTCGATCTTTTGGTCGAAAGAAGACTGAAGGCACCGAAAGCATTGACACAATGGTCAGTACTTCATCAAGGCACTCCAGCTGTTCCCCCATGAGAAGCATCTTTGCTAGAGTCGGGTCCAATGGGAACTCGACCATCTTCCAACCTATTTCTGTAAGAGCACCAACATTGTTCAAAGCGCCCAATACCCAGAGCTGGTACATGGAGTTGAGGATGTTCTCCTGTGGAGGTGGGTCCATAAAGTCAAAGTCAAGCAAGTTTTCAACTTTGAGAGATTTCAGCAAGAGAACCACATTCCCCAGGTTGGTCCTTTGGATCTCAGGCACAGGGTTAGGCAACATCTCATTCTGGTAAGCTGATTCTGTGAAAAGTCTGTAGCATGTACCGGGACCAGTTCTTCCTGCACGTCCTGCACGCTGATCTGCAGCTGCTCGACTGACCGGAAAAACCTGAAGGGCATCCATACCCATGCGCGGATTGTACACCTTCATCTTTCCATAACCAGTATCAATGACATAAAAGATACCATCCACGGTAAGCGAGGTCTCAGCAATGTTGGTAGCAACGATGCATTTGCGTGTGCCCTCTTCTGCTTTCTGAAAGATTTTGGCCTGCAAATCAGCAGGCAACTGCGAGTAGATGGGCAAGATGGAGAGCTTGGGTACAGTTTTGGTCGATGATGATACCAGCTGCTCCATGCGTTCAGCCAGCGCATAGCAAGTAGCCTCAATTTCCTCCTGCCCAGTCATAAAAATAAGTATATCCCCAGCGCCACTGGTTATGTGGATTGTCATAGCCTGCTTCACTGCCGCTTCCACATAGTCTTCACATGGTGTTTTGCTGAACATGATATTTACAGGAAATGTCCTGCCAGGAATATGGAAGACAGGTACGCTGAAAATAAAAGAAAGAGTTAAAAGGTTTGCAAAATAGAATTGGATTTGAATCCTAGCAGGAAGAAGAAACAGAGCAAGTTATCTTACCCTCCAAAAAATTTCGAGAATTTGTCTGCATTTAGGGTTGCAGATGTGACTATTAGCTTAAAATCTCTTCGACGTGCAACAACCTTCTTCAGTATACCAAACAAAACATCAGTATTGAGTGATCTCTCATGTGCTTCATCCATGACAATAACACTACAAAAAGAAGGGGAAAAGATTTAGTATATGGGGAAGCAGTATTTTGAGTCTGAATTTAGTTCTATCAACAGTAAGAGAGCTGTCAGCATACCGATATTTGTCAAGGTCAGAATCTTTCAAGGTTTCCCGGAGCAGCACTCCATCTGTCATATACTGCCAAAAATAATACCAAACAGAAGCATAAACCATGTTAAATTTCCATTACTACACAAAACCAAGCATCAACCAAATTTAATTTCCTGAATGCCATGGCATTATTCTGGCATGAAGTGTGCTGACCTAATGCTACACAAACTAGCCTACATAGTTATATTTGGAACCTTCCTACAACAAGTAAAAGCACAAGCAATAGATGCTTCAAACGAGGAGTAAGAAAACACAAGAAGCAGCACACCTTTATTATTGTGTTAGGACTAGTCATGTCCTCAAATCGAATAGCATATCCAACTCTATCTCCCAATTCAGTCTCCATTTCTTCACTAACTCTTTTAGCAACACTCATGGCAGCCACACGTCTAGGTTGAGTACAGCCAACAATACCAGTGGTGGTATATCCATCCTCATGCAGATACTGAGTCAGCTGGGTAGTCTTCCCAGAGCCAGTCTCACCAACCACCACAACTACTTGATTTTCGCGCACAACCTGCTCAATGACATCAAAACAAGGTCATCAAGAACTTGTACCAATGCATCCTTTAGAAATACTAGCAAAATGTCAATGTTTTTGCTATGGATAAAAAAATATATCATATAGAAGCTATATTCTTTTAACAAATACTAGCATATTACCTGTGCATTACTGCATTGCAACGAGACTTTAGTCAAAGAAAATTATAACATATTGCTAACATCATTTTTTCATATATTACTGATCTCTTAATTTCTACATACAATTCTTACTGATAGGGCTCTTTGGTCCCACATGGTGGTGGTGGTGTGGTGGTGGCAGATTCACCACTCACCATCACCACTACTCTCTTTTATAGGAGTATAGATAAATGTTAGTATCAATTGTTTTCTTATTCAAAGAATTTGATATTCAACTGTTTGAACCAAATATTGGGCTGTTCCATAATATTAGAAAGTATCAGGGATCAATTTGTAAAAAAAACTGCTATGTCCTACAGTGGGGTGGCAGATTCACTGCCACCAGTCCACCACCACTAGGGGCTTTTATAGTAGTATTTGAACCAAATATTGGGCTGATCCATAATATCAGAAAGTATCAGGGATTAATCTGTAAAAGAACTGCTACGTCCTATAGTGGGGTGGTAGATTCACTGCCACCAGCCCACCACCACTAGGGACTTTTATAGTAGTAAAGATAAAGATACTAAAATTATGCAACATATTCCAAAGGTTACGATTTTCCAAATGAATGCCAAGAATAATAATCTTGACATTTTTAACTGCATAGGTGTACTTCATTCATCAAACTATATTTCAAATTTCCAACCCATTTGTTTTGAATAATTTACACTATAGAGAAGCAACCATACTTCAAACATGTCAAGCATTGTGAACTAGAGGAAAACAAAACAGAAATCAGAAATAAAATACTTAAAATGAGTTTTAGAAACTAAGTTGCAAACCTGTAGCAGGTCATCCCGTACAGTAAATATCGGAAGATATTGCCTTTGTTGAGCAAGAGATTTTGATTTGGCAAAGTCACTAACGGCTTCTGCCTTTTCCAAGTGCTGAGAAAACTTCCCTTCCACTTTAAAATCTATCTCACCTTGGTCACCAACGGTAGCAGTATCTGCATCAACCTGATTTTTGGAAAAATTAGGTAAAGCATACCAGCAAAGAACTGCTAGGAACATATATAGTGGCAAATAGTCTACCTGTTCAGCAGTTTTTTCAACACCCAAAATATTTCCAAGCTTAGATCCAGTGAGCTCCCAAAAGCGTTGGCGTGACTTATTCATGCTCTGTTTTTCGCGTATTTCCCTGACCAAAGCAGAACCTTTGCGTGCAACAATAGCCATATCAGATGTTGGATCCTTCAGTGGCATTACAGGTTCTGCTTGTTTTGTGAATACAACTCGCCCATCCAAGAATGGAGGTTTCGTGTCTGCCAAAAAATTATATCAATAAAATTTTAAACTGCATCAATATACCCACAAACAAGTAACAAACTATGTGAAACAAGTAAAAGAAATGAAGAACATGCAGCATGCTAGGTAATGCTCTATTCTCTTCAAAATTCAATACTATATATATAACATGTAGAACAGAGAAAATATAGAGCATAGGTAACGCCCAATGCAGGTCCAGAAGTTTCAGATTGACAGACAAGAACTGGCGTGTGCTGAAAATGGTATGTAATACCTATCCTACATATGTTCACAACTCATAAGCGCATTGCGACAAAGAAAATTCAAGTAAATGTACTAGCAAATGTATAACAAGACAAATATCTGACAAACATCTGCTAGCAATTGCATATACCAGTAAATGTTATAACAAGATAATAGCTGACAGGACTTCATCAGTATACACTGTGGGCTTACCTTACCAACATAAATAGTGTTTTTATTATTCCATAAGAAGTAATATTAAATATTCCTTCAAACAACATTACATGACAAATAAACAAATGCTTTTAAAACATTTTGCTTGCTTTAGTGACAACTATAACATTGATTAGAGGCTGCGATATTCAAAGAACATACCATGAACAAGAAGTATTACTTTCCTTTCCTCCTCATCATCAAATTCTGTCTGCACCTCTGTTCCTCTGACAGCTCCAGATCTCAACAACTGTCTATCCTCCCATTGAGCATTATCAGCAGTCATCTGTGATAACTTCTTGCTCTGAGCAAGGGTCATCAGACTGCCATCTTTACGAGTCTGGAACCAATAAAATAGTTAGAAAGCATAATATAGCATACTATTTGCAAGTTAAAGCTATGAAAAAATTATTGCAAAATAGCTATCTTTACTGAAAAAGTAAGTGAATAATTTTTTAGCATCCAAATTTTTTGCAGGTCTTGCTGCACAGTTTGGTAGTCTTGAAAAAGTTAAATGAATACAATTTTCTAACGATGACACAATTTTCATAATATAAAGCCTATCAAAAGGAATTTGAATAGGGTGGCTTCTAAAAATAGATTGCCAGCTCAGCTCATACACTAACAAGAGGAAAAAAATCTAATGTGATTGTGTTTCTCAAACATTACTTGACTTCTCACGGTGCACTTTTACATGTCTAAGTACAAACTACTACTCCCTCCGTCCGTGAATGAAGGGATTTTTCCTATGTAAATACATAGGGAAAATCCCCTACATTTGAGAATAAAGGAAGTATATGTCTACATTAAATCACAAAATACATGCCATTTAGTAGGGCAGTTTTGCTAGAAGATAAAAGTATCAGACCCCTACATTCAGTCCAGTTCCACACGAATACAACCTTATTGGCTACTAATTAACAAGATTCATTCATGGTTACATAGTTTTCTGTAGTTGCAATAAGTTCTACTCAATTCCTCAGAGCAAATAAGAACTTATGAAGGGTACATGAAGTACTTGGAAGCCAAAAATGTAAAGCAAGGAACTTACCAACCGCTTTGGTAACTGTGCTTCCCTCTTTTTGTAGGAACTGTCATCTTCAAGATACATAGAATTATCACCATCAAACATGGTGTTGTGTTCTTCACAGTCATACCTGCAGTACATTTGTAAAGGTTAGAAGAACGGGTTGATTTGTTGTTGCATAATGCCAAATCGCACAATTTCATTTCTCTGCACACTACAACATAATGAACAGAACTATGAAGAAACAGTGCCTCCCAAGTAAAACATGTCTGGATGCCAATATAGCATAAAATGAGGATTTTGTTTCAGATATATGAATAACATCACTGTGTCAACTTGTTTCAGATGCCATAACCCTCTTTTTGCTCAGCAGTTCATGAATGAAGCCAATACATGCAAGGATGCAGCAAAACCAAAGGATTTGCAGGTCACTTGGTTTGCAAATATAATTTCTGTATGTATCAGACACCTACATCACTTCCTTTTGAACACATAAACTAGGCAAGTTCTATGAGAAAGGAGAAGTACCATGCACGATCAGCATTATAATCCATCTCTTGCATCATTTCTTCAGTTATCTCATGATTCCCATCAGCAGCTGAGGGGCTTCTATCAGCTTCCATGTCCTGATAACAGGGTAGTGGTTATAGTCAGAATGACCATATAGCGAAGAAACAAATTGAGAACTTGCACTAAACTATAAACGAGATCCTCAAACAACATGAAAAGTAAAATTCATTAGACTCCTTAACTACCAGACAGACTTAGACTCAATCATCTATAGTATGATTGAAAATACATAAAAATAATAGTGAATTATATAATAACTCAACTGTAATACTCTTAAGAAAAGACGAAAGGACAGCATAATTAAAAGCAACTTTAGATCGGTCGCATGATAATTTCACAAATTTGTTTCAGTTATAAAGCAAGTAACGCTATCCACATGTTCTATTTATAAGATACATACATGAGAAAAGCTGTAAACAAAATACACGTTTCATTACAATTCTCATAGTGTTAAACACTGGTCTAAATGGTTGAATTAAATTACCAGCAGTGTTATCACTTCTAAATCGGCATTCCAGGAAGTTCAGCATTAAAAAGGTGCAGTCCTAAAACAAGGATTGATTTCTCATTAGATGTGATAAATTTTAGGAATGTATGTGCCGGTAGGACATGGGGCTTCCAAGTTCGAAATCTCTGCAATGTATATAGGATATAGCCCATAGGACTGATATTCTTCTACTCTACTTCACCTCCTGGGTGTATAAATTTCTTAAACTAATCATACTGGCATGCTAAATAAGTGAGATGAATGCCAAAAAAATACTTGATAATATCATGTATCGTGAAAAGAGAATTCTGACTTACATTTGATCCAGCTGTAGACGAAAAGGTAAGCTGGTGGGATCTTCCACCAGAACGTGGACAAGAAGACCCTTTTGAGGAACCAGAAGCACGTATTGGTGCAGGTGATGGAGATACATTATCCCACGGGGATGCTGGACATTTTAAAAAACAATAAAAACATGATTTATTTGCAAAGAAGGAGACTGCATCTGCAAGTAACACTGAATCTAGCTAAACTTCCGTTACCTGCATAACGTGGTGTATTCCCGCCTAGCCAAGGAGACACTAAGCGTGCATCAGGGGATGCAGCTGCAAGCATAGGAGACGGTGTTGAATGTTGCCTATGGGAATTTGAGCGATCATCACGGTACTCCCGACGAGGTGTATCTTCCCATTCCCATCGACCACTGTCCCAATCAGATCTTGCTAACAATTTGCAATCACAACCATAGTCTTATCAGCAAGTGTCCAGCCAATTAGCATAAACATGAGAAGGATAATAAACAAAAATGATACCAGGTGTTCTTGAGCTATGCTCATGCCGACTTCGCTTATTCGTGTAGTCAACAGATGTAGATCTCTCACGCTCATCACGCCTATTATGTGATTCTCTATCATCCCGGTACCCCCGCCTTCCGCTGCTACTATAGCCAATGGATGCAGATCTCTCCCTTTCTCCATGTTTATCACGGGATCCTCTATCATCATAGTCATCATGTTTACGAGGAGTGCTGCGAGAGTGGGAACCTTGCGAACTTCTAGATACGTAGTTCTGTAAAACAAACAGAAAAAAACAGAAGCAGACTTAATAAGTGAGGTGAAGATAAAATAAAACAAACAAATTTTTTATACAATTTACAAAGTAAGGTTGGACAGAAGGTTGAGTAATCACTAACATCTTGTCGATAGGATCCGTCTCGATGACTTGGCGAAGGACCCCTTCCATCCTCATCAGTGATGGTTGGTTCTGAAAATGGAGAGAACAAACCTTTAGTTATGATGGACAAATGTGGAACAAGATTAGTGCAAACCAATCATCAGCATACAACCATAACATTACAAGAGTATGTAGGACCTTTCAAAGATGTTCTCTCATCAGAGTTGGTTCCTCGATAGCGGCGAGAAACGCTGCCATGATGACCACTCGTCAGGCTCTTCGCATCATCACTCTCTGCGGGTCCTGGCTTCTCATCTTCATCGGTAGAAGTAGCAGCTGCCACCACCTTCTGAGGTGGCGGCTTGAATGCATTGCTGCCTTCCGATTCACGTTTCCTGTGAGCAAGGAGGTCCAATCCTGCCAAGCAAAGGCTAAATATCAGCTCACTCGAATTCTAGATTTCGCAGCCTTCGATTATGTGTCCGCTGAATTCAAATTAAAACCACTTTATTCAAGTCTGCAGACACACTAATTTCACGGAAATTGAACTGCCAGACAGCTCTAGGCATTAGCTTAAAATCGAAATCCAGGAGGCGCCCGTCAAATACTGCACAAGCAACGAAGCAACCTAGCAAACAAGCATAATCCATACCTAGAGCGGACTTCCCCGGAGGAGGGCGGTACATCACCCTATCCCGGTTCGGCAGGATGAGCCCCTGCGCCGTGTCGTCCTCCGGCCCCAGGGTAGTCATCGTCGCCTCTAGGTCAAGCTTCCCGTTCCCGTCCATGCTCGCCGGCGAAGCGGGCGCCGCCCTGGGATCCGCGGCCACGTAGGGACGGCCACCCGCTGCCGCCGGCAACTCCCCGGGTTGGGTTCGAAGCGGCGGCGGCGGAGGCGGCAGAGACAACCGCGCGAGGAGGCGGCGGCGGCGAAAGCCGAAAGAGAGAGTATGGAGGTCGGTGGAATTTGGGGGCAAATCTGGAGGGGGTTTGTGATATGACAAATTTGTAGCGGGAGGGGCCTACGTGTAAAATACCCGAACCGACTACAGCACAAACCGCCATTGCCCATGAGGAATTCATAGAGAACGCGAGGTTGTTTGCGCAAAATTTCCCCTTGGGTCATCCGAGCTCTGACCAACCAAGGGTTCCGGCGACTCCTCCCATGGCCGGCCGCCACCGTAATCCACCGCCGCACTCCTCCTTCCCCCGCGGCGGCGGTGGCCACCACCCTCCGCCTCCCGCGCTCCACCACCACCACCCCCATCCCCACCATCTCCTGCCGCCGCCCCACC
>CM002485.1:13866423-13947265 GCA_000325765.3 Leersia perrieri
TCGGCGCGGAGATGGAGGAGGCGCACGTGCTGCTCGGCCAGAACCAGCGGCTGGCCGCGACGCACGTGGCGCTCGTGCAGGAGGTCGCCGCTGTGCGGCACGAGCTCGGCCGCACCGGCCGCGGCCTTGCCGCCGCCCAGGAGGAGGGAGACCTCCGTCTTCGCGAGGTGCGGATGCTTTTCTCATGAATTTCAGAGGCTGAGGCGCTGATTTTGCTTTTTTAAAAAAGTAATTACTTGTCTCCATTGGCCATTTGCGACCTAGCAGGAGAAGCTACACAAAAACTAGAGGATATCCTGTGCATATATTTGGTCTCTATGTAGCTGTGCAATTTCCTCTTGCAAATTTACTAATGAATTCGACTTCCTAACTCAATCGGGCTAAATTAATTGCGCGCTTCTGTTTGAAGTGATTATGCAGACATAATAACTAATGCTTTCTGTTCTGGAACCCTCTAGATTTTTCTTTGAGAAATACTAGGTGCATGACAGTGGGAAATATTAGGTGCATGACAGTGTCTGCAGAACACTCTATCGAGACTGATGGCTGTTTCAGGGCAAGTTTGAGTGTGATAAACTCTAGGGTAGCAAATTGTGATAAATGAGTGGCATGATAGTCGGAGCCAGGGGTATACTATATGAGACGTGCTTCTATGCTTCTCAAGAAAAAAAAAAGCACGAATATTAAAGACCGAGGAGTGGCCTAGATTAAAATGTGATTAAAGGAGTAAACGCCATTAGCCAGGGGCATTTTTGTACTTTCAGCCCGTAACCATCAAAGCACCCTTGCAGTGTCAGATCACAACCGCAACCATGGCCATTTCCTCCTCGGAGCAGCGCCGCCTGGAGACCTCCATCGATAGCACCCGACAATAAACCAGTTTAGTGACCTCCCTCTATGGATTCCTGTTCATTTTCGTGGGGTTGTGCATCATCTATTCATCTGGTGGGAGGTGTCAGTAGGCACCACCACCAAGTGGGTGGCAATTTGATGTTCAGTCACCGAGATTATAGCTTTGAATCTTTGAGAGTTCTGGCTTTGCCTGAGATGAATTTCATCTTGATGGGTCGCTGGTTTGTATAGCCGAAGAAAAGAGTTCAGATAAAAAATTGCATTGCAAACTCGCGGCTAAGATTGCCGCCGGCGTCCCGCCGCAACCTCTCCCGGTCACAGATCTAGTGCAGTGTCCTGGAGTACATGTGCAAGCAATGGAGAAAGATGCAGGCGCTGTTGGAGGAAGCGGCCGTCTTTGTTGCGTTTAAAATCTGATGCAGCGAGGAAACATGCACTTCTCAAGGACAAAATTTCCCCTCCCTAATGGTGTTTAGTCTGTTAATAACTTTTAATCTAGACCATTCATTAGTCATTAATGTCCGTGCGTCTTTTAAGTGAGGACCATAGAAGCACATCTCATACTATATTTACATTGCATTGTGCTTTCATTTGCAAAGGCCAGGGAGTAAGTGAGAAAGAAATTGGAAAGACAAAAGTGTGGCTATAGGAGGGTTAAGTGTTGGGCTTGCAAGCAGAGCCACTACAATCCATTGTTTTGGCACTCCATCCACCTCACTTTCTTTTCCTTCCCTCCATACCCTATGTATGTTGATGATGCACAGGAGTGGAGTTCAGCAATCAGCACTCCGTAGTGCAATGCCCATAACTCCATAAGAGGTGTGAATCCTTGGTATGAATTTTGTTCGTCTACTAGGTGAATCATGCACTGGGATTGGAGTTTGGAACATGGAAAACAGTCCAGAATAGAGGGGAAAAAGTGGAGCTAAGGCGGGGTAGGAGATAATGAGGAGTGATAATTAAGATGACAGCAAGCTAGAGTAGACAAGGCACATGCTTGTGCATTTTGGTTGCCAACCACAAAAAAAAAAAAATCCTTTAAGATGCCAAGCTTGCACAACATTTGTGCATAAGGGAAAAGGTCCGTCCCTCATTTTAATATTTGACAGATTTTTCTTAGTGATACATCGAATTTCGCATATCATACTTAATGTGCGGATTTAGACGGCACAGAGTGCCCTCCCTATAAATCCTTATGTGAAAACTTTGTTTATTGGAGCTTTGTGAGTATTATCCACTGCTTGATATGAACTTTGGAGCTTCTGGGCTGACAGTTACATATGTAACCCCCACACACGCGCGCGCTCACAAAAAAAAGATCTAACTGATATGTTCTTAGTTTCCTCCTTTTTTCCCAATTATTTCCACATATCATCTAAATCCGCTGCCCTCAAATTGCAACAACATAATTAAATGCGTATTTTGCATTGGCATAGGTTAGGTGCTGTGTAATTTGAGTGACAAGGGTTCTTGAAAGTTTCAGTTGAAGAGCCTTGTTGCGTTATATTTTCAAATGTGGTCACGCTCAACTTATGTCTCTTTGACCCAAAGCTGTCTGACTTAGTGAGGTAGTAGGTTAGTTCTGCCTATGCAAGTAAATTTGACTTGTGCCTTTTTGGATTGTAACATCAGATATAATTTTAATAGGTCTATGAGAGGTCAATGAAGATGGAGGCAGACTTGCGAGCAGTCGAGGAAATGAGGGCAGAGCTTGGGCAGGTTCGCCTCGACAT
This sequence comes from Leersia perrieri, assembly GCA_000325765.3. Classification (NCBI taxonomy): domain Eukaryota; kingdom Viridiplantae; phylum Streptophyta; class Magnoliopsida; order Poales; family Poaceae; genus Leersia; species Leersia perrieri. The sequence continues at coordinate 13,869,009 of CM002485.1, forward strand.
CCAAAAGTTGGGTGTAGCAAGGCAAGAACTCATGGGTCAGGTCCAGGGGTTCACACAGGACTTGGCTCGATCAGCAGTTGACTTGCAGCAGGTTGCTGCGCTAAAAGCTGAGATCCAGGAGATAAGGCATGAAACACAACATTTAAGGTAGATCCTTGTAAATTTCATATGTACTTTCAATGTTCTGAAAAAGGGTGATATGTTATTTTTAATCTTTTTGCAAACTATAATATGTATATGCAAATTTGTGATCTGTTTCCCACTAAATCATTTTAGCATATGATTTGCACTTATGAGAAAACAATCTCTTGGCCATTTTGTTTATTCATTCTCTTGTGTCTATGAACTTCTTTGGTTTGTCTAGTCAAATTAAAATTTATTTACAATTTACTTTTTTCATCCAAAATAAATCACAGTTTCGCCTGAAGTAGTAGAGAGAAGTAAAATTGCAAGAGTAAAATATTTTTTTCCAAACTTATATGATTGTATTATTTGACCTGCAGATCTGGCATTGAGGTTGAGAAGAAAGGATATGCAGATAGCTATGAGCAGGGACAAGAGATGCAGAAGAAATTGATTTCAGTGGCTGCTGAAGTGGAGAAGCTCCGAGCTGAGGTTGCTAATGCCGAGAAGAGGTCACGAGCTGCTGTCTCTGGAGGCAATCAAGGTACTTACAAACTCTGGATGTTTTTTTTTTCTCTAGTACTGTTGCAGGGGCAAGGGACCTTACTGTGTTATGCAGAGAAACTTGATGTTGTGAAAATAGGATTGTATCTAGCAAAAAGTATATATGGCTGATCATGAGTTTAATCTCTTTCCATGATGCACATATGGATTATAACATCATCATCCTGCAGTGTACGTTGGAGGCTACGGGAATCCTAAGGCCGCATATGCTGCAAATCCATATAATGCTGGATACAACATGAATCAAGTATGTGTCTAATGCTTTGTTTCTGCAAGACCTATTTAGTTTATCCTTTATCCTCATTTCTTGGTACTTTTGAAGGCACATCCTCAGGCCAACACTGCTGATTCTGGTTCCCAGTATGCTCCTGGTTCAACGCACGGTGCCTGGGGCGCCTATGACATGCAGAGGGCTAATGCACGGAGATGATTTTTCAGCTGTAGCAAATTATATGCATACGTGTCTGGCACAACCTGACAGCTTCCATGCAACACTGAATTATGAATGATGTATTATTGTCTCTACTTTGAGTTACATGTACATGTTACAACAATCTCGTAATGCTGATGAGAACTGAAAATTTGCGTAGCTTGCATTTTCCCCTCGCAATTTGCTATTTTAGAGGCCTGCTTTCTGATGCAGTCATTAATCTTTGGTCTATGAGAACAGTCCAGTGGCTTCCGTCAGGAAAGAGAGTGGATTTTACCGAAGTCTGATGTGATGTCATGAATTGAAGTAGGCACGCTTCAAAAATTGTGGTACTAACATGCACCATAGGATTCTACGAGAAAAAAGCATGTTAAATCCCACGAAAGAATCAAAAGGGCTCATGTTCTTTATTACTCCATTTGTCTTATTAAAAAAATAATGAAAATATCATTTATTTTGTTTGGGATTTAATTTTTAATATTTGAAGTCGTTGACTTTTAACCAAATGTTTGACCATTTATCTTATTTAAAAAATTTATCCAAATGTTATTTATTTTATTACGTTGTTTTATTACAAAAGAAATTTTAATCATGACATATAATTATAAATATCTAGATAAATTTTTTTAATAAGACAAATAGTCAAACGTGCTCTAAAAAATCAACAGTGTCGATCATTAAAAACCAGAGAGAGTACTTTATTATCGAAGTACTTTAATATCAAAAGTAGAATTAATAAGTATGACTTATTAATTTTATATTTACACAAGATTTTTGAACAAGTAGAATGATCAAACATTAAAAAAAAAGTCAAAACATCTAAAAACGGAGTAATATAATTCATATTTCAAATAATCGTACTTAAAAGCCCAATAATTGACAGGTGACACTTAATGCATCGCTCCTTTTTCAACAAAGGTCATGTGATCGTACGTCAAAGCCCAACAATTAAAAAGTGACACAAGTAATGCACATCACCGACAATACACAAGGACGAGAACCAATCAATAAGTACATAAATTAGCGAAATAATTCAATACAGAAGTAACTTTACACATGAAAATCATCAAGAATGACCACGCTTTAGTCTACTGTCTCCTAATCTCCTATGCCGCCGCTTAAACATGGTATACTGATGAAATGCAAGTTACATATACGACGCGCACGTAATCTCTAAACCACCACGGGATGTACAAGGTGCAATAAAGAAACATGGAGTATTTCATACAGGCTAACCAACTCCAAAACCAAAAGACCCAAAAGCAAGGCAGGCACACCCAAACTACAGATTTTGGTATGGGAAGTCTAGACTTTCAACTAACAGTTGACAGTTTTATGCCTGTGGGAAAACTTTGTTTGGTGGGATATTTTCACGTCTCTCCACATAGGCAGCCGGAAACCATCCTGCCTTCCCCCTGCATTCTCCTTCAGCCCAGCCATTTGGAGCAATCTAGAGCAGATAAAACAGAAAAGGCAATTAGACAGAAAATTCGGATTGAAGACTGGTTACTGCACTAGACAATCCAACACAATGGTTTGTTGGATAGATGGATTCGTCATATGATACTATATGGATCATCTGGTTATTCCCTCATTGATTGACAATCTGATTCATTCAGAGTGTCTAGAGATTAATTGGTCACATTTCCAGGGGAAGTGAGGCACTAAATGGTCAGCATTGGTAATGTAGAGAATAACTGAAAAATCACATAAGATTCTTTCTACGGGCAATGAGGCAGTGATTGATATACTACTTCGCAAATGAAATGATCACTAGGACACCGACCTGACGAACAACGACATAATCACCAACGATTAAGCTCAGTTCCTTTTCTGTGGAACCATTGAAGTTATGCACCGCCTGCAGTAACAAGAAAGACAGTTAGACATGATATGGAACATGAAATGATTGCTAGCTGATATCAATTACTCATGTTAACCTCAGCGAGGAAGTACTGGGCCTTCTCGGCGCGCTTATGAGAAGAAATAGTAGGTGGTGCAGATTCTCTTTTTTGCTTCTCAGAGGACATCTATAAATAAGAATTATAAAAATCAGAAATGCAAGAGATTTTGACATTTTACATGATAAGCAGAGTGAAAATATTACCTCAGCTTCAACATCATCAAGTATAGCAGCTAACCTCAAATGGAATAACTTTTCTGCCTCTACCTTCAACAGGATAAGTGAACGAGGTAAGAATAAAATTAAACAACTCAATGGTGATATATGAATTTGTTATGGGCTTTGGGCCAGGGGTCCAAGGCCCATGAACAATGCTTGCGCAGTACTGTAGCAGATAGGTTTATGGTTGGTAGAGATAAGATTAGATTGAGTTTCTTAAGGGTCAAGTCACTCCATCTATATAAGGAGGGATTGTATCTCTATTTGGTTAAGCAATGAATAATCAGAATTAGTCTTCCTATGTTCCCAATCTAATCTCCTCTCATCCCAATCAAGCCGACGCCGCCCGGCTGTCTTCTCGGCGGTGTTTACCCCAATGAAATCCAACCCATAACAGAATTATATGCTAAAGGTAGGCAATCTTACCATGCCAACCAGGCGCTGAAGTGTTACCCTTTGCTGCTGAGATTCAACAGCAGCAAGTGCAGCAGCAGCTTCCTTTCCTAACACAGCCATGCTTGCTTTGTGTTCTATCATTTTAGATTCAGACTGTTGAAGCTTTGTAGTGTTCTCAGCAAGTGGAGCTTCTCGCACCCGTTGCTTCCTTCTAGCAATTTCAGCAGACTATATGACAAACAAGAGCAATATAAGATACATAGTGGGGTAAAGCGTTCTGAAGTAGCAAAAATCAAAATTCCTTGCTTACAATAAGAAACAAGTTTCTAAGAGCCTAAGACTTACAAGGATCTCGGCTTCATGTCTCATCCGACTATAACGTTGTGCAAGACCACGGGCATCTTCCAGAGGAGCACCTGTAGCCATAGCCCTCAATGGATCTATGGTCTGAAATGCAAAATAAATGGCAGGACATTTGTAAATAAATTAGGCAAAATTGGGTTTGTAGCACTCAAAGATCCTGTTTTCATTTATATAGCACTCAATGAGGTGGGTTCACTTAAAAAGCACCTAAAAGTGACCTCCGTTCAGTTTTATAGCATTACCATCCAATCTTTCAATTTTCTGCGTTAAGCAGCGATTTAAAGGAAAGTAAGAGACTAATTTTCCCCTGAAACCACTGAATCGTTCCCTCCTCAACGCAGGCTGGATTTCATTGGGACAAAGCTGCTCTGTACTGGTTCGTTCACAGCAACTGACCAGAGCTATACATAACCAAACCAAATTTTTTAACACACGAATCAACAAGATACATTCAAGGTTTTAATATGTGGTTTCAGAAGGAGCGAACAAGAGGAACCAATCTCTTTTGACACTTCATATGCACCAGAAAATTTGCACATTAGAATTAGTGGAACAAGCACGTGATTGGGACATTTCATCCAAAAACAGGTCACTGGGACAAAAGTATACATCCCAAACGCCGACCTCGAAGTCACCACCGGCCGCCACCATCCTCAAGATTGACATTGACACAGGCTGCCATCCTCGAGCTCTCCGAGGCCATGGTAGTTGAGATCGCCATAGGCTGCCATCTTGAGCTCTTCCGTGGCTGTGGTCATCGAGTTCACCCTCTGTTCCCGAGCTAGCCGGCCGCGCCGTCTACGTCGGCACAGGCCGTCGCCCCCAATGATCATGGGGCTGTGGTCGTCGAGAGCGCTCCCAGCCGCAGACTTCAAGCTCCGCCGAGGCGGTCGCCATCAAGCTCGTCCCAAGCCGCTGTCATTAAGGATTAAGCTCGAGTGCTGCCGTTGTCCACGTGCTAATACAAGAAAAGAACGGGGAGTAGGAAGAAAGGGCAACATTGGAGGAGTTAACGGTGGTGGTAACGGAATGCTAAATGAAGGAACGGATGGTAACTTCTGATGCTATAATACTGAACGGGAACATTTCGGTGCTATTTATCAAAAATCATGAACTTTAGATGCTACGAGAACAATTTTGCCAATAAATTAAATGATACCATGCACTCATGCAGTACTAGAGATCTAACATTTCTATTGTACTCCCTCCATTTCCTAATGTAAGATGTTTTGACTTTTTGCTTGCAACGTTTGACCATTCATCTTATTTATATCTATACTCATATAAAAAGGAGTGGTGGTGGTGGCAGTGAATCTGCCACCACCCTCACTGCAAATTTACAAATTAGCCCTCCAACTTCTTGATATTAAAAAACGGTTAAATATAGATGGATATGCACATATAAATTCAAATTAAGGTGACTATTTCGTATAAGAAAAATTGATAACACATACCATAAAAAATATTTGTGTTAGCAAATATTAATATATATTTTATCCGTAGCAAAGCACGGGTATTTAACTAGTTTACACTAAATTTTTGAATAAGACAAATGGTCAAACATTATAAGCAAAAAGCCAAAAGATCTTACATTATGGAATGGAGGTAGTAGTATTCAGAAGGCCTCTGCGATGCAGTCACTTGTATGACAAAAGGTAAAGGGGAAAAACAGTATGTTGCTTTCTATCCAGGCTTAGATCAATTGAATTAGAAAGTTGTGTCTAAAGTCTAAACAAGGCTGTGCACCAGGTAGTGAGACATGATTACTATTTGGTTTGCACCAACAAGTCACATAAAGGATAACTTTGTAAGTTTGCAGCACATTCAATATTCTGGACAATAAATGAGATCTCTAGTGGTCCACTTCCGATGGAAATTTTAGGACATACTCTAATGTAAAGATAATGAACCAGATGGGATTCATTAGCATATCTATATCTAGGCTTGATTGTGCACTTTCAGCATATTAACAATTGACAGAGAACACCAGGAGATTGACTATCTACACAAGCCAAGGTAATTGATTGCTAGGCTTCAGTATTGCATTATGTTGGTGATACAACAAAAAACGGCATTACATCCTGCTATGGTTCAAAAAATTGCTAGACACTAGATGGTCAACAGAGCTAGCGCCTAGGGGCATCTACATGCTGCCTAGGTAGCACCTAGAACCAAGTTGGCCAGCTGCTTCGAAGCAATTCGCAAGTATATGACATACAAAAAAGACAATAAAACATCAATGCAGCAATATTAGGCGCCTTAGGGCTGCGCAGCAACCTAATGCACCATCAAATGCCAAATTGCAGTGGCTATCCGGCGCTTTACACCGACTTTTAGAACACTGGTACTAGCAAGGCACTTCTCATAGACTAGTAGTAGTTCTTAAAGCTACCAGAGAGATCGAGGATGGGTACAGAGAAAAAAAAAACATCCAACAAAGTTACCTGAGAAGATAAAATTCTATTAAAATCTTCATACTCTTTCTCAACATTTCTCAAAGCACCTCCATACAGTGATGCTGCTTTCGCAAGGGCTTCGTCACTGGCACTACTTTCACCTCCATATCTATAACAGTCCTCTGAAAATTTTGTTCCTGTGACCAAAAGAAAGAAAATGTACCCCGTTCACTCATAATGCTGAATTTGGGCAATGCTGTTTTTTTTTTTTTTGAAAAAGAATTCCCACATACATTTTTTAACCATTTCCTTGTCTGCAGGAAAAAGGTTCCAGGCTCAAGGAATTCAAAATTTTATTTGACGGTCCTATTGTATATATTCATCCTTTGATACTGGAAGTGGAGAAAACACTCTCAAAAGTCGCTTCAGAACACTTATTGGCAGTCAAATAAAAAAGCGGTAGTAAATATTGTTCCCTCCGTTTCATAACATAAGACGTTTTGACTTTTTGTTTGCAACGTTTGACCATTTGTCTTATTCAAAAAATTATGGAAGTATAATTTATTTTGTTTGTGGCTTACTTTATTATCAAAATTACTTTAAGCATGACTTATTCCTTTTTATGTTTGCACTAAATTTTTGAATTAGACAAATGGTCAAACATTGTAAGCAAAATGTCAAAAAGTATTACATTATGAAACAGAGGGGATATCAAGTTAGCAGGCTCTAGATATCAATAGTTGAAGTTTCCATTTTAGTATTACATACAAAGCACATTTAGCTAAAGATAACAACATACATGATGGGCACATCCTATCATGAGGCCATCACATGATTTTTGTAAGTGATGTCTAGAAGTTTAGATCAGATGATTTTACAACCAGCCCATTCCTTGAATTAAGCACCTCATAAGTTCTGGTAGGATGGAAAGTAGACATTCTATCTTCCGATCCTTATGTTTCCATCATTCAAGCATAAAAATGATGGAACTATGCAAGAAATCTAAACCTGACATAATAAGCTAATAGATGATAGAAGACAATCAGATATGAACAACATACCCACTTCAACATGCCTGCTTCCAATAGAAACCAAGCCTTCAGCTGCTCGAACAATGTCCTTTTGGAAATCCTGTCAGCATATATGCATGTATTGAGTTTATTAACTAAAAATGGAACTCTGTAAAGAATATCACACAGTCATGCAATCTTCTCTTCTGTATGAACGACTTAAAAACATGATGTAACGAACTGAATGTATGAGATATGTCAAATGGAATATACCAGCAACATCAATAACATAAATGCAATATCAATTTGTTGCCAGCTGATCATATTACATAGCTGATTATGCACTTTTCCTTACCCTTGCAGAACGAGTAGAAGTGTAAAATTTCTCAAGCTGTTGGTGTCTCTGTAATTCCACTTCATCAATTACAACAGCGTCTGAATGTTCATACCCCGTAGTACTGAATTGCTTTATCACAGCCTGAAAATGTTAAGTATAAACATGTAACTTGTAAGCAAAGAAGACTTAACCCAAAATACAACACCTGCTAGCAGGCACTTCAAGGAAAAAATATTTAGTCATTTACAGACAGAGGCATGGTTTTATAAGTGAAATATAAGCCAAAAAGTTTTCCGTGTATATTTTGCACTATGACGGTTGTTGTGCCGATTGGATGACACACATTGAGTAACTTGGATAAATAACGCACGCTAACACTACGTGTAGTGATAGTAATGCTTACAAGCATATTGTTGACCTATTACCAAAATTTTATTGCATAATCTGGTTCTGCGCCTTAATTATGAACTCAATTTTATCATCTCTCCTTCATAAATGCACATTTTCCATTTGCTATAAATAAAAATTGTTGTAAGGCTTCAAATGGAAGCATTATAGGTTCCATCAACTATGCAGAAAAAAATATATCATATTGTGTAGATATGTTTTTCTCCATTTGTTTTAAATAATAACTTGTTGTAAGGCTTCAAATGGAAGCATTATAGATTCCATCAACTATGCAGAAAAAATCTATATTATATTGTGTAGATATGTTATTATGACTTCGGCATTGATGCTATTATGATAGGCACATACAGATAGCCAGAAGGTAACACCTAGCAGTTGAAGGATATTGAGAACAGTGAATGAACTGGATGGGATTTAATGCGCATATGTTAAGATAACCAGGAATACACCACGATGATCTTAATGAACATGGCATTTCATTATAATTTTTTGCTGGAAAAGGCGTATAGGTTCGGTTAAAGGAGAACAAAAAAAACAATGAATTAAGCACCAGTTCTACTAAATGAGGTCTTTCAAAAACAGGGTGCCACAGCCCACAGGGGAAACTATGCCGTAAAAAGGGTAAAAAAATAGCTCTTAGTTTCACGTCCTAACCACCACCCAGCAGATTCATGTGATACAGGAACAGTAATATACATCTTAATCCAATACCCAAGGATAAAAGAACTGAAAGATCCCGGCAGCAGCAAAGCAATGTCGCCATTTCTAGGTGATTTATCATGCGCACAACATCAAAATGGCAACACCAAACCGTCCCCTACTACAATCACAAACGAAATCGGCGAAATTTCGCCACTACAGTATTAACCGTTTCCCCTAACAAACACTAAACATGTGAGACTCAAGGGACAGATCTGGGATCCAAACCTGCTGCTGCTTGGCGACCTGCTCCTTGAACTTGCTCGCCTGCTTCCTCAGCGCCTCCATCCCTATCCCTCCCTACTCACTGAGGTGCGCGCTCGCGCTCAAGCTGGCGCCGTGCTGCTACGGAGATGCGGGTAGAGGCTCGGCGGTTGTCGATGTAGGGCTAAACCCGAACCCGCGGCAGGAAGGAACGGAGGAGGAGGAGGAGGAGGGAGATGGGTCGAGGAATGAAGCGCGAGGGCCGTGGCCGGCGACGGCACACGGCTGAGCTGGGCGAACGGAGGCGGCGGAGCAGGACGGTAGGAGCAGAGAGAGCGAGCGCGAGAGGGCGCGATGCGAGACAGCGAGCCTGAGAGAGAGAGCGCGAGAGGGAGAAGGAGCAGTTGGGCCGGAGACCGGAGCGCCACCGAATTTCATTTTCTTTTCATCATGAAACCATTTACAGGGAGTATAAAGTTATTGGAAACAAAGAAAACATTTTCTGAATTTATTTGAAAAGTTACTGGGATGAATATTTCGAAATTTTAATGGGCTTCCACTTTCAAAAATTACAATCCACTTATTTTAAAAGCTAGTGCTCGTTAATAGTATGCATAAGCAATGTTTTTTTAATATAACTTCCGTTGAAAAGAGTTTTTATTCACGTAAGGACTGAAAGAAGCAGGATTTTAATGGACCATGAAGTTGGTGCTGGTCTTTTTAAGCGACGATTACTTTGCTGTTCTTCAGGAAAATCAAAATTCTTCTCCGCAAGATGATTTCAAAGTTTAGATGCAAGATATCTATGTTTCACCATGTGCCTAAGGATGAATAACATGGCAAAGCGCGACAGTGGCAACACTAAGCTAATCACCCCTATGTAGTTATGAGCCGAAGATATAGGTCCATCTCCTAGGTAGTTGCCCTTCCGCTATCAACGTGTGGGATCAAGCTCATCAACCAATAGGTTTTACCATCACCTCTAAACTATAACATCTTGGCATGACGACAGTGAGCAAGAACAAGATTGACCAAAGAGGCATACTAACTCTTTAATTCAAGGGAAATCCTCGTCGCCTAGATGAGTTGCAAAGAGCATGATGCACTGATCTTTCAATGATCCATGCCATTGGCATCGAGGGCGTGTGGCACAAATATGAAAGAGGGGATTCTGGCAAGAGGATTGTGAAGCTTTATCTCCCATCTAGCCTACGTTAATGGCCTGAGAACAGTGAGACGGTAATTTACTATCGGGTTTGTATGTACTTTTTATCGATTTCAACATGAATAAAACTTAGTATGCGTTCTTTTATCGGCACAATAAGAAAAACATTTATATAAAGCGCGCGCTCTCTCTCCCTCCCTCTCTGTCTCGGTTTGTGTGTGTTGGCTAAATTGGACATGTATTTGCATTTTATCCAAAACCTAAATCAAAACTAGGATAAGTCAATAACCTCCCAAACCCTGGTTGTTCATCCCTGGCAAAGTTTCATTATATTATGAAGTTTAATCGACATGTCACTACAAGTTCAAATGACAACCCATTTTCGTTAAGAAGTTGTGAAATTTCATCATAATCTGATGTTAATTTGTTACGGGCTAATGACAAAATGGCTTCGAGGTAGAATTTCCGTTTGTGATTTACATTCTACGATCCCAGAGAGATATTCGTCACATTTTACTTATGACATAGGAGATATTCACCACCAATTTTGTCATAGACTGGCCCAGCATGCTTACGCTCACCATATGGTCCGATGAATTGTTTCCAACTAGCTAGCTATCGGATGAATGCGTAGATATTGAGAACATGCATACCGAACATTCTAGTTGGTTTCGAGTGTTATGTACCGGACTACTGTAGCACAAATGTATTTGTTAGCACACGGTGAACCAGTGATTTTAGAATGAACTTCATCAGATTAACGAACATTATTCATACATACTATATTTTTTTATGAGATGGATTTAAGATACTTTTCAGGACATAGTTTTATCCTTGTATAGGAGGGAAGAAGGATGACAAGCTACATGCCAAGTCATTAATATACTAAACACTATTTTCTCCAGCATAGATATGCATATATATCCATGCGCTCCTAGATTATATCCTAGTAAGTATAGATGGACATGTCATTTAACACGTGTGAGCGCGTCGCAACTCTCACTCAAATAGTAAAGTGATGCTATATTGCTAGACTAAGCTCATCTAACATAACGTTAGGGAGGCTTGATGGCTGATATATGGGCCCCGTCGCCTAGGGCCATATGTCAGCCTCAAAGTTAGAGCGCAATAATAGAGTTAGGGAATCTCCTTCTACATTGTCCCTATATATATTGATGTACACATTACATGGGCCACGTTTAGCTTAGGGTATAACGAGCAAAGTCTTACAATGATCAACGGGTTTTAAATTCCGATTCGCCCAAGAGAATGAGATAGGATAGTTCAACTTCATATATATTTTTTTGCGCATGATTGGATTTAATGTAAAATGTCATGAAATTCTCTAATAAACTCCAAAGTAAATTACACTTTTGCACCATGTAAAACATATTTTTGTTTTGCTTTGCATCGACTTTATATTTTCCCTTTGCACCGGGTACATTAATATAAGTTTCACTTTGCACCGGGTTAACATCAAGATAAATAATTAAATCTATATGATTTTTATGAACAATTATGAATTAAACTGTGTGAAATCTAACTTAAGTTTAAAATATTTTATAAGTCCATTCATGTATTTTACAAGATTTTCTTTGAATTATATGATATAACCCGGTATAAAGTAAAACTTATTTTGATGCAGATGCAAAGTGAAAGTATGCGCTAAATGCGGTGTAAAATGAAATAAGATATGTTTCTCCAACGCAGAGCGTAGTTTAGTTGTTATAAATTGGCCCATTACGTGCTATAAGCCTATAGTTGGGCTTAGCCCACACAGCTCAGGATGCAGGTGGGCCGGGTCGGGTCGACCCAACTGCCAAGGTCTGGCCCATGATAGCCTCATTGATTTGCTGCCCACCTGCATCCTGACACACAAGCCCATCGAGGTCCAGCATCCCAATAATTCAACGGCAAAAAAAAAAAAAAAACTCTCCGCACATTCAACCGCACGAAATTCAAACTTTTCCCCTCTTCCACCTCCACTCTCCAGGTCTCTCTTCACACACAGCACAGATCCGCACGGGAGCGGAGAGCTCCTCCCAGCGATCGACGAGAAAATCCGAAGGTTTCCGCAGCAGCAGCCGCCGCCGCCTCCGCCGCATCCAGGAGATGGTTCTGCTCGCCCGCTCCCCGGCGGTGGTACCAGCGGCCGCCGCCGCCGCAGCCTCCAGCCCGCTCCGGAGGTCGTCGCCTAGGGTTCAGCAGGAGGCGGCGTCCCCTCCTTCCGATCCCATCCTCCCGTACATCAGGTAGATTCCAATCAGCCCTAACATCTAGCTTCGCCTTTATCAGTGAATCAGTGTGGGAGGGATCTCGCCGTAGTTGCGTGTGATTCTTGTCTCCCAGGTTGTGTAAGCATGTGTGCGAGGACAGCGCACCGTGTTTCTGATCCGATGTTCTGTAGTTAATTAGTTGTACGATTTAGCTTCTGTTGCTCCACCTCCACAATTTCGTCTCTAATTTCTCAGTTAGAACGAGTGGTGGAGCTGGGAGGGATACGTGTATGAGGACGTGGGCCCGAAATAGAGAAAAGGGTATGACGACCACTGTTTGGCAACAATAGAAGATTAGAAGTAGTACATTTTAAGGAGATACTGTGTTTGATCTCTCGTAATGCCTAATGTTGTGATGCGTTTGGTTTTCGAGCCTATTTGTTTTGTGCAGCTAGATTGCTTGCTCATGTGCGGACGATTCCTTTATCAGTTTATGTACTACGACAAGAAATCAAATACGCCTACTCTCGATGCTCCTTCAGTACCAATGTTCTGCTTTCGATATAAGCCACGGATAGGTCCTTTTGGTCTAAAACTTGTATATGCAGATTTTTTATCCAATTTTTTTTATATGCTGTTCCTTGTTCTATTATGTCTATAATTATAAGATAAATCTAATCTTTCATGCACATGTTGGAATTCATGCATAATTTACCCATGTATCGATGCGGTTTCTCTGTACTGGTGCATCCATTCAGTTATGTTAGTTTCTGATTTGGTATTCAGGTCTATCAGCAAGGCTATGTGTGAGCTCGGGACAGGCCCAAATTTAGATGCAACAGCGCTTGATCAGCTCAAGATTTATGTAACGGAATGCATTGATAAGTACGGTGACGATTACCAGTACTCCACTGATCCCCGACTCCTCAAGATCTGGATCCTCTATGTAATTGATTGATCTTGAAGTTGCAATTCTTATCTTATCCATTTTTTTCTATTCTTTTGCTCATCTATCCCCTTTTTATTCTATGTTAGGCGGATGCAATCGGTGACTTTGATAAGGTGTATAAGCAGTTAGAGGAGAAAAGAATGTTTTTGGAGCATGCACTGCTCTATGATGCATATGCACTGTTTCTCTGTACTAAAGGAAAAGTGCTGGAGGCTGATAAGGTGTATCAAGTTGGTATTTCCAGGTTAGTATGACTTGAAAAAAGGTTAGTATGCACCTTTTTTTTTCCCTAAAAAAAGGTTAGTATGACTTGAAAATATTTTTCTGTTGAAGTAAATTTTTTGGGCAGCAGCAACTTGATGCTGTCAAATTTGCCATGTTGATTTGATGACAAATTATTTTATGTTGTACCAGAAAAGCTGAGCCACTTGATCATTTGAAGAAGATGCATACGATATTTTTGAAACACCTGGAGAAGATTGTAGAAGAAGCAGATGCCGATGCACAGGTATGATAACAATGTGGTGGAATGACCATTTTTTGAGTCATTGATATGTTGAGCTTCACACTTCTGTGTATCAGTCAAATAGTTCACATATTTATTCCTGAAAATAATTCACATATTTAAAGTTCAATTCTATTTTTTTAATATTCAGGAGATTGCTGTGTTGTAAACTCTGTTCCAAGTTGTAAGAGGTTTTAGCCTCTTCATCTCTCATTTAGACCCACTAATATCCATATGAATATAGACACATATATATAGCACATACATTGATCAATGAATGAATCTATTTAAAAGCTAAAACATCTTACAATGTGGATCGGAGGAAGTAGTATTTTAGCTGACTCGCAGGTTTGTAGTATTTGCTTTTAATATTATATTTTTCTGTGGTGAAGAATTTGTTTTTTTTTCCCAAAAAATGGTTAGCAAGCAACAGGATGATTGTCTTCACATTTCTGTGCTTGTGAATTGAGACACACTCTTTCACCTAGCCTAATTTACATAGTCCATTCATTTATTTGCATGTTTGCCTGTTGTGAACTGAATATTGCTTTGATTTGAGGTGAAATACATTGTTATCTACTTTGTACTTGCTGATTTTTACTAAATTGTAGCCTTGTACATCCATAATATATAATTCAACTTAAATAATTGACGTTTTTTTTTACGTTTTTATGGAAAGAGTTTATGTTCTTTCATTTCTGCAACTCTATTTTTGCAAAAAGAAGTTAACATGCTTATAGTTGTTTAAAGTGGCTAATTTTGTTATGTGTTTAGTTGGGAATGAATTTCAGGAAGTACTTTTCACTGTTTCTTCCTGTTTGTGTATTCTGTTATGGGCTTGTCTCTGAAATACATTGGTTATCCAATATCAGATTGGTAGGATCGAGAGAGCAATAGAGCATTTGCATAGCTTTAGTGCAGTGGTGAAGCCAGAATGTATATACAGGCGGCTATCAGATAAGACTACCAACCAAGCAAATACATAATGGTTTTTTTATGGTTAAATTCATAAATAATAAATATATAGAGAAAAATCGAGCAAAATGCACTAGTAAAATAACCAGCAATGTAGGATCATTACTAGATAAAGAAACATGAGACAAGCAATTTCAACATGTTCTTGAAGAATAATATATAACTCCCTTAAGCTTGTGAAGTAATCTATTGAAATATTGTTATTTTATTTCTTTTACTTCTCATTACTGGTCATTATTGTGCCCAAATTTATTTTTTTTCACAGATATATGATATATCATAGTTGCCTAATGCACTTTTTCTTTATGGGTGTTTAACTGTACTAACTTCAATATTGTTACCGTCTGCTAGCCCAAACCATCAAAAATACAAAAGATGGAACCTATTTTGGTCGATCCATGGTCCGGCGCTACTATGAATAATTTATTGGAGAAAATCAATGTTAGCCTGAAGAAATTTGCTGTAAGTTGCATTTACTCTATATGATTCTCCAGTGTTTAGCTTAGCTCTCATCTTGGACGGTTGCACAAATCCTTGACAGGGCTATCATAAGAGCAATAAGGTCTATCCAGGAAAGGTGCCCTTAACTTCGTCTCAGAATGCATTAAGAAACAGGGTCATCGAATTAGGTATAAACTATAATTTCTTGCTTGACAGTCTTTTACCAAAAATATAATCATATTTTTAATTTAGATAGTTCATGATCAATGCGCTGAAGTCACATTTGTTCAAAAGTAATGATTAAAAAAAGAAATGCTGTGAAAGTCATTATACATAGTTTCTCCTCAAAAAAAAGGAAGAAATATACCCTTTTTATTTTGAAATATCCGATCTGTATCATTGACATAAACAAAGTTTAGTTACAAACCCTTTTGTTGCACCAAGGTGGCAGAAAGTACCAGATCAAGGGTTCTCCTGGTACTGGTGCTTTTGCGAAAGTGTACAAAGCCAGTGTCGATGGTAATACGGAAGACCTGGTTGCCTTAAAGGTGAGTCGTGCTTCCGGTTTGTCTTTCTGAAGCCTGCCTTTTTCAGTTGTTTCCGCTATTGAACTCTAGTGCCTGTTTGCAGATTCAGAGACCTCCATTTCCTTGGGAATTTTACATTTATCGTCAGCTTGATATGCGCATATCTGATATCGAGGTACATAAATTATGTTTAAGAAGACCATAAGATTTGTAATTGTAACATTATAATTTACACCGCAAAACAATTCTGCTTCCAGAGACCAAGCTTTGGCTATACTCATGAAGTGCATGTATACTCTGACGTGAGCGTGCTAGTTTGTGATTACCTGCCATACGGAACTCTTCTGGTAAATACTTAATGTATCAAAAAGTTCTTTGAAAACATGATCATGCAAAACTAGCATTTTATGCCTGAACTATCTATGCTATCTAGTGAATCTGGGTTTAATTAGTAAGATGCAAATATTTTGCAGGATGTTATAAATTCTCATATAGTACTTGAACGCCATATGGATGAAGTTCTGTGCATATACTACACTATAGAGATGTTGCGTATGTTGGAAACACTGCACAGCGTTGGTATAATTCATGGTGATTTCAAGCCTGACAATATGCTAGTCTGCTACCCAAGGTAATCAACTCAGCTTACAACACTGGATGGAGCCTCATCCCTCTTCCTCTTGTGTTCTCTGACCCAAACATGTGCTACACAAAAATATTTATCCAGTGACATGTTTACATTTCATAAAAATTGACAGTTTTATTCTAGTTGCCATATTTGTGCACCAGTCCATATTCTATTGTTATTTGTTATGGACAGATCTTGTTGTCATTTTTGTGGATGGTGATGCCTATCCTGTAAATATATTATTCCAAAGCTTCACAACTATCTACAAAATTAAAACACAACTATCTGTATAATACCGATTTAGTACTGTTTTCAGTGAATACATTTGAAATGGATGGTCATAACAACAAGCATGTTGGTGAGAGGTCAATTTGTTGGCCCCGGATGTTGGGTTTGATGGGTGTAAAGATCCTTGCTGATTTACTACTGTTTTTATTTCTTTCTGAGTGATTACTGGAGTCTGCTTGATGGCCCGAAAGGTGATCCTCTAACTTCGAGTTAGAGGGACTCCACCACTGACATGTGCGCCTCATCGCCCCTGGGCCCTCCATGTTCACAGATGTTCTGATTTTTTTTTTTTTTTTTTTTTTGGGGGGGGTCATTTTTGTTGTGCATTTGATGCTGTTAGTCAAAACTCAATTAGAACTCATCTTGTAAATCTATTTGTACATGTTATTTCTGAAAAAAAAAAGAAAGAACAAATCTGATGTCTAGTGTCCATTCCTTTTTGTTCACCCTCACCAAGTCTTCATCAGCTCAATTTTTAGCCCTTGTCTTGACATGTAATTTTTGTTCATCCGTGTTTTTGTTTTGTATGTGATCTGTACATGCAGTGGAGATTTCACAGACGAAACCTTCAAAGGTGAGACAAGATCCGAGCGGAATCAGGTCAGCATCTCAATCCCAATACGCCGGGAAACTTGGCTAGAGGTTCAGGATCCCCTCTCCTCTCCTGATGCTTATGAAATTCCTATTCCAGGGGCTCTGCCTTGTTGACTGGGGCCGTGGCATCGATCTAAACCTCTTCCCAGCCGGCACGGAGTTCCAAGGGGACTGCCGAACTTCTGGGTTCAGCTGCGTCGAGATGCAGGAAGAGAGAGCCTGGACGTTTCAGGTCTGTTGCCCTTCCAAGTTACTATACTGAAAACCTCCCCACTGAACCATCTCTGAAAGCAACCCTTGCCTGACGCTGCGAGTTGGTTGGTTTGTCGGTTGGTTTCTTCTCCTGCAGGCTGACACTTACGGCCTCTGCGTCATCGCGCACATGATGCTCCATGGGACGCAGATGAGCGTCGAGAAGTCGCCCAGGCCCGGTGGAGGCTACCTGTACCAGCCGAAATCGCCGTTCAAAAGGTTCTTGCTGCCATGACTTAACTCTTCCATGTATCGTGTCGTGTGTGATGCATGATTATTCACAGTCTAAATAAATCAAGACTAGATCGCAAGATGCATAATGTAACAGGAGATGTTGCTGCAATTTTGTCCTTGACAACAGGTACTGGAACGTGGAGTTGTGGAAAAACCTCTTTTCCACGCTGCTCAACGCGACATCCAACGGCAGCGACGCGGCCGTCCTCCGGAGCCTACGGATGTCCTTCCAGGAGCACCTGTGCAGCAACCGGCAGCTCGTCGGCAAGCTGAACCAGCAACTGGCCAAGCAGAAGACCACCTTGTGCTTAGCCTGATCATTGAACTCGTTTCATCGATCCAATTATTCCCTAATTATTCCCGATCCCTTGATATTGCCTGTGTGTAAAGTATATATTCCTTCGTAGCTTCTCAGTACTTCAGTTCTTTGCGCGTGCGGTAGTAATTAGCATACCACATGTCGGCTTGAAACATCTATTGGCCCAGATGGATGGAAATTGCTGTGAAAGTATTCCCTATACAAAATGAAATTGCCATCGCAGTATGCTGTTGCGTATAGCATCTTCGTCGTCTGATCGTCTCCAACCAGCTGGAAGGAACCACAACTTTATTAGGTAGTTGCTGACCCCATACCACATAGTTCCGGCAACCACGAATGCGTCTGTCACATCTAGGATTTTTGGCGCAGTGGTCGTGATCGTTGAGTTCGGTACGGCTACGGCGAGAGTGCAGAGATTCTGCGCAGGGGGTGACGAGCGAGACCAAGGGGAAACGGACGGGAGGCTAGGCTAGCTGCTGTGTCACGACGAAGCAACGAACGTACGGCGCGGGAAGTCAAAACGGGCTCGCGATGAGATGAGGCAGTGATGAATGATGTTTTGTCTTTGGCCACAGGACCAGGCCAATGTAGACCGTGCTCGGCCCGACCGTCGCTAGCTGTTCTGTTCGTGTGGTCGCGGAGGCCGGCCGTCGTTGTCTGGTCGTTCGATCGATCGGGTTATCGTGACCTGTCGTAGGACGATGCAAGGGGATCGTCACACGCCGCGACTACACGATAGAGCTATTATTAAACGTAGGAGGTCCGCTTGTACGAGGACAGTCACAGCCTCACAGGCATATATACGCTGGTTGTGGCGTTGTGCACGGGATGACTTCCTGAAACGACAAGTTGCATGTGTTGTGTTGTGACATCTTATTTGTCCATTTATTAGTGTTGTTCTCAATGTTTTATAACCATGTCGTTCTAGGATTTCTTTCTTCATTTTCAATTCCTTTTAGACATTCTTATTAATCATACTAGTGGTTGGACTTATAATTTTTCCTTTTTTTGGATTAATGTGAGAATTTAGGTCACGAGAGTAAACATGGCGACCCCTTTTTATTATATTATTAACATGGAGTAAAATTTCTAAGAAAGAGATGCTTGCCCCTCTGGCCGCTTGCATTACATTGTGTTTTTGATCAGATTGCATTGCATTGTGTTGTGCCCAGCCCCCATGGCTGAAGCCCATGGTCGTGGGTGTGGCAGTCAAATTCATTTTGTGTCGATGACAAGGATATGGCTCCTCTGCCTTTAGGTAGTGAAGGCAGAAGCGAACAATATTTTGAGTCTTGCGCTATAATAAATAACAATGTCTTACCTTTATTCACTATGTATACAATACCGTACAGTTAAAAAATAGTAAAATCACTATGCTAAGTCACTCTGTACAATTTACTATAGTGGATTAATCTGATCCGTTTGTGGTGGATCGGACAGCACTGTTCCCCTCTATCTATCTTTAGCTGGTAAAGGCAGATGATCAGTTTCCCGATGACAAGGGGTTGTTGAAATGTTGGTAGAGGGGTTAAGGTCGTCTGATGGATTTCTGATACTTCTGGTTATACGTACGTGGCCGCTAGATCTGGCTGGCCATCCCTGGTGAAAAACTGTTACTCTGTTACTACTAATTCGGGCCCATATATCGATCGGAACTACTATCATATATAGCCTCAAATCGAACTTCCTATACTCCAGCACCGACCTCTCACACGTTACAGAAAACATGGTAAATTCACACTGGTACTGTGGTACATACTTACACACGCGTACAGTGGCCGACCGAACCAACCAACCTTCCACCAACCCATCCATGGCCAATTGACCATGATCCATCCAGTTGCACGGCCTGCGCGCGCCCCACGCCAACGCAGTCGATCGGTCAGGCCAGCCAGCAGCACACCGACCGGGCTCCCCCATCGTCGCGTGCACCGAAGGTCCGGTTGCCTCCCGTGACCCGCGCACGGTCATCTGCAACGCGCTGCAGAGGCAGAGCCCGATCGATCGATCACATGCCAGCAGCGCCAGGTCCCGCGCCCTGGTGAGCAAGCGGCCGGCCGGGATGCGTGGCGGCGTGGCTCGTTTTTGGCAGATCGGTGCAGTGCATGGTATTGGCGAGTTGGTGAACCCCCGACAGGGTTGGGCCGTTGCTGCGTGCTGCGCGCGTCGCAGGCTACGCTGCATGAGCGCGCGCGCGGCGTGACCACGCACGCGGCCGTACGTAGTTGTGTTCGCGCGGGATGGACGATCCGTGGTCTCGCCGGCACTCGATCGCTGGATACTGACGGGTGGATGGATGCGTGGATGGTCCCTGGGTTTGTACGGGTTGGGTCGGTGGAGTCACCGTGGGCGTATTGTGCAGAATGGATGTAGGTGCGCTCTGGGTAAGAAGAGTACGGATGTAGCAGGGTGTGGTAATAATTAACAGGAGGAAACCAGACCGTAGCCGCGTCGTCACGATGTTTTATCACCAGTGGCGGAGGACGAAAAAAAAAAGGTATGGCTCATGGTAATTGCAAGACACATACACAACAAATTTTTTTCCAACGACATGATATTCACAGGGGCAGAGCTAGAAAATTAAATCACTGGGGTCATCGATGTCAAAATACTCTAATCTTTTTAATATATAGTGTCATATTCATTGGTTAAGAAATTTAACCATGTATTTCACCGAAAGTCATCGGGATCGACCGACCCCGATGTGTACACTGTAGCTCCGCCCCTGGATATTTAGGGCATAAATTAGACCCAACAAATCAACTTTTTTTCTCTACAGTAGAACAATCATTCAGTGAACATGCTTAAAAGAAACAAGCATAGCAAAATACCTCAAAACTGAAGGCTTACAGTCACTAATAGCACCAATACACAATAGATATATAAATAGGCTGTCAAAGAACAAGTAAAGATATATTAGTATGCGCATAACTGAGATAACACAAAAAAAAAGAAAAATAAGTACAATGTAAAGGCATACCAATATAAATACGTTTAATTGCGTCTAGTCACTTTAGGAGATCTAGGCAATTGCATAACTCTATCTTTCTTTTTCTGAAATGCCTTTTTAATCTTTTGAAGGTCCAGTTGTTTGAACATGTCTCGCTCAATGTAGCACACCATTAGATCATTGAGCCAACCATCGGACATCTTGTTGCGCAACTCGGTCTTGATAATCTTCATTGCAGAAAAGGCCCTCTCAACTAAAGAAGTCGCAACCGGTAATAGCAAAGCCAACTCAACAAGACGATACACCAATGGAAACATAACATGCTTCTCAAGTTGAACCATTCTTTTTGCAAGGCTAGCAAAATCATGGCAAATGGCAAACTCATCAAGCCTTCTAACATGATTGATGAATGTTCGTAGTTCATCTTTTATACTCTTGCGATCATCAAAGGAGAAATCCTCACTATAAATCTCCGTAAGCCGAGCAAGTTTATGCACATCAAACTTAGAGAATGAATCTCTTGGATCAAGACAAGAAAAGCAAACAAGCAATTCCGATGATACCTCATTAAACCTCATCCATATTTGATATCGGAATTTCATTTTCTATGCAAAATGCTTTGACCTCTTCAAGCAAAGACTCCCAACCTTCATTTCTCAAATCAACCAAGCGAGCTTTTACATCAGCAACTAATGACATGGCTTGCACAACATTCTGATCTTTTCTTTGCAAGAGAAGAGATAACTCATTTGTAACGCGGAGGATTTGCAACATCAACTTCATAACAAACACAAAGGTAAAAGACTCCATTATTGCAATCAAACCTCCCGCCCTTGACGGATTACGCTCATCTTCATGAACAATTTCTAGAACATGTATAACTGCATCCCACATGGATTCAATATGAAGCAAGGTCCTATAATGAGATCCCCATCTTGTGTCTCCTGGTCTAGCCAATGATTTCTCTTGGTTTCTCCCTCTTCCGGATAGAACCTCTCTACGCTCTAACTTAGCCAAAAGATTCCTACGAAATTGATCAACCAATAAATCCATTCTCTTGCAAGAGTTGATAGTAGAGTTCACAATCATGGACACATACTCAAAGAAATCCTCTATAGCAGAACAACACCTTGAGACAAAAATAACAACCAATTGCAACTGATGAGCAAAGCAATGAATGTAAAAAGCATGTGGGTTCATATCGCGAATTAACTTTTGGAGACCGTTGAACTCTCCTCTCATATTAGAAGCTCCATCATAACCCTGCCCCCTTAATTTTGCAACCACTAGACCATACTCACTTAGCTTCTCAACCAATGTTTTCTTCAATGCCTCTAATGATGTTTCCTTGACATGCTTCACACCCAAAAACCTCTCAATTGCTTCTCCTTTCTTGTTAACATAGCTACATACAAATAGTTGATTAGAACATATACTGAATAGACAATAGACAAAACACAAAAGATGATTCCACATTTACCTTACAATGAGAGCCATTTGTTCTTTCACTGATATATCACGAGATTCATCAATAAGAACAGAGAATAAACAATTATTCATCTCTTTCTTTATTTCTTTCGTGATCCCCTCTGCACAACATTCTGCAAGTTCTTTTTGAATTGTCCCTGAAGTCATCTTGGCATTTTTAGGACATAACTCATCAAAAGCCCGCTTGACTTACTCATTCCTTAATTTGTAACAATCAAGCAATTCTAAAAAATTGCCTTTGTTCAAAGAAGAAGATGATTCATCGTGACCACGAAATGGTTTACCTTGCAATGCAAGATAGCTTACAATACCCAAGGATGTGTCCAAACGAGTTTCATATTTGGCATTTGCTTCTTTGGTGTGACTTGAAACTTTATGCTTTTACACTAGACCTTTGATTATCAAAATCTTGAAGTGCTAATTTAGCTTGATTGTGGATGCTATTAGCTGAACCAACATGCTTTCTAAGTAACATGTAAGCATTCTTCCATTGCTTAAACCCAACTTTTGTAAAGGTGTCATAACCAAACTTGTCATCCATTCGATTATGTTTAAAAAGATAACAATAGAAGCAATAAGCCCTGTTCAACTCTATACTATACTCCAACCAATCATATTTCTTAAACCAATTTTCTTGAAAGCTCCTCTTATCCTTTCCGGCAGGAAAGCTATGACCAGTTGGTTGAGTTGGGCCCCTAGCTATGAAAGCCCTTCTAACTTCATCTCTAATATTAGGAGAAAATTGATCAATTGGAATACGAAGACCCGGATCACAAATAATATGATCCGGGTTGAACTTAGTTATACCTCCAATTTGTTCATCTTCATGTACTTCTTCCTCTTCCACCTCATCCTCCTCAGCAGTCACTGCATTTTCCTCCTCAGCAGTCATTGTATTTTCCCCCTCAGCGGTCACTGTATTTTCCTCCTCAGCGGTCACTGCATTTTGCCCATTTGTCTCTTCAGCTGCAATATCAAAAGAACCAATTGCTCTTCCACTTGCTCAACAATATCTCCCACTGGAGCCACAACTATCACAGCAATTTCACTTCCACGAGTACTAGGGTTACTACTACTACTAGAACCCCAATAGCTTTTCAAATCTGCAAACCAGACACATGAAATTAGCAAAGTTTAAAAGCTGAATCTTTAGTTCTTTACTATTCTAATAAGTATTATCTGAAATTCCCCCTAAAAATTACCTCTCTGCCTTCCCCTTCCCCTTTCCATTCAAATTTCTTTCCATCTTTGAAAAATGGAACTCCGTCGACCGCCGGCCCGCCGCCCTCCTTAGCTCTGCCTCCACCCACCTCCAGGCGCTGACTCAGTGCCGTCGCCCGTCGGCTGCCGGGCGCCGTCCTCCCTGGCCCCGGCGCCCCATGATTCGGCCGGTCAGCCCCTCGCTCGCCGTCGCCGGTCGCCGGCGCAGTCCGTGCCAGCCGCCGCTGCCCGCCGAGTTCATTCCGCCCGCCGTCGGCTTCGTAGTTCGCACGAGAGGTAGTCGGGAGAGAGATAGAGAGTTAGGGTTTGGCTGACTGGCTGTGGTGGGTCAACTGGTCAACTTCAATACACAAAAGCCCAATGTGCTGCCTAACTTAGTAACTAGTTAATGGGCCGTTCGCAAATCAAGTGACTGCTTCGTTGTTTCGTCGTCGCTTCGGCTGTTCGGCATCTCCTCGTGTCGTCGCCCATGGAGACGAATAGACGCCGCCGCGGCCGGCTTCTGCAGGTAAGGGGAGGGTCGGGGTCCTCTGGGCAGGGGGGTACCCGCGGCCGCCGGCGAGGTATGGTGCACGCCATAGCTCGCCATACCGGAAGCTCCGCCCCTGTTTATCACTAAAGATAGTAGTGTTCAAATTAAACAATGCATGTTAAGGGTGGTAAAGCGGTTTTAGATGGCCTTCACCGCTAGATCTGGTAGGAGGAGAGGCGGCGGCGGGCGGGCAAGCGGGGGTGGCCACCGCCGAGCCCGCACCGGCGGCGGGAGAAGCGACGGCGGCCGGACAAGGAAGTGGCGTCCTCGCCCTCCCCTCCGCTAGATCCAGCGAGAGGGGAGGTGGCGGCCTGGCGGGAGAACCGTTGGCCGAGTTGGGGAATCGACGACCTCGCCCTTCCCTCCGCCAGATCCGACCGGAGGGGAGGCGGCGGTGGTGGAGCGATCACGCCCGGACCAGATCGAGGAAGATTTTTTTTAAGAATTTGTAATGAATTTGTTCAAAGGAATTTATAATGTATCTTTATTTTTATCTTGATCTGTAATGTGAATATATGATGTTTTTGTGATGTTTTTTTTTAATTTGTGATGCATTTGATTTTTGGGGATTTTAATGAAATTAATGAGTTAAAAACAATGAGAAAAAAAAGAAAAAAGACCTACCAATCGGAACCCTCTATCATTTTTAGTATCGGTTATTCAACTGGGACTAAAGGTGAACAATCCCGGATTCATAGTCTCGGTTTATGTCCTCGGACTAAAAAGGTTGCAAGCCAGTACTAAAAACCACTTCTACGGCAGTGACATATGTATGTGCAAGCAATTTAATTACACTTTTACCGGCCTACAAAAAGTTTTACATAAGACACATTTTAATCACTTGGGCCTACTTTCAGCCTCAACATTCCTTTCTCCGCATTAATAATAATTAATTACTCCATTCTACTTCCGACTCTCAGCAAACTATAATTAAGTAACACTTTTTTACCAATTAACACGGTGTTCATCCTCTGCGGTCGATCGATCTGGGGACCAAATTATCACAAGCTGTTTAGCCGATCGATTTAATTTAGTCTAGAACTAGATTCCGTCCAATAGCGAGCGACACACTGTTTCAGTTAACCCGGCCTCACGTACGTACTGATGTCAGGTTGGTGGTTATGTGGGCCGGCCAGCCGGCCCGGTAGCGAGATGCACACGCCGCCAGTTCGCTCCTGCAGCCGCTGCACAGCAAGCTACCGGCCGGCTACAGAGTTACTCGCGACGTTGAAGGGACTACTCGGGGTTTTCTTTTGTCCATAAGTACTCCTTTCGTTTCTTATTAATAGTCGATTTAACTAAACCTAATGTGAGACTGCTTCAAATTTAACCAAATACATAAAAATGTAATTATATTTTCAACATAAGACAAACACACTAAAATATATATTTAATTATAAATTTAATGAAGCTAATTTGGTGATATAAATAGTGTACATTTATTTACAAATTAATTTAGTCAATATTAGCGTTTATTTGCTGGCTCAAGTGACTAACCGAGAATTCAGCAATTAATCCGCTGCCCCTAGCAGTACATACGTGAAAAATAATCGAAGCTAGCATACAACTTGGAAGAGACTTACACTAATAGTACAACCTGAGCGATGGTGACAGTGACACCAAACAGGCGATGAGAACTAATACGCTCTCATAGTCAGTTTGCTGGTTTTTCTTTCCTTCTACACGAAATTTAAACTCTGAAACACAACATTTTTTTGAGTAATTTTGGAGTGTTTTTCGTCATGGTATATTTTCACCATTAACTTTTATGCAAAATTTCCTAGAGGGCATCTAAAGTATGTGATCTTTGCTATATGATACCTTTAAAATGCGGCATTACACTAGAACAAGTAAAAATATGTTAATTTACTTATGGACACTCAATGGCATATTAGTACCATTTTTAGTCCGAGCAAGAGAGAAAAACATTCAAGTGACTATTTTCCACTGGTAAATTTTTCTCAAATTTATCTTAATCTCTCCCAATTGTCACTAAAAACCGTAGATCATTTTCCCCACCCTAACCCTGAACAACATTGAAGATGATTCAAATACATTCGAGAAAAATTATCCACGGGCGAATGGTCATTTCGATGTTTTCTCTATAATTTGATTAAGAACAATAAATATGACGACTAATGTCTATTAATAGTAGATTACCATAAACTTTAAATGTGCTTTAGCAAATTTTTCCTAACTTCTATACCACTAATAACACATTATATTTATACGATACAAGGCAGCAATACAAGAAGCATATACATGCAGCAGCAGCCAGCCAGCAAGGGTTCAATTCGATCGATCCATCGATCAATTGCATGAAAATTAACTGGAATCTGAATGTGATGATGGGCCGGGCAGTGCAGTGGAGTGGGGCGTGCATGCGCTCGCGTGCCGACATTCCTTTCTCGAGTTCCGAGCCAACGGATCAATCGATTATCGATCGATCGGGGAATCAGGAATCAGATGCCCCCGGCCGGCCCCCTCCTCTCCTTCTTCCCATCATACTCTCCATCCATCTGATCGATGATCCCTCACCTCTCTCCACAAGCTACGTACCTAGCTTAGCTATCCAGGACCAAGAATAATATTAGTTTGGGTTTTTTTACGGTACGTAATAGTCCTAGATAGGATAGCATAGATGAAGTATATCTGTTAATTTGTATGGTTATTATAGTAATTGATCCATTAACTTAAGAAATTATGCACCACACCATCGACTTTAAACTTTAAATTCATAACATATATTTAGCTTATTTCACAATGAGGTCGTACAGTAAGGATCGTCTTTTTCATACAAATGCTTTATACTATTATATATTATAGGTATATGCTATCATATACTAACCAATAGTATAATTTAATCTCGACAATTTATTTATAAATAATATTGACCAGTATACATTAATATTAGGTACCATAAAGAAGCCCATTAATTTACGTGCTGCTGTCTTCTGGTGACTAAGTATTAGAGCACTAAGTTAGCTACTACCTCCGTCTCAAAATACAACTACCTGAAACTATGAACCTAGATATGTTTCTTGTCTAGATTATTTTAAGACGGAAGTAGTATCTAATTAGTAATTACTATATAATTCTGTTAATTGATGACTCTGCTGTTTCCTTCTTTTAAGGCCAGCGAGCCAAATCTATTGATCTCTTTAATCTCCAAACAAGAATGAGAAAACAGAATAGGTCTATTGCTTTTTTTTTCTCATTCTTTTGGTACACGCAATAGGCATGAACATATAGATACACTAGCTCGTACACAAGCACACTACACTCATACTAGGACATCCACGAATATGCTCCTAAATAACACTCTTTTAAGGATAACGATCAGGGACAAAATAATCCCTGACCTCATCGAATTGAAATCCTATTGACAAAAAAATCGCACCATGGGCACTACTATATTACTCCTAAACAAGACGTCAATTTAGCTAGAGCGTTTTGCTGGTCTCGAGATCACTTGCATCGCATGCACACAAATTTTATGGATTCCTGGTACTAGTACCATTCTTCAGGATATTTTCTCCTTTCTAAAATATAATTAAGGGACTGGAACCACGTATATGGACTTCTATATTTTGGGGCAAATAGAATAGCCTAATACATACAGAGAAATACATGCACATGCATGCAATCAATTTATATTGGAAGTACATATACTAGCTTGTATATCAACAAGTAATAATACTGGTTGTTGAGAATTTTGACTTGAAACATTCGCATGCTTACCAAATTAATTGTATGTCAGCTAACAGGACCAAGTCATTGACGAGTCATGATGCGTTAAATATATCTTGATGAGTATGACTTGTGAGACGACAACTAAAAGACAAGACCAAGCTTTCTTAATTTGAAGGCTCACCTAATGAATTAACTACTACTGATAGATGTATGCCCAATCTTCTTAATTAGTGCCAGCAAAATGTGGCTATGTAGGCAATGAAGGGTCGACAAATAACACCCGATCGATGCAACGTACGTTTTTTTTTGAGGAATCACACATGTGTGTACTAGTTACTTAATTACAAGTATGTATATATGTGTGTGCGGCACTTGATAATTTTAACTGTATATGTTTTTTGAACAACTGTATATGTTATATATGAGCACGTTGTGTATAAAGTAGCAATTGACCCATAGGCAAACTAAACATAGCAGCTTCATGAGTTACTTCTTCATGAATAAAGCTCAAGAATCACACATCAATGATACAAAGTGCAAAGAGACAAGAACAGAATGCTCAACCAAACTCACACACACACAGCTCATTGCATGCTCAGGCCGGCCGGCTATGTAACCCTACCCATGATTGGTAGACAGGGCATCCTTCTCCATGAAGCAAAGCCACAGACAGCAGTCAAAATCAAAAATCCCAGAGGCCTTTAAGAAACGTCATTAGGTTACTACCCCCCCCTCTCTCTCTCTCTCAAATTAAGGTAGAGACTCCTAGACTATAGAAGATCACTGTCTATACAACAGTACTACGTTAAGTAACCAATGCTACTACTGCAAGAAGATCAAGCCACATGCATATGCTCCCTCCATTTCTTAACTGAATTTGCCCATCCTGTTTACAGATCTGGTGCCCACTGATAGATGATCATATAGCTGGCCCATCAATATTTCATTTCATTTCATTTCTGGTCTATATTATTTTCTACTCGCTATGGCATCTTCGTTTCATCATCAGGTCATGGAGTTGGCAACTTGGCATTCCATGTGATGCATGCCACCATCCAATTATATATGTGTGGCATGCATAGCTAGCTAGCTTAGGGATGCGTGTGAGATTCTTGGCAGGAGCCAATCCTTTGTTTGGGCCATCCATTTTCGCTTGCAAGATGAGGATGACGCATCACTTGCGCCGATAAATAAATTAAGCTCCTGTCAAGTAGATTTGCCTGCTGTCCTCTAATTAGTGTACTTTAATAATAAACAATGCATTATGTATTGTTATGTGATTATATTCTCTTTCCACAATATTCTGAGCTCTTCTAAAGTAAATAAAAAAACTAAATTATTGTTAACACGACACCTAACACTGTCATGGAATATGTCTGCAATAAACCTTGACTGACCACCGACTGAATTGACAATATAATTCATATGAGTATCTATATATCACAGTTTATTAATTAATAATAACAGTAAGTTACTAAGAAACTTTCATAGCCATGCATGTTCCATCCTGTATTTCTAAGAAAATAAAGATCAACTAAATAAACAGTACATATGCATATAAAGAAATCAGATTTCATGCATGGTTAATTAATTAAATTAGAGAGATCTATAATTAATTAAACACATAGAGAGCAAGAATAAGTGAAGCAATTAGCATCCATGGAATTTACACATATACAACGTGTGCGCACAGCATTTTCTGCTAAAGAACAAAAATATTCTAAAGACATTATTTCCTCCCAACATTTCAAACCCAAACACAGTCTCTGATCAGGTGGATGGCCCCAAACTGATTGTGATTTCCAATAAACATTCCACTAGAAAAACAAAAGGAACAGACAGACATTCCCCTCCGATCAAACGAGAAGAAAACAAAGAACAATTGACCGACATTCCCCTGGGATTCCGTGCCAGTTTTCATAATAATATAACAAAACTATATACATATCCGTGCATGCAATTTGCACCCAAGCACAGCCTAAACAATGCAATCCGCGTAATACAATCGTTACATAAACTAATGGCACGCGTAGCCTCCTCTCATGTGATTGTGTGTACATGTTCTTCGATCTCTTGCTACCTAATCTTTTGCAGTATTTTGGCTGTCTATTAGTACCCGATAGTTTTTATATTGCTTCTCACAGCGCATGCACACTGCCCCAGCACTGATCTAATCTCTGCCGCCATGACAGAGAGAGATAATTAATTACTTTCATCGATTTGGATTGGAACGTTAGGGAGAGAAGAGAGAGATATGATAGAAGGGATCGATTAAACAAATGTGCTTAGTTTGATGATGGAATGTTTTGAAGGATTTGTGTGTACGGTGGTTGCGAGGAAGATCCACCTGTTCTTCACCTACACGCGATTCTTTTACTCTGCTCCGGTCTGCAGGGTTTTGTGGCTGCCATGCAGAGATAAGGGATTGAAAGAGTGAGAAAGTCCTATTGTTTAATCCGATGTGTTAGGCCGGGCTGCACTGACATTCGACGGTCCCATAGAGCCAGCTGCTCTCTCTCACCCTCTCCCTTTTCATCTCTGTCTTTCCACCCTCTCCATGGGTTTAAGTTTTGGCCGGTAAGCCATGCGTTGGTCAAGCTAATCGGCTAGCTGTGTGTATTCTTGATGTAGAGGCTGGAGGTATTATACTACTCTTCCATTATTAAAACAAAATGCATTGGTTAAGTGCTGTCCCTTTTATATATGTGCCTATAAAATATTTTGCCATCTTACAATATTTAATGAAATCTTATAAGTGTATATATTGGTTTGATTATACTATGAACTAGATGTGCTCATCTGTCGTTGATAGTTTCATCCTTGTCTAGTTTCACATATTTTATGTACGCATACTTTTATCCTTTTTAGTGGCCACATCACCAATTAAAATATGGACGGTGGAATGACAAAGATGGTTAATTAGAGCATGTTATGTTCTTTTCTTCATACACAAATGAGGTCTTGTGGTTTTTAACACACACCATCCTGGCTTTGAAGCAATATATATATAGCCATATAGGGAAAACACTATACTACCTCGGCCACTATATTATCTCTTAAAATGGATTGGAACAAATTGAGATTTCAGATGCAAATAGATAATATCGCTGTAGAAAACGAACGGGATAGTAGCCATGTAATTACACATGCTTCTCAGTGTCAACCTCTAACATGTTTTCCTGTGTGGCCCAAATTCACATTAAAAAAACAATTTTCTTTCAAAAAACAAAATTTAAAATATGTGTACCTCACGGGTGTCTCTATTGATTTATCAAGCCATTATATTGTTTTTAGGAACAAGGCCGCGTTCAGTTCCAAATTTTGGACCTTCAAAAATGTCACATCAATATTTAGACACATATTTAAAGTATTAAACATAGACTAATAACAAAACAAATTACATATTCGGACTGTACACCGTGAGACAAATCTTTTGAGCCTAATTAATCCTCATTAGTATATGTTGACTACTGTAGCACTTATGGCTAATTATAACATAATTAGGCTCAAACGATTCGTCTCGCAATGTATAGTCCGAATATGTAATTTGTTTTGTTATTAGTATACGTTTAATACTTCAAATGTGTGTCCAACTATTGATGTGATATTTTTGGCCAAATTTTTTAGGGAACTAAACACAACCCAAGTCAATATACGTCAGACAAGCCACCTTATTTGCGCCTTTTACGTACCTTCAGTAAACAATCAGCTATCACAATGATTTTGTGGTTGAATCAAAACTGTCCGGATTGTTACTGTTTTACAGAGTACTAATTTCCACTAGAGAATGCATTAGATTGTCTGCTAGCTGCAGGTGCGTGAGAACAAACAATGTATGCTCAATCATCCACATTGTATATGCATCGACTAAATCACACATTATTCATCCTAGTACAATAACGTAGGTTAGCCCATGCATTGCAGCATCCATCCATTTTTCACATGCCAATCGATCGAGCTTGATGTTGCTTGTACAAAAGAGTGGACCGATCTAGCTAGCAGCTGGAGCCATCGTGTTATATATTTCCGCGACAATTCACTCAGAAATTTCCTGCAGAAACAACACTATACCTTAACGAAAAAGCCCCATCACACATCACCATCCTCTACGTACTTTGCATCCATATATTTTCGTCAGAGACAACATAGGCTCTACATCTGCATGCATGCTGTCATGCTGCCTCTCTCTCTCTCTCTCTCTCTCTCTCTCTCTCTCTAACCATAGCCTTGTTCCATCCATGCATGCATGCATGTCTGCCCTAGCAAGCTTTGCAATTAGCTAGAGCTAGAGGTGGACCATCCAATGCAATGCAATTGCAAGCACAATGAGAGAGAAAGAGAGGGATAGATTCCAAGGAGACAAGCATGGCAGCTGGGGGAGGGGAGGGAGAAGAAGAGGAGATGGCAAATGTGGTCCTCAGTACAACTGGTCCACATTCTGGCATGCAGCTAGCCATCAGCACTTTGGGTGGGATGGTGGGGTGGTGTGGAGGAGTTGGTCCTCACTCATCAGTGGGTGTCCAGTGGAGGAGGGGAAGGGAAGAAGGCCGGTGCATATGCTGTACATGTTGAAAATCTAGTACACACACAGTGACAGTACCACCACTGATTATCAACTGGATGCTGGCTGCTGCTGTTGCTGCATGGATGGATACCCAATTGCCCATGGACCAGAGAGAGAACAAGAGGGGGCCCTGAAATTAATCTGGTTAAATCAGGGATGTCATCATGGCTAATGAGGCTGATTATTATGATGACATTGACTATGATGATGGCTTTGGGGCAACTAATCCACATGCAGGGCATCATATCATGGTGGCAGCAGAGGTATAGTCCGTGCATATGGGTCAGAGACTGTTGGGAGCATGACTAATTTGCTCTGATTAGCTAGCTAGGTATAGCAGCTCTGACCATGCAAATCTGACACCTCAACCTAATCAATTATTCACTGATCAATGGGCTCGATTGATCCAGCAGCGGTGTAGCATGCACTGGTCTAGGATATTGTTGTTCTTGTTCGACCGAACTCCCCTTTTCTCCACTCGGAGATGATTGATGTTGCGAAACACAGAAAAATATCCGGGCCGTTAACACGGTTGCTTTTGCGTTAAAAAACAGATTAGTTATAATTGACTGAGTGATTTTACGGTACTGTTTGATAATATTAGAAAATTTTAGCCATAACGGAGACACAGATTTAATGGTGCTGATTGAATTTTGCAATTTACTAGTGATAGTTTTGCAATAACAATTTAAACTACTGATAAATTTGCAGTTGGCCGTAAATTTTACTCTAACAAAATATGATATTCCTCATATCTTATAAAGAACGACAGCTCTGATACCACTTGTTAGGAAAATCGTGGCATAACGAGAGATAGATGTAACATGGAAAACCCTTACGCGAAAAACCACGAGCAACTATCAGTATTAAAGAGTCGATATAAAAACACACGCAATAGAACAAGTTGTTGCATCTTTCCCGTGCGGCATTCAAAGGATATATAAAAATGGAGATTGTTAGAGATACGCATCTCATGTATTTTGGATTATATTCCTGGTAGTAGGATTAGTTTCCTATTAAGACTTTTAGTCTTTTTTATTATGACTCATCTATTTTTACTTTTTATATCTTTTGTATGCCGCATGGGAAAGATGCGATAACTTGTTCTATTCCGTGTGTTTTTTATCAACTCTTTAATGCTGATAGTTGCTCGTGGTTTTTCGCGTAAGGGTTTTCCATGTTACATCTATCTTTCGTTATGCCACGATTTTCCTAACAGGTGGTATCAGAGCTGTCGTTCTTTATAAGATATGAGGAATATCATATTTTGTTAGAGTAAAATTTATGGCCAATTGCAAATTTATCAGTAGTTTAAATTGTTATTGCAAAACTACCACTAGTAAATTGCAAAATTCAATCAGCACCGTTATTTGAATGGCATCGTTGCCAAAAAAAGAAGGCCATATATGAGATTAGGTCATTTCTAGCTAGCTAGCTAGGGACATAAATTTGTACTCCAGGGTTAAAATATTTTCCGAAGACTATAGGTCAAGTTCAATTCACTATTGTTTATGGTTGTGTTACTGTTTGCACTATGCTTCAATTCCGAGATATCGGGGGAAAAACTAAAAATTACTTGACCAAAGGACAGAATTACCTGAGCATAAATTTATTCACTTATTATTACACGCATCGATGCGTGGACGAATGATGACAATTTCTAGAACGTACAGTACAACGACAGTACATACTACATGCATTTGCATACATGCAAGCGTATATACCACTGTACACCCCTACATCGATGTAGCCAAATCATTGTAGGCCCGGGTGCATGCATTGCCTACCACAACAATGGCCTCTGGTCCAAGCTATATCTTGTCACTATATACTGTACACGACAATGTATTCTCTACGTACGTACGTACGTTTGCATTCATGCATGCATGAGATGCCTTGTACGCATATGTAGTACGTGCGTATAGTACTGTATAGTGTACACATGTATGAAGCACTGGTGGCCGGTAGGAGTAAACAGTGCGTGCACTTATAGTCTGATGCATGCAGGCAGCCAGGGGCGGAGACAAGGGGAATGGGACATTTAGGGCTAGATCCCATTAAAATACTATAAAAAATCTATGTAATTTGTGAAAAAAAAATGAACTCTCATTAGCTCAGGTCGATCTACACGTAAAATTTTCTAGATCCGCTCCTCGATGTGGTAAGTCGACGTACGATCTGCCAGCAGCAAAGACACAAGAGCGATCCACCTTAATTAGGCTTGGCAATTAGGCAGGACGGGGGCTGGTATGGCAGGAACGCCCCTGCCCTGACCCCCGACTTATACACCCGGCCATGACCCCGGCCCTAGAGGGAAGATCGGGGGAAAATTTGTCCCCACCCCTGGCCCTGCAGGGCCCATCCCCCGACTGGGGCCCAATGCCCCATAATGGCAACGATGCCGATTGGAGAGGTGCGGTTGGTCGCTAGAAGAGTAACAACGGCGAGGGGCACCAGCAAGGGCGCGGGCCAAGAGGAGGATGACACGCGGCGAGGGCGTTGGCCGGGAGGGGGGCGATGCGCAGCAAGGGCGCCGGCCGAGTGAGGGATGATGCGCCGACGAGGCATCAGCTGAGAGGGGACGACAAGCCAGTGAAGGTGCCAACCAGGAGGGGGATGACGTGCAGCGAGGGAGCCGCCCAGGAGGGAGACTACCGCCGGTGACAGCAGGCGTCGTCCTGCAGTGTCGGCGGCCTAGCAGGTGGCACGGTGTGACGGCAATCGAAGACTACATGGCGAAGAGGGCTGCGGGCGTGTGGCGCTGGACAAGAGTGGGGATGGGGTGGGGGCGGCGCTGGTGGAGTCGGCTACTGTTTTTAGGTGTCTTCATTAAATGGGCCTTGTTGGTCTTGACTGTCAAAATTTGTAGGCACATATATACCTCTAGGGTCCCCATGAGGTAGCCCGCGCATGGATTACTACCCCCAACCCTAGGAAATATTCGGGGCCTGGCCCCGATCCCTCGTGGGTGGGAAATCAGCCTCACCCTCTCCTCTAGCAGGGGAATTGCCAGGCATAACCTTTGATCGGGCATAGGTGCCGTCGGGTGCATCCACCGGCCGGCCGGCAAGTCTATGTATACGATCGAATAATGTTCGTATTATGAGAGCTATGTGATTTATGTACGAGATATAAACTAGATATACATCCATTACAAGATAGTACCAATCAAATAAGCAGCCTAGATGAGACAGCGGCGCCGTCGAGCCTAAGTGACTAATAGTAGTGACAGACTATTTCTATATTGAGTGCAATTGGTAGCGGAGATTCATCCATGGCGGCTGTCTAGGAGTAACCCGAACTAGCCAGGAGGTGGCGACTGCCGATGCGCCTCCATGAACTTCTCTTGATGATCCATTGCACGCTCTGCCACTTGTATAGGTTTATCTATTATTTTAACTTTTTAAGATGACTTCTATAACTTCTATAAATTTATCTAATATTTTAACTTTTAATGTGTCTTTTGTCAATCAGATTTAAAATATATCGAAAGTGATATAGGTATATTAAATAATTATAAGGTCCTTCCGATAATGAGACATTTAAGAGACATTTAATGTTCATGACTTGGTTAGATTTAAGTTTGGGTTCGCTCATGGCTCCCAAGTGTCCCATAATGGCCTTGACTAGTAGTGATAAACCCTACAAGGGCACGGTCCGGAAGTCCTTATGTATGCCTTTTGCTAGATAAGATTATATCAAATATGTTGGGTTACATGTTATTTGCATAAATAATATTACAGATACAATTTTTTCAATAGCATATACATGTATGCACCTGATACAAGAGTGGGTTCTGGTGAGGGTTTCTGTTTGTCTATGCATTTATCTATTGTCCAGACAGGTCCAAAATGAGCAAACCACATGGATCTAGATTCCTTTAATGAAGAAAAAATAAAAAATACGAACACTTTCAAATTATATTGATCCAGATTATTTTGGTGTGTAGATTAATGAAACTTTTTAAATGTATTTATACAAATCCCAATTATGTTTATAGAAATACTACTTTAGTCGAGTAAAAAGATAAATATTTATGCCATCAAGTTATAGTGATCTAGAGCATACTGGTGAAGATTGATGATATGTCTGTATATAAAATACACCCATATGTTTTGAAACAAATTTTGATATGTGATATATGTATATTAAATCCAATTCTATGTTCAAATTTAGATCCGTGCAAAATATGCAAGAAATCGATCAGTTGTCAACCTGCAATTATGTGCATGTAAATTTTAAAAACTACAGCGCTATGTTTTTTTACTGGAAACTATTATTTTGAAACTATCAATTAATTTGCTACAACTTCACATAATTAATTCGTACAACACTGCAACAAATGCACGATCTATCACACAGCCTACGATTTTTTTTTTGTTTGAGAAGTTTGAACCCGCATGGCATGCACATTTGCAATACAAGTTGGGTCCACATATCATACATGTATCTATGCATAAATAAATTTAATGTTATTATAGTTTTGTGAAATATATACCTTAGTAAAGTTAAAATAAAGTGGCATTATAGTCTTAAACAAATATGTGCATTTTTTTTTAAAATTCACTCGATCCATATGTGTACCACAAGGTGATCAATATAAGATTGCGGATAGTGATCACCTATCTCATATGGTTTATTCTAATTAAGTGGTACATGTATAAAATAGAGAGGAGTGGGCAAGAATAGTCCGGTCCCTCTCCTACTTAGGGTGGGATACGATTGTCGTTGTCGTTTTCTCCCTGTATACGCGCACAGGAATAATACAGTACTGTACTGTGTATATATTGTTTTTCTTTTTTTTTCACCGTGGACCGGATGACAAACCAGGGACGTGATGACACAATGCACGGTCGTCTCTCCGATTCCAATTTCCCCCACTTCTCTCTGTCCGCTCGATCGCTCGTTCGCTCGCTTATTCTTTTACTGTTCATCGGTCCATTCGTACGTGTCACGCTTACATTTGGCGATTGCGACACCCACTAGCTCGAGAGCTCCAGACCAGACGATTCTTCCCTTGCTTTCCTTGTCCCATTCATGCACACACGCGTCGTGCATTAATCTAATCTAATTAATCTGTCAAACAGAGCGTGACTGGGTTAACTCGAAAGTGATTTAGAACACATCAGCTGATTGATTAATTAATTGATTAATGTGAAACACACTCAGATACATTCGATCTCTCTAGCAAGCTAATCAAAGGAGAATCTCTCTTTGGCCACCACCACACTTGAGTTAAAGTAACACTCTGTGCATATATGTCCATGCAAATATGCATGCATCTGTCATGTATGCTATAGCAAATTTGGAACTTGGAGTTGGGCCAAGCTAAGATAGCTAGCGCTTTCACTGCCGGAGTGGGTGCGTGCTGCGTGTGGTGGGTGGCGCCGCGCGGGGCACACGGCTTTGACCCTCGCGCGCTCGGCGCTCGCGATCGATGGTGCGTGTTGCAATCACGGCAATTTCTTCGGGCGCGCGAGCTAGCTGCCGCTTCCGTCCACACACGCCGCGCAGCCCGCGCGCGTACGTACGTACGTCGACGTCGTCCTGGTTTTTCGGGTTATAGGCGAATCGAATCGGGCACGGATGGTGGACGCCTGATCGGTCGGTCGTCGGTCGATCGATTCTTTTCTTCCCAGCAAAGACACGGCCCGGGGCGGCAGATGCAGTACACACACGCTGAATGCATACAAGAGAAAAAGGCACGGGCACGTACGACACGACAGATGGAGAGATCGATGCTAACTATACGTACCTCCCCCATGTGTGTCCACATGCGCGCGCGCGTTAGTTAATTATTCGACGCGACCTGTCACGGTATACGTACGTACCATGTTAATTTCTCGGGTATTCTCGTACGTGTAGTGCGTTAGTTAATTATTAGCTGCTACGCTGCCTCGGCGGTTTCAACGTCATCCATCAACGAACGGTGTGGACGGACGGACGACGCGCGCGCGACGAGACAGAACGTGGTGACAAGAAGCAACGACGACGATCGACATGAGCGCACGCACACGCACGCGCGCGTGACTGCTGGTGGCTGCGCCGCCATATATATTCGTGGATGTCGCAGCTCGCAACCCGTCGGCACTGTACACTGGTCGTCGTCGTGGACGGGGCCGGCCTGCCGCTGGGTTGGCCGCACGTACGCCCATGTCGAGCTAGCGAGCGATCGAGTGTAATTAAGTGCGCGCGTGACTATGTACGCATGTATTGCACTGTACCTGCATACGTACGTACGCCCGTGGAACACGTACGGAAAAGACCCTGGTTGATGATAGGGACGGGACGGGAGGAACAGCGTCGCAACTAGCTACTTCGGTAGGGACGTACGTGCGTACGGCGTACATGGCTCTGTGTACCTGACAGGTGGACCCCTAATTAATAAGTTAATTAACCGTCATAATTAGTGACGGCAGGAGGATGGAAATGAATGGCTCGGCTGGTCCCTTAATAATGTGTGTCCGTTGGGAGAGGCGTTATAGAATCTGTTTTAATTGCATATAGAAGAAATATTTTATTGTTTCAGGAAAACTTATTTCATCCAACGTTTCAGTAACTAGTCGCCGACCCGTCCGTTGCACGGCCTATTTTTTTTATCAAATGCATGGGCTATTATTATTAATTAATATCCTAATATTCAAATTTTAATAGTATTTGAAAGGCATTTTAGTTATAGTGGTTTAAACTAAAGAGAGAAGAACCTACGACAATTATAACCGTTTAATTATTTTTTTCAAATTGAGAGCTTAATATTTATCAAATCTTGTTATTGAATTGTTGGATACATGAAACTTAAGTGTTTCATAGTAGTATAATAGTTTAAACTAAAGAATTCATGGTATTTTTAAGAGCCTATTGTATTTAACACAATTTTAATACAATTATATATGGTGGTGATAATTCAATCAAACCAACCGATGGGCAGTATATTATTGCTAACCTTGTATAGAACCTATTAATGGATTAAATACATTATTTACTTAAATACATTTACATAATTCATAACCTGCACATAAAAATACTTTTAGTGACTGGTGTGTATGCTAATGAGTGCAGCGCTAGCTCTATTACACATACATCAAACATGGTTTAAGGGCTGAATTGCCGGTCGAGTTAAAAAACACTATAAAAGTCTCAAAATATTCTCCTAATATTTTATTGGCTTGAAAATCTATCCACCACAAAAGTTGTCGAACCTAAGAAATGGAATTATGCAACAATTCGGTTTATGGAAACTTTTCAACACGTAAGTTTGGCCACCAAAACAATCAGTACAATATATTTTAACAAACTATTTACGACTGAAACAGATAATACGGATGTATGGACAAAACAGGAGTACGCGTACCTATACGTTATATGTACGTGCATGCTAGAAATTTGATGCAACAGATTAAGCTATTTTCTGGGCATTAAGACGCCCACAATGTTAAATATAGATTAGTTAAACTATTCAATCTACTGTTAGGATAATATGATCTATTTAATCAACGGTTAGATCTTTCTGGTTAACGTGACAGCTCCTAAAGTACCCAATTAGTATAGTTATAGATATGGCTCAGCTTAACATTTTTTTGCCTATTGATAAAACAATTTTACACCGACTAGTAAAATATTTTTCTATATGCACTGAAACATTTTTTTAACATCTGACGTTTGGCCCGGGAACATACGAAGGACTAATCGTCTCCTTTGAATCTTTGAACGGCGCATGGTTTCACCCACAACCATTCAAATTCTGGTGCACACTAATATTACGTATACGCAAAAGTAGCTTTGTATCACAGCCTTTTGAAATCCATTTTAGCTTATGTTAGGAAGCGTATTAGTGGTTTTGTAGGTGTGTGATGGCGGGTGTGCAATTGTGTCGCGCAATTGAAATAAAAAAGGCATTTTATAGTCTTTTATAGGTACCGAGAGGTAATAAAACTTTAGTGTAAAATTTGATACTTCTTAATATTCAGATATATTCAGATACCGAGAGATATCAAATTTACACTTAAAAGACGGTAAAATAAAAAAATATCGGTTATAATTCCTATCTACTACCGATGCAGTTGTCAATCATTTTGCGGCTGGCCGGCTGTACGCGCAGCGCGCTCATTCACGCACGTACGCGCCGCTAGGCGGCCGGGTGTCCGGGAGTTGTTGGATTGCAGCTTGTCCGCCACCGCGCTGGACATATTCCGGCCAGCCGGCGGGCTAACCTCCTCGGACCGGCTTAATTGCATTGTCGGCTGCCACAATCGGCAAACATGCATACATGACACACTCTGGCGCTCCCCTGCCCTCTTTCCTCCCAGTGGAACTAATCATTTTCTTTGAAAGAAAGTGGAGCTAATCATTGCTGGTTTGGCAAGGTGTTGGCCTTGCTTGGGAAACCCCCCAATCTCGGGATGCACTCAGATCGACCTTGCATCTCATCTCCATCTATACATCTATGTCTATCCACTAGCTCTTTCTCTCTCATGGTGTACAATCCTAGGCTGATTTCTCTCTATTTTTTTTCTTCTCGTGAGAGCAATGCTAATAATTTAGCCGGTTTATTGGCTATAAGATATTTTATAATTTTCTTTTAGTCCATTTATATAGTAATTAGCTCTTCACTATTGATACATGGCCCACAAATCTCTCTTACAAAGTTTTTAGTTATTGTGTCTAAGCGAGCTATAAGTTTATAGTCTGTTTCTCCTCTCTCTCCTCTCATCTCTCCTCCAACTTAGCATTTAGCTAGCTTACAACCAGCTATTAAACTTGCTTTAGTAGTACTCTAATATACTGGTAACTGTTTTAGGAGAACTTTATGTAGGTATCACCATAATGATAGCTAAAGGTTTTTATTTCACTCTACATGGTAGCATTGTTCCTATAGAATTTTATGATAGAATCAAAGTGATTTCATTTTGTTACCTCAGCTGGAAGATGAATTTTTCAGTAAGTGTCCACACCTTTATCCCTAGCCATTGAATTTCAATGTTTCCATTTAATTAGCGTTTCTTAGCTCCACTTTTACAAATTTTATCTTTCCGCTTCAATTATTCAACTAAAACAAGTTTTTTTCTCAACTCCAACAAATGTTCAATAGTAATGATGGTCGTCTCAAATAATGTACTTTATGATAATTGTGTGAACATGTGTTCCAGGCAATAAGTATGACTAAGAGGATGACAGGATGTGTAATTTTAGAGATGTAGAGTTCCAAATGGCAGAGGTGGGTACTTTTAACGAAGAACAGCAGATTTACTACTACCTCCGTCTTAAAATATAACTACCTGAAGCTATGAACCTGAACATGTTTCTTGTCCAGATTCATAGCTAAAATTAGCTATATTTTGAGACGGAGGTTGTATGTATCACCACTCCACTAGAATTAATCTTTTAAAATAGTTCCCTCAAAAAAAATCTTTTAAAATAGTTTAGATTAGATACTTTTTTAACCTAGGGTCTCATTTATATTTCATATGCGAGCCTCCGAACAATTGTCCATTGTAAATTATTCAACCTTTTTAATATATATCTTTTTTTAAGAAACAAAACTTATATGATTATGTGCTCAACAGTGTCGACCAGCGATATAAACTTTTTTGCTATCTAGAAAAAAATAGAGTTTTTTTTAATGACTGCTAGTATGCCTGGTGG
Source organism: Leersia perrieri (assembly GCA_000325765.3). NCBI lineage: Eukaryota > Viridiplantae > Streptophyta > Magnoliopsida > Poales > Poaceae > Leersia > Leersia perrieri. Next base: position 13,911,244 of record CM002485.1, read on the forward strand.
GACCAAATTAAGAGGGTGACTATATATGAATTGGTAGACAGTGGTCAAGATAGTACGCGCGGCCGTTGTCCTTCTGTCTTACGATAGGCATCGCTGATGATGATATATATAATGGATTAGGACTGGACTGAGATATGCTCGGATTTGATCGGGTACATATATGAAGAATTCGTAATGACTTTTTAGTGCTCTCATTTAATATCGAGTCGTCTATGCATTTAATTACTATCTGCATTGCAGCTCGTTTTCTTCATGTCCTTAATTTTCGCGTATTAGGACCCGGTCAAAACTCAGTTTTTCTCCATTAACATACAAATCGACGATATCCAATGACGTACGTGTTGGCAACATAAAGTGTTTAATTTCGAGCACACGTCTGCGAGTTCACACTTAAGTACATATGCACCTGCAGGACCAAAGGCGTGCGTGAAATAGGTCGTGGTAAAGTTTCATCGTTGTGTCGATGAAAGTACGCAGGTGTTGGCGTGTGGCTGCTTTGTGAGCGTCCGGTTCCATCGTTCGTACGTGCTCGCAATAGAGGACAGAGTACTAGATCTATATATGCATGTACAGGGACTAGTGTGTGTGTGTTGCATGCAGCATGCATGCAAATTGCACATGCATGTAAGTGTATGATTGCATAAACTAGCATACGTACGTCGTATGTCGTACGTACACGAAGGCGATCGATGCTAGTTTGTGGTGGTTTTTGAATGCATCGTGGTTTGAATTTTCAAGCAAGCGCGGTGAAATTTAAAACTATGGGAGTATATAATATGGCGTGGAGACTCACCACCGCGATAATAGCAATTTCGGGTATTGTGGTTTGGAGGCTATGTGTGGCCGGTATTATAGCGGTAACGATGTTCTAGATAGATGGCTAGGGAGACAGTGAAGATGGACAAGTGGTGAGGCGCTAACACCGCTGGAAATGAACTTAGGATCGATTGAAGGAGGGAGATAGAGAGGATTGGCAGCAAGGACATGCAGTGGTTAGAAGGCCAGTGGGATTGAAGCACCTGTTTCTGTTAAGAGGTGGAATTAGAAACGGGACAAAGCCAAGCCGCACCATTAGAGTTTTGGCCTAGGAGAAGTTTTTACATGGTAAAATCTTACAGTTGTTAATGGGCTTTTCATTCCAGACCTCGAGACATGGTTGGGATCTGGATCGGACTTACCACTACTCGAGATTCGTCGAAGGAGTGAAGGGGAGAGGACAGGAGGAGAATGAGATGGGGGATTAGGCTGGTCGGACAAGTCTCGCTTCGTCACTGGTGGCAGCAATGAGATGGTAGAATGGTATGGCGAGGAGGGGAGGAGCACTAGGTGGCATGGGCATAAGGTCGGATTGTGAAGAGGACATATTCATGGGGCGAGGGAGAGGAGATGGTAAGATTTACCATTTATGCACGATTCATATATCGTGCAATTAATCTACATAGACCATAGAAAAAAAATAACAAAATTTACATTTTCACCCGACTAAACATTAATTAGACAACACCTACGTCTATTGGGCGTGCTAATTGCCCGAATCAATCGCGACCATGTCGATCGTTGCACCAAGAAGATCGATGGGTGAGAAAGAAACGAGCTCGTCGGTTAATTTGGGCCTTTGAAGGAGGGGAGAAGGCAAGGGAGGGAGAGGGCGTGGGGTAGAGAAGCTAGGTGGATGAGGCCGGCTGGAGACGTACGAATGTTACTGTTGTGCAGCAGCGTCGTGGGAGATCTGAAGGGTGCTCACACCGACGTTACCAACCACACACGCACAGTGGCTCGATCCATTCACCGCAGCAGTACCACTGCTGCCATGCCATGCCCCAGTGCGTGCGTACGCCGTCCCGTCCGTCCCTCAACACACACCCACATGTACAGTCCCTCTCTCTCTCACTCTCTCTTTCTCTCTCTAGGCCAGTGTCTATCTCGAGGGCTAGGTCGCTATAGCTACCTCATGCAGTCGTGCAGTCATGCATGCATGCATACACGCAACAAGACTTCCACGCAGCAGGTGCGTCAACAGGACGATGGGAGGATAGATAGATAGGTGTAGAGAGAGAGAGAGAGTGTGTGTGTGTGTGAAGAGGGTCCGGCCGGCCGACCGATCGGTCCCGGCCTTCTTACAATCTGTCAGCGACAAAACTGGTAGATACCAAACTCACTGTTCCTTGGCTTTCACTCTCTCTCTAGCTTGTTTAACCTATGGAAGCTACAGTATCGTAGCTAGGATGGGAGCATAGCTAGCTAGAGATCGATCTATCGATCGATAGCTAGGTAGAGCTGGACATATATACGTACGAACCAGATGCATGCATGCAGTGCAGAGTCGTAAGATCGAAGATGGGAGAGCTGAGGCGCTGAGGCTGGTTCATTTGAGACTGTGATGGAGCGTGCGTGCGTTAGCTAGCTAGCGATTCTACCTGCACGCATCATGGATATCCATATATGCATCGGTGCGGACGGCCGGTAGAAGGGAAGTGAGTAGTGAGCTGTCCGTCCACATGCGCTGTCTTCGTCGTGCACAAAGCACACAGGCCGACCCGCACCCCGGCCACGCCACGCCTGTTGCATGAACCACCCCCACCACCACCCCGTACGTAGGACACCAACGGCCTCACCTCCCTGCCGCCCGCCCGGCATCCACTCCGACTAACAGTGATACAACTGCAATTAAACACATGTTGAAATAAATTATTTCTTTTTTTTAAATTACACAGTACAACGCAGAAGACACACACGCAAATCCTACCCCTATGAGCATCTCCGAAGACTGGACCGGCAAATTCTTGAGATTGACGAAGTCACCACGGGCGCCTCGCTGTCGACAGCGACGTCGCTACCACTGAAAGCATAAAGCCATTAAATCCTAGAAAATTCGTTCCCACGGGGAATCGAACCTAGGACTTCAGATGCTACTGAGACTCTTCTTGTAACCACTAGGAGGCGAAGGCATATATCGTCGTCCGCGAAGAGAGGTTTTACGGATGACAAATATTTTAATGGGTCGTCTATGAGAATGATTATTGCATGTGGCTATGTATCACCCCCTTACTCTGGCCAGGCATAACAGATAACCCAGGTCAAGTCACCCTGCTATGCAGTGCGAAGGGCCATTACCGAAAATCATTTTTCTACAGGTGGGACCAATCATTGTTACGTGAGGATTTACACTGTCGGTTATTTGATCAGTATGTTTATTAACCACTTGGCCTACTGTCGGTTCATCAAAATTGGGATCTAAAATTAATTATTTTTCATCCAACATTTTACAAGATCAGAAGCCAGTAGGACTATTACTGCAAGCGATGTGCTGAACGATCGGACGGTTGTGGCTGATTCATCAGCACACACCTAGCTTACAATAGACAACGCATACAGAGGGGCTACCCTACCCAGCCCCCCGACGTGGGGTCCACAGGCAAGGTCGGACCCACGTGTCAATCTGCCCTGCCGACCGATGAGCAGTGGACGGCCGATCGAGGCCTTGTCGTTTTCCCTCCGGGGAATTTCTATCTTCTCTCCTCCCATCTCTCATGCCATCATGCGTGTGTATCGATCATCTAATCTACGCGCTCTCACGGCTTAATTCCGTGAGTCTTTTCCTGGGGTCCAACCTCGCGGGGGACCCGAAGCGAAATTATGTAAAAGCACCCGGTGGTGTGGTATAAAATATACTCCGATAGCAAGAGGGGACAGAGGTGCAAAAAAATTAAAGAAACGAAAAAGAGAAGTGACCGCAACAACAGCGAGCAATTGTTCTTCTCGGGGGACGAGAAAAACTTCGGGGGCATCGGGATTCTCACTGTCCACCGCAACAAATTTCTTAAATTTAGATAAGCTAGTGTAGATGGCTACTAGTACTAGCTAAGCTAAGGTAAGCTAGGTAGCCGGTATCTTTGTTCAGTTTGTTGCTATCGATTGGTCTTTTGGTCGAGAGGTGATATATGGTTGTGCTGCGGTGTACTGCACTGTACGAGTTGACGCTTTACTATTTAGGGACTTGTAGTCTACTATCAGGTGGCCGGCCGGGTCCTACCATGGACTGTACAAACAATCTGGCAGCGTCATTTATGCACACACATCTGGGAGTTTTTTTAACTGAGTTTTACGTCAATTAAAGAGATTACCATTGTGGTGTACTAGCCCCATTCAGTTTCAAGATCGTGAGCCGAGCCTAGGCCCCATTTGATTCAAAAAAACAATTAGATGAAATATAAAGCATTCAAATCCTATACTATAGAAAATTTTCTTATATAGCTCTTTCAAACAAAGAATAGAAGATTCCTAAATCCCACAAAATTCCTAGGGAATGGCTCAATACACGTAGATTTTGAAGCAAATAGTATCAGCTCAAACCTTTTAAAAATTCCTTTGAGTATATCTCTCTGGTATTTCCTATGATCCATCCATACACCAATTATTGTGTTTTCCCGTGTTTTGTAACTCTTTCTTTCTACTAAAATCATGTGTTTTTTCTATTCTTATTTCCCACCATTGAGTTGTACCGATAAAGGGCTCATTTGGATTGAAGAAATTTTGAAGGAAAAGTAGAGGAGTTCAATCCGAAACAATAATTCTTATATGGGTCATTTAGTTTGTAGGATTGCTTCAAAAGACTTACATAAGATAGCGATGTTTCCACAACTTTTTGGAGGAATTTTAGCATGAGGGCTAACCTCATGTTTTCAAATTCCTTTGAGAATTTCAATACAACATCTCTCTTTGTTTCTCCATCATTTTTTTAAAAAATCAACATATAATCTTAATTTTCCCGTGTTATGCATCCAAACACATGTTTTGAGCAATTCATGTAGTATTATTTTCTATGGAATTCAACATGGTGTGACATCTCAATCCTATGTATTCATGTATTTTGATAATCATGTGTTTCAAAGGAACCCAAAAATTTGTAAATAAACCACTTTGAACGAGATCATGAAGTACCAATATATTTTTTTTAGTTGAGAACAGAGTATATATAAAACATCTGCAGTGATTTCAAAAATATATGATCTCAAAAAATATTAAAATTAATTTGGTCTTCAGTTGTACTAATCATTGACGCAAAGTCACAAGCACATAATTGATGTCGTTATAAACTAAACACACATAATAATATTGAAATAGTTTCTAGGCAGAATGCAACAAATTAATATTCTTGTTCTAATTGTCTAACATTAGATATATTTATGTCACCATTTTTTTTTGAAATAAAGTCAAATTTTTATTATGTGTAGTTACATTGTAAAAGTAGTTTTTACATAATAATTTTTATATTCACAATTTAATATTCATATTTGTTATTTTGAATTCCTACACACTAATTAACTTTTTTTTTTGTAATACTTGTTGTATAGGAGAACTAAGACAAAGACCGTTGATTATATACTTGAGCTGTCAAAAATAATAGTAGCGTAAATTAACATAAATAAACAAGGAAAGGAATATCAAATATACTTGCACATCTTTGTCCAAAGAATATTTAACCATCACGTGTATGGTGTAAGAAACCAAATGAAATAAAGCCAAAATTCTATGCCAATTTTCTTTTGCAAAACATAAATAAACTAAAAGAAATATCACATGCATGTCCCCGACACCAATATATAAACCAGTGTAAATTAATGTGGTAAGGCACCGCCTAGTTTTAATTTGTAAGTCACCTGAAAACACCCATAAAATGGCCCATATCGCACAAAGATTCATGTGGCACAGTAACCCTTATCCTTAACTTCCGTCCTTCTCTTATCCCTGCTACAGATTTGCACGTGATGGCATAGTGCACCTAATTGTCTGTGACTCTAAGCATCGTTAATTCCCTCGCCCTGATCTCACGGATGCCACACGGACCATCCCCCTCCCTCTCTTCTTCTCGTCCTATACAATCGGATGGCATGGTGGCGAGGGTCCCTCCCGTCATGCCTTCTTTCATGTCTCTCGTGGCTTGCGCGTGCCGTAAATGCCTTTATTTTTCCAACCTGCTAACCCATTCGAATCTCACGCCCCTACTGTCAACTCTATCCACTGCAAGTCTAGCCGCCACCCAAGGTCATCCCTCTAGACATGGGACCCCACTCTTCCACTTCCTCTAATCCCCCTCCCACCCCAACCCTACCCCGAAAATCTAAACCCTAGGTTCATTATCGGAGTTTCAAAAGTGTTGTCGCATCGTCGTTGGGTAAGACGAGCTTGACATCATTGTTACTTCACTGGGAATTTGTCGTCGCATGTGAGGAGCTACTCGATCTCCTCACATTGTCATTTAGAGGTTGAAGTCAACTCCTTGATCGACCGTTGGATTTCCGTCCAACGGTCAAGGTGTAGTTGACTGAAATCCTTCTAAAAACAAGCAAACCCAAAACCACACACTTTGCACACAAACAAGGTACACTTCATACAAACGCAAAAAAGAAGTTCCTTGCATCGCAAAATAAGTTATATTTCAGACCATGATGCTAACTTAAGAGATATCCAAGACCACAGACTTAGATCACAAATTGGGTAATAACATGTCAAACTTTACCTACTATATCTGTAAACAATCCCCAATCTTTCGAAAACCTCCTATTATATATCATTTGCGTGACTCCGACAAAACACACCTTCCTGTTATATATCACTCACTCGACACAGCACTATCAAAGCTAACACGGTTCGACGCCACAGTGCCCCCGCCACACACGTAGACACAACTGACACACAAAAATATCACTAGCAAAGTACCTACACAACTAAACACACTCGATAATAATCAACCCAAGCCCGGCACCGGCACTAGCTAGTACAGGGACCACGCCACACACTTATCCATATCGTCGATCGATCGATCCATCCATCCATCCCGTTTCGCCTCGGACGCGTCGCTATATAACTAGGTTAAGCGCTACCTTGCGCCGGCCTCTTCCTCTTCTTCTTCGATCAATCTCTTCTCCACTACTACCCACCCAACCCCTGTTCATCTCGTGTGTGGCGGTGGTGGCGCTGCGTTAGCTAGCTACGTCTCGCCGCGGTATTCTACTCGGTGAAGAGAAGGAAGGAGGAGTGGTGGTATCGCCATCAGCGCCCAATAATACTAGTGCACGCTCGCCTTGTTTTCTAGCTCTTGTCAGCGAACCTTCCCCCCTGAAAACCCCACCCACCACCCCCCTCCTCCCCTCCCCCTCTCTGTGTTCCTGTTTGTTCCTTCCTTTGTTTGTTTGATTCTCCCTCCCTCTCTAGGCGTCGCGCACTCGCGCGCGGGCGTGAGTGATCTGCTGTTAATTAATTTCTCCATGGCTGGCGCGGCGGGGGGCGGTGGTGCGGCTACTGCTGCGCCGGCGGCGAGGAGTGGAGGTGGAGGAGGTGGAACGGCGGCGGCGGCGGCGGGGGCGGGGGCGCCGGATCCGAGGGCGGAGGCGTTGAGGTGCCCGAGGTGTGACTCGGCGAACACCAAGTTCTGCTACTACAACAACTACTCGCTGTCCCAGCCGCGGCACTTTTGCAAGGCGTGCAAGCGCTACTGGACTCGTGGCGGCACGCTCCGGAATGTCCCCGTTGGTGGTGGTTGCCGCAAGAACAAGCGTTCTCGGAGTGGCGCCGCGGCTGCCGGAGCGGCGGCGGCGGCGGCGGGGAGGGGAGGCGCCGTGTCCGCGGCGGGTGGTGGTGGGACGTCGCCGGGAGTGGCGATGGCGCAGCAGCAGCACGGGGGGGCGTCGGTGATGGGGCTTGGTGGTGGTGGAGCGACGTCGCTGGCGTCGCTGCTGTTGGGGACGGGAGGAGGAGGAGGGGATCAGCTGGGGCTGTTCCAGGCGGCGATGCAGTCGGTGGACGTGGCGGCGGCGTACGAGATGCAGCAGCAGCAGCAGTCGCAGGTGGATCATCTGCTGGGGCTCGGGTATGGCCAGATCCAGGCGGCGAAGTCGGCGGCGCCGTCGTGGATGCACGACGCGGCCGGCGTCGGTGGGCTTCTCGACGGGTTCTACGCGCCGCTGCTCTCTGGTTCAATCGTTCCCGGGCTGGAGGAGCTCCACGTCAAGGCCGAGGCGGCGGCCGGCGGCGCCGGCGAGCACCACCACCAGCACAAGACGTCGGCGGCGGGGGCGGCGGCGGGCGGCGAGCAGCAGGGATGGGACATGCCGACGCCGTCGCCGTCATCCAACGTCGAGGCGAGCATCATCGCGTCCGACGCGCTCATGGCCGCCGCGGCGGCCGCGTCGATGAACCCGGGGGCGGTCGGCGGCGGCGTGTCCACGGCGCCGACGACCGCGCAGTCGCTGCTCTACAGCTGGGGCAACGGCGGCGGCATTGGCGCCGCCGCCGCAGCATGGCCGGACCTCGCCAACTGCGGATCCTCCATCGCCACGCTCTTCTAGCTAGTTTGTGAGCCGCCTCCATGGCCACCGGCTTGCTGGGGTTGCTCGTCGCCGGTGGTCGCCGCCGCCGCCGTCGTTAACTTTATTTTTTGTTCCACCTTAATTTCGCTGGTTAATTTTCCGATGGATCTCTTGACTACAAATAACATGTAATTTGTGGGGGAAAAAAAGCTGAGATGAGAGAGAGAGAGCACACTGATAGGCAGAAAACTAGAGCAGCCAAGAACTAGAAATTCGACAAGTTTTCGTCGCCGATGGTCAAGATCAAGAAGAAAAGATCGATCGGCCACGTTCTTCCTCGTCTCCGGCCGGTCGAAGATCCATACGGTGGCACCGGCGGCGATCGATGCTTTGATGAATAAGGAGAAGGCGATCGATCATGGAAGGAGGTCGAAGAGGAAGCAAGCAAAGCAAGTGTAAGTGCACTAGCTAGTGTTGCTACTACTTGATTTGCTAGCTAGCTCTACTTAGCTGCTGCTGATTCTTCTTCTTGGGTTCATATCTTCCATTGGGTGGTATGTAGTAGCTTATTTGTACATAGGGCATACGGTGTGGGGGGATAGATACATGAGAAGAGCTTTGCTTCTTGCGGCATCCATGGCGGTGGTGCAAGAACAAGGAGGCCTTTTCTCTCTCTCATCTCGGCATTTTAATCGGTGTGTTTAATTGGTTAATTACTACCCTACCTTGGCTTTGGGAAGTACTCTAGATGTATAAGTTAATAGAACTATTAGATCACCACCTCTTGCAGCATAATTAGAGAACTGTTTTTGAGTTCTCATGCATTGGACTTGTTAAGGGTCGTCCAATTCCTTGTTCCTCTTTCTTCTAGAGTGAATTTTTCTTCTCTTGGGGTTCTTTTTTTTTTATTCAAAACTTTGCTTGTATCAAGGATGACTTTGTGAGCTATGAGAAATTAAAATTTCTGTTTGTTCTGATGGATTGTGAGTTTCCCTTCACAGATTCGGCCAGATATATTACATCCCTCCTCTATGTGTACCTAGTCAGGATTATAGTTCTTAATTACACATAGGCAATAACATACATATATGCATATATACATGTATATATATACAAATATGCATATATACTGTGCTAGCTAGCTAGTACTAGTTACTTCATCACTTTTAGTTCATGGATGGGCATGTCTCACTTTAGTGATGCTCTTGCAGCTTTGACACCTTTGCTCTTATTTTCATGCTCCGGCCTGCCGGTGTGTTGCATGATCTGATCTTTGAATTCTGCGCTGGCTGGCTTCTTCTCATGGAGGTATTTTATTTTTTCTGCCATGAATCATAGGATTCTCCAGTAGTGGAGTGTACTCGGATTAGTGTAGTGGAGTGTACTCGGATTAGTGCTAGTATCGTGGAGAGGTTGCTTGCTTCTGGTCGGAATCTTTTTTGTGCATGCCCTCAGCTGCTTGAGAAGGCCAAAAACATGGCTGCTTTGCTTGTTCTTACCTGCATGTCTCGTAGCAACTCGGAGCCGCATTTTGATGCATGTTGGGTATTGTTCACACCAACTGGTAGGTAATTGCATATCAGCTACATATCACTCAGAAAAGGGAAGGATAGATAGAAACAAAAAAAGTAAATGAGGGGGGACAAATGGAGACAGTTTATATGGACACACATGTATGCATGGGGGAAATGGGGAATGATTTATTGGATCTGGAATTTTGCATATTTAGTTCAAAATTTTGATGTATACATATATGTGTGCGCCGAACTTAGATACAGTAACATTATATTAATTATTTATTCTCATCTAGTTTTATTTATTTATTTTTTTGAATGGTTCCCCCAAGGGTTTGTTTAATGTGCTTAATTTGATAGGTTTCTAAGCTGATATTTGTTGAAAATGGTTTTTCAATTTTTTTAAAAAAAAAATCCTAGCAATACAAATAAACTTGATGTTGATGAATTTACTAACCCCTTTTCGGGAAAACCCTGTATTTGCCTTGAAAAATTGCCTTCTATATATAAATAGAAGAAACATTTTATATTAATTGAAAAATAAATAGCATTAGTAACTAGAATGGGTTTTGCATTTTTAATGACATGATCTCAAGTGATGAACTTCATCTAGGAGTAGCAGTGAACAGATGGATCATAATTTTTTTAGGAAGTGTAAACAGTATAATTGAGCTAGCTAGCTAGCAGCCTTGCACAGGCATGAATCATATTTATTTAGCTAAGCAGCCTAGCACATAAAGATGATCAGGTATGTGTTGATGAAATAACTAGCTAATCGATGGAATAACTGCAGTGTTTCTAGATAGGAAAAGTGATTTGTTTCCCTGATTGACTAGCTAGCTAGTTTACCCATGGCTCTCCATCTTTTTCGAGAACATTTGTCCCTCCCATGCATTGATCTCGTATCCATTTTACTATTACAAAAATCACCCTGCATGTCTTTCGAGCTCTGTAGCTTTGCATGAGTTATGGTACAATTGCACGGTCACTCAAATCTAGGTGTATAATCCGTACCTACTCCATCCCATTTGATTGTTGAATGACCCTGTGTTTGATGTTGTTGCAACAGCATAAAACCCATAAATGCCATTAATCCTTTCGTTAGAACCGTACGGTTGTATAAGTATGTCGGTTCCACGTTTACAAAATGTAAGAACCTATTAACTGTAGATGGGTACAAGTACTAATAGTACTTGGAGTACTCCGTATGCATCACTCCGAGCTTTGGTGATAACTGTGATAAATATTGTGCATTTGGTACGTAGACGTACATAATATTACATTCTTAGATTTATTTATTTCTATATGTGAATAGTTTATTCTTCTAATTAATATGTGCGATATAAACTTGCATGCATGTGCAACACACACATTCATTTCGAAGCCAACATTAATTATTTTTTCGCTTTGTGTTATTGGATAGTGCATATTCAAAATTAAACATAACATATAGTCAATATCTGCTCAAACTATTATATATAGGACCAATATAAAGCGAAATTTATGTAGTCCATGAATTGGTGCATATCGATCTCTTCTTAGGTACAATATATATGGTCGTCCATGCATATATAAAATCCATGCGAGCAAGCATTTCTACCTTTTTCTTTTGTCATGTCTCATCTAGCAAGCAAATTTATTATGCATCATGCCTTTCTTAAAAATAGATTAAAACCCGGCCTCACATCCAAAACGGATGTACACAGACTTAATGCATCATATGCCTAATAAATAATAAGAAGGATGTTTCGTATAACGTCACCATGAAGACTATTCACATCTATCCATCGCACGATTAGTCGGCATGAGGGCTTTTCTGCAGTGGTGGTTATGTATATCCACATGCATGCATTTTTTTGCGATGTGTTAATTAGCTTTATTGTTTACTTTTAGCATATAATCTCTCCGGACGAGAATACATGGCGTTGGTTAGTTTATTTATAAAAATATAGAGGAAGTATTAATTAATTCCACGTACGTGGCACGTATGTTGATTAAGTTGTTGTCTAACTGTGAGAGTGACTGATAATTAATAATTTTGATAGTATAATAAAAGATGGAAACTTATATCAAGCAACCGAAGAGAATTTTTTAAAACTTTAGAATCTCAACAAGTAAAAAACTGTTTCTGATGGAAAAAATAGATCTTTATACATTTGCAAATTAAGTACTTCCACACTACAATACACTGAAACAAAAATGTTGATGTGTAGCAACTGCACAGGCTCCATATTTTTTTGAACGATTGTCATCTATTTCATGAGCGTGTTCTCAGGTCATTACGATTGTTCATTCCTTGCACAAATTGCGTGTGCACTACTAAAGTTTATTCGTCACATAGTCAGTACTACCGATCACAGGCCACCAACATGTGTAGAGTATTTCATATAGAATACACATGCATTTACCTTGAACTAAAGAAAATAAAATATGGATATAGGTAGGAGCTACACATCTTTGTTCATCCCTACGTACAATCATTAAGAAGGGTATTTGATGAACACATCTGAACTGTTGCATTCATTACAGCGTAGCATTTTTTTATGGAAAAGCGTAGCATATTTTGTCCAATATACCTCTTGTTGCCTTTAAATTAATTAGATACACAAAGCCTAGTATGCATATGGAAGCAGTACTACACAGTATATAATAACCGGCCCTATCAAATTCATCGTGCTTCTACTCAACCCGTTTATGCTTAAACCGAACAAAGGAGTACATCCATTTTTTTTTCTCTCTGAAATACACAAACATAAGCAAAATAAAAAAGGCAAAATTTGCTACAGGAAACTCTCACTTTGCGGTATTAGCTATAGGATACGTAAAAAGTGAAGTTTTGGGGGAAGACATCCCAAAATATGGATATTTGCTTGTAGATATTGAGCCCTTTATTCATTTCTGGTTAAACTAGAGAGAGAAAATATGTAAATGACAAAAATGCCCCTGGACCCACATGTCATCTCTCCCTCTCCCTCTATCACATCCACTCCCACACCCAACCCCCGGCAGTGGAGCAATGGCGACGGTTGTGGCACCCATGGCAGCGGTGAGCCAACGGCTGCACGGGCGATGGCAGCAGGCCGACAGCAGCGGTGCCTGCGGTCAGATCCAGCTCCGTGGCGGTAGAGCGATGGTGACGACGGCGACCCAACGGCTGCACGGGCGATGGCAGCAGATCGACGGTGGTGGCACCCACGGTTGGATCTGGCTGTGCGGTGGCAGAGCGATGGCGATGGCGGCTGGCCGACGGCGGTGGCGCCCGCGATCGGAATCCGGCTCCGCGGTGGTGGAGCGATGGCGACCGCGGCGTGCCGATGATAGCGGCGGTGATGGTAGCAGGCTGGCGTCGGCGACAGCGGTGGCGCTCGTGGGCAACGATAGGTGGCACGACGGCGACGAGGCTTGGCGTTGCGGTGGGCTCCGAAGGCGGCCGGGGGGGTGCGATGACAGGGCGGCAAGGTGGGGGTGGGGTGGGAGAGAGCGGCTGGCGGCTATGGCAGTGTGGGATGGGGCTGCGGCTATGCGCGTCCGGTGGGATGGACAGTTCTTGGTAGAGAAAGGGGGAGAAGAAGAGAGGAAGGAGGGAGGACTGACAAGTGGGCCCATGGATATTTTTGACATTTCACATGTTTTTCTCTCTCTTTTCCAACCAGAAATCAATAAAATAATGGTGCGGTGTCCACCAGCAAATATCCATGTTTTGAGAGTGGGTTACCCCAAAACTTCACTATTTACATGTCCCACAGCTAATACCGCATAGTCGCGATGTACTATAGCAAATTTTGCCAAAAATATCCTTCATCAGAAGTACAACTTTAAGCTTTCATATATCAATCCTTGTTAGAAGACATCAACAGTATGTCATTTGCTATAGATCACGTGTACAGTTGAGATATCATGTACCTGAAATTACCAACCATATCATAAGAGTAATTTTGATCTATGCATGCTACTAGCTGGCTTTAGAGTGGAACTTAAATCACCCACATCAAGAGACAGTACGTCCTGATAACCAAAGAACACCCGCCAAAGAAAAACCGTTGAGCCGATGGGCACACACAAGCACACAAAGGGAAAACAACAAAGGATGCAGCGAGCATCGGCCAGCGGCACCGGTTAAAATAGAGAGAAATTACAGGTCGTAGGAAGAGGAAAGTTGAATCGTCTGACGCGGGCCGCGCAGCGAGAGATTGGAATTTGGAAAGCGATCCTTGAGGGGTACGGCGGAATAATTGAGTCTCTGAAATCTGAATTGGATGAACGACTTCACGTAGCAGTAATACATCATAGCTTGCTCTGGCTAGCTAGCAGGCCAACCAACCAGTCCACTGTACAGGTGCTACTGTTTGCATAAAGGAGGCTCAGTGCAAGTGTAATCCTCCATGCAAAATATTTACAAAGTACTCCATCCATTTCGTAATTAAAATATTTTGACTTTATATATATACAATAATATTTGACCATTCGTTTTATTTAAAAAATATAAAAGTATTACTTATTTGTTTGCAACTTACTTTATTTCTAAAAATACTTTAAATATGATTTATCCTTTTTTATTAACACTAAATTTTTATATAAGACGAATAGTTAAATATTGTAAGCGACTTACATTATGAAACAAAGGTAGTACCATACTACCATTTATAGTGTTTAAAATTTATTCATAAATCTTTGGAGTCATTTTTATCTTTTCAATCCCCTCATGAATGATGCATCCCTGCATTGATTGCTCACAGCTGGTATTTACATTGAAGGGTATGTGCCCTGTTCAGCTGGCTGAATTTGGCTGGGCTGAATGGTTTCTTGTTTAAGAGCTGGTTGGGCTGAATCAATTTTTCTTAAGGTCTGGTTGGGCTGGCTGGAGCCAGCCAGCTAGCCGAACAGGCCCATGATCTTTTCTAATTAGGTAAAACTCCTAAGGGATATCAGAATAATTTCACCTTAACCTTAATTTATTCTAAAACTGTTAGAAATGCTTATTTGTGGATGGAGACAGCCCCACTAGGGTGGTTGGTATAAATAACGGTTTTATTATCTACTGACGATAGAAAATGAAGCTTTCAGTTTTCAGCTATCTAATGTGCTTTGGAATTCATGATGACATGGTTAAAAAGTTTCCGCGGGCCGAGGATTGTTATATCTTAATCTTGATGGTCAACTATCATTTTTCAATCATCCAGTAGATAGTAAAATTGTCCGGAGTTGTTTGAAATTTCCGACAATTTTTTACATTCCAAAATAGTCGATTTGTGGACCATTGGATCAATTTGAGATCATGTATGGAGTACGAGTTACAATACAATGTAATTACAATTCTATCTAGCATTTGACTATTTCCTCACCCACAAAAAACTATCGAAAGTTAATTAGCTAGTTCCAAATTGTTTCAACTAGTAAATTGAAAGCGCGCTTATATGGACCGGATGTCCAGCGTTATAAGAGTGTACGACTGTGCGTGCGGCCAGCCAAAGATTAACACACTGCGCCCACGTACATGTGCATATATGCATATGCTCTTTGTGTTCTCTTGCTCGTCGATTACTGGTTGACTCTCGAATTCCACCCTTGTGCGGGCACGCACGCGCGCGTACGTGTTGTTGGCTTGCTGCTGCTTACAGTACTCGACACGAGTGCGCGCGATCGATCGATCGATCCATGTTTTCCTTGCTGTGAATGATGGCGGCCGGAGACAACAGCGCGCGGCGCCGGCAGAAGCCGTTCGGCCTCGTCTGTCTTCCTCCTAGCTGATGATGATTCACATGAGCAAGGGCTCTTTTCATACAAAAGGATCGTCTCAGCTCTGCTCGATGGTTTGCCATCAAAACTCAAACTGTAACGTGATCAGGGATTATTAATTTCTCAATAGATAGATCGATCCATGTATGCTGCTGACACCGGCCTGGGCTCTGTGGATGGTCTTTCAGTGAAAGTATAGGAAGAAAGAATACAAATGGCACATTTCTGAATTCCTAGTGTTCTTTTTTTTTTCCGTGGAGGTTCAGTTTTCCTTTTGAGGGTTTTAAAAAAATCATATACATAGGAGCTTCTAAATTTGCCGGGATACAATTCCAGCGAATTAATTTCAATCTGAAACCATGAAATTTTAATGTTTCCACATGGGACGAAACGGAAGTACGTAGATTCCGAGTGATATTTCGTATGGTTTTTTTAGATGAAATAGTAAATTTGGCCAAATTTTAATCAAAATTTATTGACAAAACCGTTGTACCGTGGGGCGGTGTTCCAGTCAAAATCAGATATGTGAACCCTAACCGTGACATGTAGAACTGTGCACAGTGTGAGTTTTAATGTTTAAACTGCTTCTCCCACTTGTGCAAAACTATATACATATGCACACGACTATTTCTTTTCCGATTACACAAAAAGGCACATATATATTGATACACCACGAATTTACTAAACAATCTATGATAAGAAGCCTAGAGTAATCATTTCTGAAGCCGTGCAGGCTAGCAGCTATATATCAGACGGTCGAACGAAAAGTGTGTGACAGCGAGACAAATTAGCAAAAGCCCTGCGCGGCCACCGTCAGGACCCGAACTCAGTACAACGTGTTCTCTAGTACTCAATTGACCGGATGAGCTCGACGAAGAGAGGCTGCATGCGACTGCGCCCAACTGAATTTGTTCGGTCCCAGGCCGGTAGCGGCAGGGCCGTGCTGCAGCCGATTGCTACGCAGCAGGACTGAAACAGCGGTAAAAATTCCAGCTTTTACTGAAAACTCTACGCGGTTAAAACTCATCCATTATCCATTATCCATGGTACGATCATCAGATAGCATAGTACATTACTGAATGATGGTTTCAGTCTTTCAGAGACTAGCTAATGATATAATAACCTACCGATCGAAGTGAATGATTGGCGTAAGCGACACTCCTGATTTTATTAAACTAATTATCCCTTCTCCACTACTAGACAGAAGAACGGGAAGGTTGATTGATTCCTTGGACTCCATGATGCATCATGCACCAACATGTTCCTCTCCACTCAACGGTGGGCCACACGGCCGCATCACACGTGTTCGTCTTCCTCTCGACTCCATGATGGCGCCACTACAGAAATGGCCTCACCAAATATCCTAATTAACCTTGGATCGAATGTCACTCACTCCTGTGCCCATCGATCGATCATCAACCACCCCCTGTCGCGACCAATGTTCCATAATTAAAGCTCCCTCTGCATAGCCATAACTAGCTATTTTGGGACAGGGAGTAGTACAGTAACAAGGATAGACCATTAACTAACTATAATCATGTCTCATGAGGAGATGAGGAATTGAGAGAATAACTGTCCTTTCTTATTCAATCACTCACCTCAGACTCAGAGCTAGCATAAATGTACGTACTCACGTACACAAGCAAACGGCTATTTATACACCCTATAGATGTAAAGCTCGAAGAAAATACACACGCGTACACAAGTACGTGCCTGTGTACATCCTAGGTTGTATAGTTGTACGGGCCACACGTACGGCTATCACACTTAATTATGTACACCCACGATTGCAGAGGCCGGAAGTTATAGCTTCCCGCGCGGCCGAAGTTCAGAAACTGACCAGGAAAAGTAGGAATCCATTCGAAACACTTAGTTAGATCACCGCGAAATTCAGTTCGATTACCCTAAAATTCATCCAAAAATCCTCCATGCCAGTTGAGTTTGTGGAAAGCATAATAGACGAGGCAACATGGCAAACGACACCTCAAGGTGTCAACTGGCTCACGCAGGACCTGGATTGATGGACGCCGGTCACTCGCTCGCTCTGCGTCCGGATCTCGAATTTGGGAGATTCTCGGTTCCATCCATCCATCCATCCTATCACAAGTCTCTCACACAGCCGATCGCGACGCGCACTACAGGCGAGGCGAATACTGACACCAACACGTTCGCTCATCTCGCGTGTACCATCGACACGCGGAAACGGAAATCGACAGGAACGCATGGTGGTGGTGAACTGGTGACAGGGCTCCAGATGCTTCAGGTATGCGGCTAATCAAGCAAGCGGTTGATTAGTGGTAGTACAAGCACCGAGCACAATATTGAAGGGGACAGACGGATCTGGACCAATTTACAGCGGCAGGAGAGAGGCGTACGGCGTGTACAAGGATACTCACCCCCAGCATTGGTGATTGAGTGATTGGTGCAGCCGTGCAGTGCAGCAGTAGGCTGTGACAATTGATAGCTCTGCCTTCTGTCGCCGATTCTTCTAAACACAAGCAGACAAGCGAAAGCCGCCAGGGCAGGCTTTGTGTTTGGTAGCAGGGCATTCCTGCTACATGTGACAAGGCCTCATTCAGGCTTCAGTGTTTCACCAGAGGACATCAATTGGTAACAGCAAGGAGACATTCAGACACGAGATGGTGAAGGTAAAAGTGACACTTTGTTAATATTGCTGAGAGAATTAGTTTCTCTATCGCCTTAAGCTATACAGTAGCTTTTGTTAGTGTTTGATTCTGTTGGAGGAAAGCCGCTTCTCTAAATATCTCTCGACCCTCAAGATATCTAATGATAGATGGTTAAAGTGTCTTTGCCAAGTAAGAGCAAAATGGATGCAGAACATTGAAGCCCTAAACCATGTGCTGCATCGCGACCTGCATCATCCGGGCCGGCGGTATGCCCAGTGTCGCAATGCCTCTCCTGCAATTTCTTCTCAAGAAAGCGTAGAAATAGTTGATCACCAGCTTCTTGACAAAGAAAGACTCCTTCCGAGCTCTGATGTCACCGTGACCCAGAAGGTACACCACACCAGACTCCTTGGCCTTGTGGATGAAGGAGAGCTCATTGTCCAGGCTTCCCCTTCCATCCATTGCCTCATCCAGAGATCCATCAAATGACATGCTTGACCCAATGGTTGGGTTTTCAGTACCAGCTGACTCGGCAAGAAGTGGTACACCGAGAGAATAGATACTTCCATTGGGACCGACGAGGACTCTTGATGAAGCTGATGCAACCTCCTCTTCAGAATCTGTACCGTCATACTGATCACTCTCTAGGGAGCGCTCTTGGGCTTCTCGCCGTATGAACTTCTCGAGACTGTCTATCAGAAGCTGCTCAAATGCTGGGTGGCCGTTATCCTTGCGCACATCCTTGTACCCGTACCTGCAGCCATCCATGAACGATTAACATCAAAGATAAAGATTACACAAGCAATGGCTCAATCAGTGCTTGAAACTGGACATATAGACACATAACCAACTCAATCATCACACATCACATCATTCTTTTAAGACTGCAGATTACATATTCAATATTATCAATATCCAACCATATTGATGGGTCTATCAGGTCAGGTGTTTGGCATATACTAGATACTTATGCATACTGCTGGTGTGCATAAAAAGCTGTTACAGCAACATTTGCCAGGACAAATAAAACAAATGTTGATAAACAGACAAAAAATCATTGCTAGTAGTAAATATCAGCACTATTGTACTTTGGTACGGAATGCATAAAGGGACTCCACAAAACAAAGTAGTTCAGTAGGTACAGATAAGTAACTGAATATACATTTTTATAAAAAGAAATCAATTTTCATTCACTGAAGTTAGTGGCAGAGACCAGAGATAGACCCCATGGCCCAAAGAAATCATTTCATGTCAGGGACTAGAAGCAAAGCTCGATAGAAGTCCTGACGGGAATTCAAACGAGTATCAAAGATATAGAGACAGCCATAGTCCATCTCTGGCTCCCCCTTCCCCCTGTGACAAGTGACAACAGTATGATACTATATCAAACATATTACAGCTTTAAGGGGACACAAGCCCAGCTACGCATTGACAAACTGTCAGAGATGCCAACAAAGCAAGCTGTTTCAGCAGATTCGGGCATTATATGAAACACAAACAAACGGTCACAGCATAAAACACAACTAGCTGCATTTATTATCCCCATCCTTCAAGGGAGCACAGAGAGAGAATCCAAGGCAAATATAGCCTCGTTTTATAGAATGGAAACATTCTAGTTTACTATCAAGTATGAAGAAAAAAAGAGTAAATTGCACTTTGTTACTCTAAAAAAGTGATCACATACCTAGCAATGCAGCGAAACATATGATAGCTCTTTGGACAGACCCGACGAAAGAGAAATCTCTCATTCTGAGGTACAACAGGAACTGGAACCCACTTGATGCAGACAAAAATAACCATTGAATGAATGGCTGGCATTGTGGCGAGGAATTGACCAAAGATTGCAGGAACTCCCCTCACAAGTTCATTGTAAAGTAATCCAATTCCAGGGGCTCTGACTGTACCAAGATTACAACCTAGCTCCATCAGCACATCCATCGGAAGTTTCTGCTTAACCTCAGTTTCGTACTTCAGCTTGGTACCATAGTTCCATATGTACATTATCAAATACAATACAGTAGCAAATACCAATAGAACCCAACTCCCATCTGCTACACCGCCCAATACTGAGGAAAAGAAAATTAACTCCAGCCCCAGGGAGAGCATGAGAAAGCACAGAACTGCAATGATGTTGATCTGCCATATCAGAAGCATTATGATGGTCACCAAGACTGTAGTCATCATCATGACCCCAAGTTCAGCTATGCCTGCAATTGTTATCAGGCATCAGAAAGATTATACAGTGGCACTGTGGAAGTGGTCTCAGTAGAGAAGAGGTTATTCAGCAACCAGCTCCCGTCTTAAAAATCGTGTGTTGAGAGTCTTAAGATAGTGTTGTTAGCATAAAAGGAAAATCAACAAAGAACAATTCAGTGCTAAATGAATAATGAATTACTATCAATTCAGAAAATAAAAAATAATGCATTTGTGCAATTCATGAACAGACATACCATATGCATTTCCAATCTCGTTGATGCTCCCAAACATTGTAACAAAAGAAAGACAAGAAATCAACAAAAACCAGTTCATCACTGGAATATATATTTGACCCATGAACTTTCTAGAAGTGTGAACAATCTTGAGACGGGGAAAACAGCCGAGAGCCGTGGCTTGCTTTATAGTTGAGAATATAGCAGATGTCATTGTGCGACTAGCAATTATGGCAGCCAGAATAGCTATGAATACAACTGGCCAAAATGCCTGATCTGCAACACAGAACGAAATTATTTATAAAAAGGGAAACAGAGATTTCATTTCAGTTTGTGCGAACTGTAAAAACAATCCATACCAATCAGCAAATCATATTTAAAAGAAGTACATAGATGAACCGATGTATCTTACTCGGGATAGATAAAAAGAAGACCTGCTGATTTTCTGTTAAATTTTCCATAAGAAATGCAGCTTGCCCTATGTAACCCAGTAGCAGGCATGGAAGAACAAGAAACACAAAGGTAAGCTGCAACACATTACACATGGTAAGTATAAGAATGAGAAGCGCAACAGAATCCTAGAACAATATAAAAGAGTACCTGAACAGATTTGACAGAGAAGTAGCATAAATCAGCAAACATTGCCTCCGATCCTGTAAAAAGACAATCTCGTGACCACCTTTATGGTTCAAATTCAAAGAACAGCACTACTCTTTTACACAAACTACAAGAAAAAAAAAATTGCAGCCGCGATAGGTTTACTTATAATCTAGTTAAAAGAGAGGGAAAGACAGGATATAACAAATATATATAGCTTAAACAGAAGTAACAAACAAGGAAAGACATGTCCATGAAGTAAACACACTTAGAAAATTGATTTCAAGAATACAACACAAATAGCATAATGTGACTAAAACACACACCAGTAGCACATAGAAGACAGCCCCCAAGAGACATCCATGCCTGGGTTGGGTTTCTTTCAAAATAATAGTAGATATATATAGGATTAAATGCCCGTAATACAGCTGAACCATATGTCTTGATGTTGTAAATTCCTATTCCAGCAAGGCAGCAAAACCATATGAACAGGACAGGTCCAACAGCAAGTGCCACTTTGCTTGTCCGAAATCGTTGCAGACTGAACAGGACAATAAGAATTGCGACAGTTATCATGACAACTTCACCTGCCAAAGTTTCACAATATAAGTATTGACGTATTCATAGACAGTAGAAACTTAATTCGTTTTCTGAATTAATGAGTGTCATGTATCAATAAACTGAGATTCTGAGGTCACCTTCATTAACACTAGATATTCCAACCTTCAAGCCATTGACAGCAGACATCACTGCAGATATTACCAACAGAAAGAAATGGAATTAATTCTAGGAGAAAGAGAAAACCTGGTTTAGCACAATACTACTCATAAATGCAATTATGAAGATCGTCAAGCACAGTGAAGAGAAATTCAATGAACACCACATCAGAAATATGTGAACCTGACATTGCTGGTGTGACAACACCATCCGCTATCACCATAGAAGTACCAAAAAGAACAAGCATCAAAAGCAGCTTCTTTAGCATAGATGAGGTCTCAAGTTGCTCCTTGATCTTCAAAGACCTCTCCAGTTCTACTGAAGGCACCTGAAGTTGGAAGCTTGATATACGAGTATCAGAGCGTAGTTGATTAGGAAGCAGACTAGCCCTTGAATTCCTGCATATTAGTGAGTATAAAGCAAATGTCCCTCCTGCCAAACATGCAGAACATGGTTTTATTAAATTTAAAGGTTAAGCAAAAGTGCAGTGTTTAGTCTACTGATAGTGACCTGGTACTCTGGTAGTAGTACATAATGAGATATACCTTCTCCATCGTCGTTTCCCCATAAAACAATGAGAGTATACTTCAGCAAAGGTATTAGAATCAGAGTGTATATTACAAGTGAGAGTGCTCCAAGTACATCCTCCTTTGAAGCAATAGAGTACTTGTTGAACATTATATCGAAAGTATACAACGGACTGGTACCAACATCCCCAAAGACGACACCTAGTGTCTGAAGAGCCAGCACAATACTCCTGCCTAAGGTAGTTTCCTGAAAGAAAATGCAGGATAGAGAAATCAGCAGAGGGCAGAGCATATAAAATGAAGCTGGCACCACATTTTCCAAGCATTATGTGCGGAGATGATATTTGGATGTGGAATAGCAATGTCCGATGAGGTGAGTATCAAACAATTTACCATGACACCGTAGATTCCAATATATTGACTCCATTATTTTTAAAATGTCGTTTTAGAACAAGTGTAGTCAAACCTCAAACTGTTAACTCATTGATATTTAATATGTGAAAATAACATTAGTAGATTTGTCATGAAAAATACTTTCATGCAGTTATTTGTTTAATAATTTCCAAAAAAAATGCAAGTAAAAAGTGCAATAATAAAAAAAAGGAAGAACAGAGTAGCAATCAAAACTGATATGAACTCTAAACAATAACTTTGGCCAATAATTTCTAATGTGATAAGTTTGTCGAATCTAAAAACACTTTATGGTAGACAGTTTTCAGGGTTGTATTGGTAATACATGTGGTTGATTCAATTTGACTGCCCTAATGGTGAAGATAGAAAGAGAAACAGAACAACTTGTCTTGCTCATTCAACACCAGTAGTTTCACTTAGGTGTCTCAATGCACCACATGCTGCTCTATCCACTGTATTTTATCTTCAAAAACCAATTTTACTCTAAAAAATCAAACCAGGAGATGAAAGCAAAGCTCCTTATTCACATCCCCAAGGATCAAGCTTCTAACCTGAAGTTGTCGAATTAACAATGAAGTTGCAACAGAAATCATGCTTGGTACATGGCGGGCTGCCGAGGTATGATTCCATACATAGAAGAGGTTCAAATTTTTTTCACCTCAATTGCATGTTTATCGTGCTGTTTTTCACAACATTGCCATATGCATTTGGTGTATCGGGTTAGCTCAGGCTGCAGGGAATGGTTAAACTCCCTACTTCCTTGGACTACTAAGAAGAAACCTGCAGCCCAATCATCCTATGAACAAAAGCCTATTCCACAGGCCCACGAACAACAGGCAGCAGTGCAACACGTCGCAGCAGCAGCCAGAATTAGCAACCAGAACTCCTTGCCTCTTCTCAACAAAACTGCTGCGTGCCTGAGCAGCCGCAACAGCCCATTGCCGACGGCACCACAGCGGTGGTGCTTCCCCACACCGGCTCCAGTTTCCGGTCCCCAGCTCTTTCGTCCACCATTCACGCGGCCTTGTGCCCTCGCACCTGGCTTCTCAAGTCAACCCAAGCTTCCTCGCCGCACAAAGCAACCTCACATCATTCCTGGTGGCCAAGCTCGGTGCTCCCGATTCCCAAATAAGGGTTCCCCAACTCTAGGTTAGTCTGGCAGTTTCTGGTCTTTATCTTGCATTGACGTTGAACTGTATTGTTGATCAGGAATTTAATAGTTATTTGACCTGAAATTTGCTCCATTTTGATGCAATAGAATATGAGATCGATGAGGAGGGGCTGAATGGTAAAATTTTTCTTTGTCAAGTCTAATCCAATCCAATTCCAGAAAAGGTAGCAAATAGAAGTAGTTTTAAGGTTTGTTCTTGTTGTTCCATCTTTCATTTTTCGGGCTCCTTTGGAATGAAGTTTTTTTATAGGATTCTTGAAGGATTCAAATCCTTTGGAATTATTTCCTATATGGTCCTTTGGTTTGTAAGATTTGGTAGGAAAAATTCCTTAGGAACACCCTTTTCCTTCACTTTTTGGAGGATTTCAAGCATGAGCCCAAATCTCATGGTTTCAAATCCTATGAGAATTCCAAGACAACATCTCTCTATCTCTTTCTTCTTAACTCTACTGTAATCATATTTCTCTTTCCTATGTAGCATCCAAACAACCAACACAAATTTATGCATTTTCGTTTCCTGTAGGATTTCATATAACATGACATTCAATTCCTACGTTTTTCCTATTCCTGTTTTTTTTTAATTTCTTGTGTTCCAAAGGAGCCCTTTTTAAAACCCTATGCATGAATAATGAGAGTCCATCCGGCCAGATCTATGCAACGTGTTGGATTTGACTCTTAGTTGATCACTAGTTTACGGTATGTATTCTTCATTAGATGAAAGCAAATGACATCAGTCTAGGAATCCTGCATTCTACACATTCCTATGTTCCAAATGTGCCGTCTTTCAAATTTCCTATGTTTTTCAATCATCTGTTTTACATCTGCAATCCTACAAAATTCCTATATTTTCTATTGTCCTGCATAATTTAAATCCTATGCTCGAAAGGAGCCCCATGCTTATTTTCATCCTAAGTCTCACTACAATAGCCCATTCCATAGGAATTTTGTAGGTTTGGTAGGATTCAATCCTCTGATTCTTTGGCTCTATAGGATTATTTCCCATAGGATTCAAATTGTCTAGAATTCCTACCTTTTTCCTTTTATTCAAAAAGTCCCTAATAAAAGTAGATTCCATTAAAGGCCCCCTTTGATTCAAAAGATTTGTAAAGGATTTTTGTAGGATTCAAATCCTATAGGAAATTTTCCTATGTGACCCTTTGAAACAAAGGATTGGGGATTCCCAAATCCTATGAAATTCCTATGGAATGGTTGAATACATGCACATTTTGGAGGAAATTTAGTAAGAGATCCAACCTCTTATTGAGTCTATATCTCTATTCCAATTCCTGTGTTTTTCATGCGGTCCTATAAAACAGCTATATTCCTGTGTTTTGCAATCCTTTGTTTTGCACTTGCATTTGTGTGAAAATCATGTGTTTTTCCTATTCCTCCGTTTTCACAATCCTGCATTTGGTTAGTGGGATTTAGCATGTTATTGACACATGTCACCTTCACTAAAGACGGTGAAGGTATCAAGAGATTCTGTATGCTAAGTATGCATATCTGCATATAAGTGAGCACAAGGAATACGATATGATTGAGGGGATTCCATGGACCTTAACATGGGTAGTTTTGTGAGTAGCTTTGCTTATTTAGTCTTTGATTTTGAGCCCTAGGATTGGAGAAATCCTGGGCTCGTGGCGCTCCACTGTTGCTTATATCTGAGGGTATGTCATCTATATACAACAAGCTTCCGCAAGAAACCAAGCAATAACCTAAGCATCAAGAGCACATGTAGCCTGTGGACAGAAACAATCATCTACACAGGTCCATCAGAAAGTCATCGCAAACACCTTGCATGCATGCTAAGATGGATACAACTATGAAGTTACTAATAATACACCGAGCAGACCAATCGAATGAAATTCAGCAGCCCATACCACACAAACACATTTGTGAGCTCATGATGATGATTAGTCTCGATCAAATTAAGTATTCAAGCTCTCATAACCAGCAGGCAGCACAAAGTTGTGTAATCTAAAACGAACGCACAGGCAATAAAATAAACAGCTCGCGCGCAGCGTCGCCTAGGCAATACATCGAACAGCTAGCGCGCACCAAAAAGAAGCGGTGACCAATTTTAACCAAGGCCGAGGTGGCGGTACATGCCGGCGACATCCTGCGCCTCGACGTCCAGGGAGTCGGCGCGCGGGCCGGTCCGCACGAGCCGCTGGCGGAGAAGCTCGGCCTCCTCGTAGTTGTCGTCGTCGGAGTTCGAGAATCCGCCGCCGCGGGAGCCCGAGTTGGCCGTCGGGGTGCCGCCCCCGTCGTCGGAGCTCTCGATCTCGTCCTCCTCATAGGCGCCGCCCGGGAGCACCCACCGCATCTCTGCCGACTCCGTCTTCGGCAGCCTCCGGCCTCCGCCGCCGCTTCCAGTCTCCATTTGGATCGGGACGGGAACGCCGGTGGCCGGCGCGTGGGCGGGTGGGGGTTTACACGGGCTTGGGGCTTCGTTGATGCGGAGAACAGAAGGAAGGAGTTCGAAGATTGGAGAGAATAAACTGGGGTCGCTGGACCGGCGAGATGAAACGGAACCGAAGCAGTGCTGCAGTGGTGGGATACAGCTATTCTGCAGTACCCTTCGTCGTTTTTCACCTTTTTTTTCCTGTATTAAATTGTCTTTTTTTTTTCAGATAAGGTCTCCCCTTAGTACTATCTATGACAATAATATTTAATATGTGTATTTTTTTTGTGTGAAAAGAAGCTGTATGTAGAAAAAAAATGGACATCATTGATTGAGTTGGCTTCTATGTCCTTGATTTCTGTTCGAGACTAGCTACTAAACAAACGCTAGCTGCTAGCTTTTTCTCTTTCTCTTAATTCCACATCAGCAAAAGCTGACAACAGCTAGCGATATCTTCTCCTACTAGAGAAGGCCTAACTGTTAACACTCGAAATCAGTAGAACTAGTAACTAATTCTTTTTTCAAGTAGAAATAACTAATGACACATGACTTTTTTTTAAGGAACACACGACAAAATTTCGGAAGCAGCAAAATCGCTGACTATGAGAGTTTAAGCTAATAGCAAACTGATACGTAGGAGTAGATAATATGATTTTGATACGTGTCCAGGACTCCAGGTCCTCCAGGACATATACCATGATTTATTCGGCAGCAGTAGCAAACCCACAACAAAAATTAGATAGAATATGTGCTAACAGTCTAATAGATGAGTAATATATTATTGATTATACAACCTAATTAAACAGTTTAGAAATGGATGGTTTACCCGAAGTCCTGTGTAACAAACATACACATAACAATGCCTAGAGTCGGTAGTGTTTTGCTATAAAGCCTATGACAATACAAAACCTATAAATCATGGCTTTGATTTACCATAATTAACGGTGTCAAATAATGCCAATTCAATTATAGAAATCATATAACCGACTCACAATAAACAGAGAGTGAAGACAATTTTTATACAACCTCAAGTCTCAATAAGTATAATAGCTCTACATCATATTGGCCGGTGGCCTCTTTTCTTGACCAACATATAAATATTGATTAACTATATGACTTCTGCCGTGGATTGGGGAATTCTAAGGCATTAGTCGATGACGAATTTATAGATTGCTTCTCTAGGATCTCATACTGACTCGACAGATTAGTGTCTTCAAACTTATTGTCACCTCTCTCAAACCTAGAAATGAAGCCTTTGCATGCCCTTGAGACATTACATGTTCCAAGTCGAACTAAAAAATTACAAGAAGGAATAGACCAAATAAAAAATAGATCGTCCCTATAATATAAATCGTATCATAGAGATCGCATTTTGTATATGTATAAGCATGAAGAATACACGTTTATCTTATATATCTCTTCATTAAGTATGGATCATGGGGTATTCCATATCAATTACTTTGATAATAGCCCATGATTCTATTTAAAAGAATATTTTAACTATAACTTTTCAAATTGGATAAGATCCTCGGATCTTGAAGATTTTCTCCTGTCTTTAGAAATCTTGTTTTTTTTGGAGGGGGTGGGGGGCATTCCATCCCGTGTGTCGTAGAGCCGGGGTGGCAAGTAGTTTTATTGGTGAATAAACTATTTTTTCCAATGTAGATGGTATTTTACATCGGAGATCGGCGGCGGAGCTCAAACGCTCGGTTGACCTGCCCGAGAGGTGGGTCACCCCCTAAGTTTCTTCAGTAATTTTAGCAATTATGTTACAAATGTCGTGGTTTATTGGTTGAGAATGGCTATAAAATTTGCCAAAGCCTTGATAGAATGTTCATAAAAACTTCTGCATTTGAAACCCGTTTTCTGGACCCGTGATGTTTCCACTCGACCAAACGACTCTCTCGGCTCACAAAATCAGCAGTTCAGCACCAACAGGGCAACCGGGCATTGTACACGCACGGCACGGGAAGGGCAAAAGCAGCAAGCAGCGTTGCTTGAACCAAACCAAACCGGACATGAACCGGGCCGTGTCCAGCATCCGCAGCCGCCGCCACGTCGCCCGCCTCGGCTTCTCCCGCGCCGCCGCCTCGTCCTCGCAGGCGGCGGTGGAGGCGTGGGACGGGCGGTTCCGGCTGCACAAGCCGCGGGGGCAGCACCTGCTCACCAACCCGCGCGTCCTCGACGCCATCGCCCGGCACGCCGCGCTGCGCCCAGGCGACGCCGTCCTCGAGGTCGGCCCCGGCACCGGCAACCTCACCGTCCGCCTCCTCTCCTCCCCCGCCGCCCACGTCTCCGCCGTCGAGATCGACCTGCGCATGGTCGAGGCCGTCACCGCCCGCGCCGACGCCCTCGGCCTCTCTCACAAGCTCACGGTTCGTGCCGCACCGCCCACCACCTGCTCGATCAAATGCCTCCACGAAAAAACCAAAAAAAAAAAAAAACAACGGTCTCTCCTATCTCTGTCTCGTTTGCAGGTGATCACGGGGGACGCCGTGGAGGTGGAGTTCCCGGAGTTCGACGTGTGCGTGGCCAACATCCCCTACGGGATCTCCTCGCCGCTCATCGCGAAGCTGCTGTTCGGCGGACGCGGGCACTACCGTTTCCGCGCGGCGACGCTGCTGCTGCAGAAGGAGTTCGCACGGCGGCTCGTGGCGGCGCCGGGCGACCCGGAGTACAACCGCCTGGCGGCCAACGTGCGGATGGTCGCCGACGCGAGGCTGCTCATGGACGTCAGCAAGAGGGACTTCGTGCCCATGCCCAAGGTGGACTCCTCCCTCGTCGAGATCGTGCCGAGGCCGGCGGACGCCGCCGCCGCCCCCGGCGTTGACCTCCCTGAGTGGCTGGCATTCACGCGGGCGTGCTTTGGACAGAAGAACAAGACCCTCGGCGCCATCTTCAAGCAGAAGAGGAAGGTCTTGGAGCTCTTCAGGAGGTCCCGAGATGCCGAAGGACGCCACGACGACGACGATTCCGGTAGCAGCAGTAGCAGCAGTCTCGTCGCGCTTGGTGGTGATGATGATGGAGAGATCAGCGACGGTGACAGCAATGAGAGCTACGACGGAGCAGGCGGCTTCAGTGAAGAAGAGATCGCGGCGTTCAAGGCGAAGATCGGCGGTGCATTGGAGTCCAGTGAGCTCGCCGGCAAGAGGCCTTCCAAGCTTTCGAACGAGGAGCTTCTGCGTTTGCTTAGGCTGTTCAATGATCGAGGGATACGGTTTCAGTAGCACTTCGTTCTATTTGTGCGTGGATCATTGTCATCTATCAGGAAGAATGGTGAGCAGTCGACCAAGAAGATGAAGCAATTCAGAGCGACCGATTGCGCCTCACATCATGTTTTTCATGACAGCCGTCAATGGCAGCTCGTCAACTGCAGCATGCCAAATTACTATACAACTCTACAACTACAAGTATGATGTCCAATGGTCAGCCGTCGCCGCTTGGCTTAAACGGCAAATTCAGTAGGTGATGCAACACATTGACAAGATACAGATGTGTTCAGAGATGCGGAGAAAATTATTCTAGTCTCGAGAACTCAGATATTACATGCATACAACTGTAAAAGAAGTGGCACTGAAAGTCTGGGAAATACATTTTGCCGTCTTGGAGGCTGGAGCACTATCGATGGTTCCATTTCAACATGCTGGCGCACTATTATTGCTAAGGTGAAGTGAAGTTGACATTACCATCTTTCTGATGTACTTTGCACATGTTAATAAATCATACTGTTCATCAAAATCAAACAATAGTTCATGACAAAGACCATTTGAGCAGATCATTGCATATGCACAGTTTATAATCAACTCATCACTCATGCATAGTTTTATTTTCTTCAAATACAAGTCATCAGCATTACTTGCCAAGGCACATAGAACATGACCAGCCATAGGTATAAACGACTCTGGCATAATCTTGTTTCTCATTTTTTTTTCCATTAAAAACCATAATCTGATTCTACCATTGCCATTTTTAATAACTTTTTTAGTAAGGATATTTACAGCTGTTGTATAAAAAGGCATCTTACTAGCATGCTATCATCAGATAATTGGTGAATGACAATACTAGTTAGTTTAACCTACACAAAGATCACACTTCTGCAAAAGGTGAAATGAAAGAAACATGTTAAATCAATTGATTTCAAAACCCTATAGTGCTTTCAAATTGGTTCTAAATGATTCCATTACATTGTATCCATCATCATCATCATCCCAACACTGGGGCATTCGATGATCAATTTACATTCCGTAGGTAAACCGATGACACTACAATGATCCAATGAAAAAGTGGGCAGATTGAACTAGATTTTAAGCTAAGCTGGTATTTGACAGACAGCAGAATTCCAACTGAACATTCCATTGGAATTGCGAATCAAAATTCACAAGTCAACCAACGAGTATTACGTAGTACATTCTATTCCCTGCCTGAAGTCAGAAGCATCATATTCAGATTCAGATAGCAAAATTCTTATCATTATCACGGATCATTCATCATCACAGCCCCACATTTTCTTGAGTTAATACACACCGAATTATACAATTTTACACGCTAAAATGCTAGCTGCATCAAAGTAAAACCTACCCATAGAAATAGAATTTTTGGGGGAAAAAAAGAGGAAAAACTAAAAGGCAAAAAGAGTGATAAGAAAGTTTAGTCCTATACCCTCCACAAACTCCTTATCATCGTCGTGGCGGCAGAGGCGAGAGGAGGAGGAGAAGGAAAAGGCGGCTTCACCTCATCATCCCGACGACGGCGACGACGGGAAGGCGTCCTTGACGGCGGACGCGGCGGTGAGGTAGTTGAGCGTGTTGCGGAGCGTGTCCCGCTCGCGGCGCAGCCTGGCGGCGGTGTCCTCGAGCTCCAGCAGCGCCTGCTGCTCCCGCGGCGCGCCCTCGAAGGTGTTGCCGACGTAGAAGGAGAAAGGGGTGGGGAAGAGCCCCCTGCGGAGGTCGCCGACGTCCTTCTCGGGCTTGCCGTTGAGGCGGTTGGCGATTCGGATGACGTCACGCATGAGCGCCTCGACGTCGGAGGCGAGCGCCTCGGCGTCCTCCCCCGGCGCGGGAGCCACTGGACGGCGGCGACGAGGTAGGGCTTGGTGCGTACGACGCGCGCGACGCGGAACCGCTCCTGGCCCTTGCAGATGAGGAAGAAGCGGTCGTCGGCGAGGCGCTCGTGCTTGACGACCTCGCCGACGCACCCGACGTCGGCCGCGCCGCCGGAGCCGCCGGACCCCGCGAAGACGACGCCGAAGCGGAGGTCGGTCTGGAGCACCGTGTGCATCATGATGCGGTAGCGGAACTCGAAGATGTGCAGCGCGTGGGTCGCGTCCGGGAACAGCACCAGCGGCAGAGGGAACAGGGGCAGCTCCACCAGCCCGTCGTCCGACTCCGGCGGGTGGTACGGCTCCGGCGAAGACGACGACCCCGACCCAGACGCGCCCGCCGCGGTGGCGAGGCGGCCTCGGGCGCGGCGACCGGCGGAGACGGATGAGTGGAGGAGGCGAGGGGCTCGGCGGAATGCGGAGTGGGGGGAGGCGGAGGCGGCGGCGAGGCGAGGGGAGGGGAGGATTTGGGGGAGGAGCGCCATTGGAGGAGGATTTTTTTCCTCCGCGGCGGCGGTGGACGAGGGGCGGAGGGGGAGGGGAATGGTGGGTGGATTTTGCGGGGGCCAATTTCTCACCGGGGGTTTTGGGGGAGGAGGGGAGCCATGGGAAAAAAAACTGGGATATTTTTTTCGCTTTCTTCTTGTTCTTGGGATGGGGATTTAGTTCCGGGGCCCACGTGGAAGTTGGAAAAACGTTGATAATGCGGTGGGGGGTGATGGCGTGGAAGAGTCCACGTGGGGGCTTATCTACCTGGAGCTGGAGGTTCTCAGATCGTGGCGCCGTGCGTACCGGCTACTGGTAAATGGGCTGGATTGGTTTTTCACTCGTTGACCGTTATTGAACTGTGGAGAGTGGGCCTTGTGCACGGCCTGCTTTAGGCACGAATTTCTCTGAGGATAGCTGCGAGAAACTCGGGAGCTGGGCACTTGGTCTTGATGTTCGTTGGGCCTAGACTTAAAGAAGTAAATTATAAGGCTTCAGGTTCGATTTCGGAGTAATCTTAATTTCAGTTGTTAAACCAATGTATTTTACATTTTTATCCCAAAATATAGTACTACAAAACTTAGTTATTCATATACGCATGTGAGCACTCACAAGTCATACCTACGAATGGATACACGCATGTCTATCCATGAGTTACATATCTTAAGATTGATTGAGTCGCTATATGCACATCGACATCGACGGGTAGGTCTCCTATTATGTTTCGAATAATTAATCATAACTTGTAAATACATTCACATGTGTTATGTCCAGAACTTGAACCCAGGCCGCAAGGAACCTAACCAGTTTGGCTCGTTTGGAATGTAAGCATATTCATGAATTTTGGGGGATAAAAAATGAACTGATGCTTGTAAAACTCTCGCATTCGAAAAGAGCTGGGTTCACTAGAAACACACGTGCTCTTGTGGCGAAACCAAAAGCCATTTCCATTTTCCAACCCCCCACACGACACATATTAGCAAGTTCATGACTCGGTGTATTTTGCTAATGTTTTGTATTTTAATCATCCTTTATCCCCATAATAATTTTAGCAAATAGTAGTAGCTAGTATGTTTATACCAAGTTTAAATCATCCTGATATGTTATCAGTTAAGGCATGTTGATTGAATGGTTGATTTGGAGTGTATACCTTGAATAAAATGTAAATACATTGTATCTTATGGTAGGTAGTTTTTCCTATGAATCATTCTACTACTAGAGATGTATATCGTGACTTATTATGCATTTGCTGATCCACTGTGTCTCACTTTTGCTTTTTGGCCGCCCAAACCTGTCCACAACCAAAAAAGCTCCAAAACCAAAATTTTATTTTAATTACGACCCTTACAATCCTCTGTTATTGCTAGCTACTAGTACACACGATGACACAGATTACCCTCTCTCAACAGAGAGCTTCCAGGCTTAACCTGAAGTAGCAGAAAAAGCTACAGACACAGCAACTGCATCTGAACCCCTGATCCCTTCCTCTAACCTCCCCAATTCCCATCTTAACCCTCCTCTCACTAATAACCCACAGAGGTCGGTCGATCACCGTCACAATCACCAACAGCATCGATGCGAGAACGATAATTCTCTCGTGCCCACTCATCGGAGGCTGTTAACAAATGCGAGGAGCGAGTCGACGTCCCTCTTCTCGGACGGGTACTTGATCGGCCTGGCGGTGCGGCTCGGGAAGAGCAGGATGGTCGGGAAGCTCTGCAGCTGCAGCTCCGCCTGCGCGAACGCTTTCTGGTCGCCGTCGGCACGGAACTTGCCGACCTTGATCCCGGACCCAGCCAGCTTCTCGGCGAGCTCCACGTAGGACGCCTCCATGGCCTGGCAGAAGGGGCACCACGGCGCGTACGCCACCACCAGCCACGGCTCCGCGCGGTTCTCCAGCTTGAGGAGGTTGTCGACGCCGGCCCGGGTCAGGCCCACCACGTGCTTGCTCTCGAAGATGTCCGGCGCGCCCGCCGACCCGTTGCCGTTCGCGCCGCCGTTCACGCCTGCGCCGGACTTGGCTTCCTTGTCGATGTTCCCCTTGTGCAGCCCGCACTCCTTCGCCGTTGCGTCCTCCCACCACCACCTCCCTTCCCTCTCGTGCTGCCCCGGCAACACCGGCCTCGTGCATGGCTCACACCCAATCGACACATACCCCTACAAAAACACATACGAAAACAGTCGGATCACACACAAATCATTACTATTACGACCTTGCTTTTAACGTTTGATTATTTGTTTTATTCAAAAATTTTGTGTAAATATAAAAATAATAAGTCATGTTTAAAGTAATTTTTACGAGTAATTCACAAACAGATGCTTTTATAATTTTTAAATAAGATAAATGGTTAAACGTTATAATTAAAAATCAAAACGTCTTATGTTCTAAAACGAAACGGAGGGCGTACAATTTAACGCAATGTGCCAATGTGGATTATCACTTGCTTACCTGGGCATGAAGGGCGTTGACGGGGACATCCATGGTCCTAAGGAAAGTCCACACATCCTTGCCCTCGACATTGGCAACGGGATTCCACTTGATCAAGCTCCCCTCCCCACCCTGGAGGCCCTCAAACGAGGGATCAACCTGGACGACGGGGATGCTGGCGCGTGTGCCGGGAGACTGGTCCTTGCGCTGGCCGGTGATCCACGCCCTGAGCCCACGGAGCGCGCGGCGGAGCGGGCGAACCTTGCGCACGCGGCAGCACTCCTGGTGGCCGTCCTCGTAGAAGGAGAAGAGGCCCTTGGAACGCACCAGCGCCTGCACCTCGCCGGCGTCCGGGAACATGTACTCGATGTGGATGCCGTAGTGCTTCTCCACCTTGTCGAACAGCTGGTACGTCTCCGGGTTGAGGCGGCCGGTGTCGAGGCTGAAGACGCGGAACGGGCGGCCCGTCAGCTTCGCGTACTCGATCAGCGCCACGTCCTCTGCTCCGCTGCAAATTCATAATGATCGGTCGGTTTGGATCAGGTAATTGACAAATTTTGTCCGAATTTGAGTTCGAATTGGTTGGTTGAGAATGGGATGCTTTTTGTGCATCAGGAGTTGTTGCCTGCACGGCTACACGACAAGTTAAAGTTGCGTTTACGATTTCTCTGGGCTTTCCTAAAGCGCTCTACCACTAGGCATAAATTAGCGTGTGGTAGTGGAGCGACTATTCTGTCTGCTTGTGCGTGGCTGGTGGGCCATGATTCTAGCTCTTGGGAAATTGGGATGCAATAGATACATTGAACCTGGACATGCTCCTAAAGTTTTGCTCAAAGCCTCCAACATTTGTAACCTGCGTCTACATTCATTGAATCGGGCAGCTAACGGGTTTTGCACTCCCGTTAACATCACCCAAGTATCCAACCTGATCATTTTGTACTCCTATTTTAAGCCTCTTCTTTAAAAACTTCCAATATTCGGGCGTTCCAGATACTAGTACTACTAATTGTGGCGTGAGATAGTAGAAATTAATTGTGTTTTTGGTACACCACCATCGTATTTATGTCTGGAGGCACTTTAGTTAAAAAATCCTAAATCCTAATCCCGTGTAATGAGAGAAAACCTAAATCAGGATTAGCTTATGTGTGACAATAACACTACATACACCACAACGTCGCTGACCCATCTGTCAGTGACAACCGTAACGATACAAAGTACTCCTAGCTTCCTAGGAATCTCCAGGACCACCCGTTTGGATTACGGAAGATTCCCGTGATGATGCTGGCATCTGGGATTAGGCTCTCAGCTCGACACGCCTAAGCCCAGTGCACATGAGCCTAACGGTTAACAGGCTGCAACTAACGGGTTCGGATCCATCACGAATATTGGGGAAAGGAAAGGAAGCTCAAATCTCACCTGAATGCGATGGCAATGTCGGATCCGAACATGGCGAGCGCCCGATCCATGATCTCCAGTGGCGACGCGCCCTGCAGCTCCTGCGCCAGGGCCTCGTAGTCCACGGCCTTAGCGGGAGCGGCGGCGACGGCCTCATCAGCCAAGGGCGCGGC
>CM002485.1:13947290-13999614 GCA_000325765.3 Leersia perrieri
GGCGCACCGCCCTCGCGCGCTGGTTTCCCCTCGCCGCCGGCGCCGCGGCCACCTGCTGCTTCACCGCTCCAATTCTCGCGGCTGCACAGCCAAAGCAGATAGGAGTATAAATTTTAGGTGAAATTCTCGTGAGCATTTTCAAATTGCGAAAATCCCAAAATGCAAACAGCCAAACATCACTTGATTTCTCGAGTTTTGGGCGAAATGACATTGGTTGACCAAACGACAAGCACAAATCGGAACATATCAGAGTAATTCTCAAGGTTGCCGTATTCGATTTCCGTGCTAAACCCTCAAATTCGGCTAAAATTTTACAAACGGCGAGCTTGAATTCGAGAAAAATACGAGATCAAGAGAAGGAATCCTCACCTTTGAGGTCGCGGAGGGCGACGGAATGGGACGAGATGGAAGCGGTAGCAGAAGCCATCACCTCCGAATTCCTCCTCTTCCTCTCCTTCAAAATTCACACAAAATTTGAGAGCAGGAAATGTTTATTCACCTCCTCACTTCTGCGTGTGTTTTTTCTGTGGCGTACGGGGCAAAGACCAAAGGAGGCGGGCGGTTTACATATAGTTCGCGCGGGAGGCTGGGTTCAATGCACCTGGACGGATTCGGGAGCGGCAGCCGATCGGGACACGTGTCACGTTTCCATTGGTTGGACGCACGGGAGGGGGTTCCCTGGCCGATCGAAGCAGTGGCGTCACCTGGAGCCACGGAAGGGGGCCTGACCGGTGGGGGCCACGTGGCAGCGGCGTTGGCACCATGGAGCGCTGACTGGGTGTGTGTGTGGCTGCCTTGCTCCCGTTGCGGCCGGCCACCTTGCGCAGTCACGCCTGGCATTAGGGGCGTTTACAATCAGGGATACACCCAGGTATACCCCTAGCCTCCACATAAACAGGGAACAGGCTAAAGATACACCTAATCCAGTGCAAGCTATTTTGGTGGGGCCCACACGTGTCCCATCTTCTACTTTCCCCTCTCTCTTGCTGGTCGTCGCCGTCTCCCCTCTCTCCGCCCGAATCGAATCCTCAACCTCTCTCTTGCTTGTCGTCGCCGTCTCCTCGCCTCCGGCGGCACCTCCTCGTCGTCGTCTCTGACGGGCAGATCGAGCCGCCGGCTGGCGAATCGAGCGCCGCGGCGGCGGCGGATCGAGCGGGGAGGCAGCGAATCGAGCGTGGCAACGGCGGATTGAGCAGGAAGGCGGCGAACCGAGCGCGGTGATGGCGGATCGGGCGCGGGGCGGCGAATCAAGAGAAGGGCGAAGGTGGTGAGGACTGAGGAGCTCTCTCTTTCTTCGGCTTGATTGGGCTCTCTCTCTTCTTTGGGGCTTTGCGTTTTGCTGCAGTTCTGACGAAGAACCCGTTCCCCTCGAAGGATACGAACTTTCCTACAGGCGCTGGTCTATAGCGGACGTGGCAGGAATCTTCCTACGTGGTGCACTAGAGCACCGATCCTAGTTACCCGATTGTGAAGGCCCTTAGTAATTTTAGGGTGAATGACAAGGATCATCTTGTAGGTTTACTTACGAATAGAACAAAAGTTGAACACCTTTGTTGTTTTTGGAGCGTTCGGCTGGCACGTAGGTGGAAGAGCAAAGCAATCTAATGCATGCTAATGGCATGAGTATAGTAGCTTAGATTAGAAAGTATAGAAACGATGAATAAGAACAAACGTGCCCAACTATAAAACATTAGAAAGATGGAGTAAGACAAAGGGGAAAAAATGTAAAATACGCTAACGGTTTCTTAGCTCGTGAGTTGATGTACTTCTACTGTACTAGAAAATCCAACGACAGGACATTTTCTGTTACATTGTATTTGAATAATGTTCTGTCTAGGTATATTGCACAATGAGATACATAGATAAAAAAAACAATAATGGTTAGGTTTTCTTCTCTATCACCATGCAAATCTTTAATTTGGACCCAACGGCTTAGTTGGGAGATTTCAACATGGTGTGGGTTTTTTTTGGAGGGGGGTGGGGGTTTAGCACGCATGCCTTACTGTGAAAATTTGGATGTAGGCCGTAATTGATTTACTTCATATATTTTGTGCTGGTCAGGAGATAGGATCGGGTCGTTGTATAGATTTGTTTAGCTTTTTATATCAACATAAGCTTAGCCAACTCATTTTGTTTTTTTAAAGCAAATCGGCCTTACTGCCTTAGTGAACTACGTATATATCTGAGGCTAATTAGTCAATAAAAAAGGTCTTATTGGATTGTAATTTTTCAAATTTCGAGATATATCATCAATTAGTCAATGACATGTGGGGTCCACATGAGTCAATGATATGTGGGCCAGGATGACATATCTCCAATTTTGAAAACAGTAATGGCATGGCTCTAATTTTCCAAAAAAATAATAAGAACCCTTGCAACATATGGTCTTCTCCAATGGATATCTATAAGCTATTTATAAGCATTTTATATTTTTTTAATAGAGAAGAGATAAAAAATATCTTTTATTTAAGAGATAGTCTCTTGCACAAACTCTAATGCCAAGTAAATATGGTATGTGGGGTTATTTTTATTATGAACTATTTACTAAAAGTGGAGAAGTTGTTTTTTAGATAGCTTGCCTAACATACTTTGCAAAGTTTAAGGATCTAGATTTTAGAAGGTTATAGGCACAAACGATACATACTCCCTACGTCCCAGAAAAGTGTAATCCTAGGTTTAAATTTGGACATAGGCTATGTCCAGATTTAAACCCAGGATTACATTCTTTTTGAAACGGAGGGAGTACAAATTTAGACAGTGCCAATGTATTTTACTTAAAATAGAATAAATTGGTTATCATAACCATCTTAAGTCATATAATAAAAATAATAGAGCGAAGTACTTAATTAGATATACTTGGAAAAGCACCAAAGCATGGTGGTGCGATTGTACGTATATGCCTTGTCAAATACGATGAAACCAGCTTCTCCCTTTTTTTTTTTATGACGTTGGTTAGCTAAACACTGATGATACGGAAGGAACGATACCAGAGATCTATAACTGGCCTCTAGCCGGTGCACATGCAATGGCCGTATGTGTACATAGTAGGTGTGCATGTTTCATAGAACAAGTTTTTGCGTAAGGCCCTTTAATTTCTTTAGGATTTTTTCTTATTACATAAATAAAAAATTAGCTCAATCCAATACAAAATCGTAAAAACTCGCCTAACGATCTTACTAAGCCTCAACTTGTGTACGTATATGTACGGTACATCTCCATTTTACACGTAGCCATCATCGCGTATTACTTGTTTCTATTTTGTTTCAAAACGTCGACGTCTTTGTCACGTCATTTCCTTTTCTTACATACAGCCTGACGACGTCTAGAGTCACTTTTAGGTTTTGCTTAGTTTCCAAAATTTTTTAGTTTAAAATGTCACATCAATATTTAACCGGATGTCGGGAGTGATTTTTAGACACGAATGAAAAAATTAATTTCACGGCTAGCCTGAAAACTGTGAAACGAATTTTTTGAGCCTAATTAATCCATCATTAGCATATGTGGTTACTGTAGCACTTATGGCTAATCACGGCATAATTAGGCTTAAAAGATTCGTCTCATCGTTTACAACACAATTGTGCAATTAGTTTTATTTTTTTAACTATATTTAATGCTTCATTTATATGTCCAAAGATCTTTGATGTGATGATTTTGGGAGAAATATTTTGGAAGCTAAACGAGGCCTTATTATTACTACTGTATTGTGTTACATACAGTCTGACGACATCAAAATCACTGATCATGTCACGAGTATGGACTCTACCACACACCAATCAGTCGCATAACACATTATTAATAGTACCTATCGCTGTCACGGCATGCTTTAATTAACTGTAACCACGACGCGAAGATTCGTTGCAGCTAGGGGGCGCGCGAGACGGATTGAACAGCTGTCGTCGCACATCATCATCGCGAGACGGATCGTCAAAATTCAACAGCCAGAAAAAAAGAATCCATGGATAGATTTCATTTGCCTGTAGATGTAACGTGACACCTTCTTCTGATCTCTCACTGACAGGATGGCCCAAAAGCGTAGTACGTTTGTGCATCACAGTCCAAATTGCCAATTGGTGGGAACGGCGCGATTGGTTTTGCATTAATTGGTTGGCTCTTGATTGGCCTCTGGGGGCATAGGTCTCTTTGGGGTCAAAAATGGCCGGTAGCTTTATGTAGCCTGTGGACATCGGTCAATTATTTTTTTTCGGAATAAACGGTCAGATTAAATATATACAGTACTAAGTGTACATATATGATATACTTTTCTGTCCAAGTTTATAAGAATTTATGTTAGGATACTATTCTAATATTAGGGGTGTCATACTACGAGAGAATATCAGGTGCTACCGCTGCTACCAATCTTTGAAAGTACATCAAAAAGTCACAAGAAAATATGAGAAAATTCTTGAGACATAAGAAAATTATGGCATGCAGCACCATAAAAATGTCAACTCAAAATACGACCTACATATGTAATAAAAAGGACAAATCTCAGGTGAATAGTAGCATGACATGTTTGAA
The DNA here is from genome assembly GCA_000325765.3 of Leersia perrieri. Taxonomy (NCBI): domain Eukaryota; kingdom Viridiplantae; phylum Streptophyta; class Magnoliopsida; order Poales; family Poaceae; genus Leersia; species Leersia perrieri. Next base: position 13,951,809 of record CM002485.1, read on the forward strand.
CACTATTTAGAGCACAAATTTGTCTTTTTTGTTTCTCCATATGTAGGTCGCATTTTGAGTTGATTTTTTGAATGATACTTCATGACATAGTATTACATATCTCAGTTTTTTTTTTCATTTTTGTGACTTTTTATATATATTTTTGAATGTTTGTAGCACGGTAGCACGACATTGTTCCCTGATATTCTCTCGTCATAGTACTCTCCATATTTTTTTTTTACGAATACTCTCCACCTTAACCTTTAATTAGTATTGGGGGAACCTTTTTTTTTTCTCCTTTTACCCTTAAAGTATTAATCCCTTTCACCACTAAGAAGAAGCATCGTTTGTGTTATTGTGCATCCTAGATACAGATTCCGGGGAGTTGCCGTCTTCCGTATCTAAAAACTTAGAAGAAGAAGAAGAGAAAGTTTCTTATATACCTCTAGGTCTTTTCTCAATCCCCTATATACCCTTGAATTATGCCTTGTCCGCTCTATGCCCCTGAGTTTTAATTTGGATCCCTTCTATACCCTTATAGTGAGTTGACCGTTATATATTTTTCAAAATGACTACAATGCCCCTCTCATACATACTCATACATGTGTGCTATTTCAATTTTTACAAAATGACTATATTTCCCTCTCATACATATGTGTTACCTTAGAAAAACATAAATCTCAATATAAATTTTTCAATAGAAAATAAAAATTTTCCACATATTTAAATTTTCCAAAATCCAAAATTTAATTTTTAAAATATTAAATAAATACAAGAGTTTTATAGAGAGTTAGATATTTAAATTTTAAAATTTAGGTGAAACTTTTTTACAAATTTAATCAAATTTGATTTAAAATTTTTGAAAAAATAAATTTCATTTTTTAAAATTTATCATCAAATAATTCTATCGGAATTATGGTTTTTAAATATATTTTTTACATTGGGATTTTTTTCTCTCACTAAGCTAGCACATGAATACAAGAGAAGGGGTAATATAGGTATTTTGCAAAAAAAAATAACGGTCAACTCACGGTCAACCCACGGAAGGAGTATAGAAGGGATCTAAATGAATCTTAGGGTATAGAAGGGACATGGTATAATTCAGGGGCACAGAAGAGATTGAACAAAAATTCAGGGATATACAAGGAATTGCCCGGAAGAAGAATCACCTTTCCCATGTCTGATGCATGAAGACGCATATAAGCTAACATCGACGGGTTAAGCTATCACAAAAGGCTAACGAAAATGTTGTACGCCAGGCATCTAGGATCGTTTTCTTGCGTGGACTCTGAGATGGCAACTTGAGTGGCTAGTTGCAATATCAATCTTGTGTGGACGGTAGCTTAAACCATATATTTTTTTTTGTATTTTTAAATTCTTTAAATTTCATTGTTTTACTGACATGAGATCACTATAAGAGCGATGCAAAATTGACAGCTCTGATCTTCTCAGGGATGCCTCTATGAGAATTGTAAGTGTCGGTAATGTCTAACAGTTCTTAGTCTAAATTCTTGACCTCTTTAACCGGTTCGCCTACTTCATACTTGGACGGCAAAATTAAATTGGTGAGAAAGCAGTTTTAGAACACGCAATTTACATGAATTATTAAGGCTAAAAAGGACTAGAAAAAATATGTACAAGAAGCCCGTGATACGATGATCGATCCATTCTTCAGATAGAGAAACAAAAACTTGCCGTTTCCGAGGTACATCGTTTGTGTGTCGATATCAGAGGCAAACTAAAACGGTTTTGTGTGGTGAACAGCTTTGGTTCATGTGGACCATTATTGTAGAACAATTTCAGCAGACTGAGGTCCAAGGGGAGTGTGGACAACACATGAACCCACACCACATGCCCAGGATTCTCCAAATCCTTTTCGCTGCTACTGTTGTATCATTGTATGGACTTCTAGACACCTAAGATATTGTGGTCTGTCTTTTTTCTGCAAAAACTCGTATGGTGATTTTTTTTTCCTACGGACTTGCTTATTATTGATGGTGTGAAAATAACGCATACTTTTCTTTGGGAGCGTAAATTATATATATATATACATACATATATATATATATATATATATATATATATATATATATATATATATATATATATATATATATATATATATATATCAGGGTATATACTGTACAATAGTATTGTACTGTCCTTTCTACGAGGCTACAATCCCATGGAATAAACCAAGCTCGATGCCTTTTAGGCGCTATCCCTCGGTAAAATTGCATACGCGCCTTATTGGGCTGTGCAGGCCTCCTTTGAACCAAAGAAATTGTATAGGAATTTTGGAAAAATTCCTTTGTGTCCCTTTGAAGTAAAGAATTTGGGAATCTCAAATCTTACGAAATTTCTATGGAATGTCTTTTTCACGCAAGTTTTGGAGGAAATTTAGCATGAGCTCAAACCTGTTGGAAAAATTCATATGAGTTTATCTCTCTCATCTAATTCCTGTGCTTTTCCTGTGGTCCTATCCAACAATTTTTCCTATATTTTTTCTATGTTTTATAATCCTCTATTTTGCACTTGTATTTATGTCAAAATCCGGTGTTTTTTATGTTCCTCTGTTTTTGCATTCCTACGATTCAGAGGGGACTAATATATTGTCAAAATAAACCTTATCATTTATTGGCAAAATTAAATTTTGGCATTGCCAAAATTTCAGCAAGTTGAAAATATAGAGGTAATATTTGGTTTGTCAACTTATCAAATACTGGCAAAATTTTGTGAGGAGAAGTTTCTAGGATTTTGCCAAATTCTATGGGCATTACCAATATTTTTTAACAAACTAAATAAATTTAATTTATGTAAACTTGCCAAATAATAAAATGATTTAAAGTGATATTAATATGAACAACTCCTTTGTATTCTTTAAGCAAGTCACACAAGTCACATGCAGTTTTTTTAAAAAAACTAAGGCATACAGGTTTGAAGTTAGTGAATGTAGAGGGGGGATAGACACCACCTAATTAAAACATGAAATTCACTTCGCAGCTGAGTCAGTACAACCGAAGCTTCCAGTCTTAAGTCAGGTACCGAAACTTTCGGTGACCGGAGGTTCCGGTCCTTAGAGCCGGAGCTTCTGGTTTAACAGATAGTTTCCTCGCGAGGAAGAAAACACACACCGTCTGAGATTGGTGTGTGGTTGGCTGAGTGCCCAACTTTTATCAAACTTTTGGCAACCACCAACTGAGATTGGTGTTTAGCTAGTTTGTGCCATAACATCACACCACAATTTTTTGTTAAAAGGGTCTACTTATAGCACTTGACAAATTTCTCCCAAACATCCTTCATTAATGTAAATGGAGTAGTGGTTGGCGGGCAAAACTTCTCGAGTTACAAATTGATGAAGAAAGTGGGAATTGGTTCATTTTTGATAAAATGCTAATTCTGGAAGTTAATTTATTTTTTGATAGAGAGAATACATTGTAGTTATATGATGTAACTAGGCATAAATTTTATTTAGAATACTAAAACTGCTCTAGCTCAATGGTGAATACAACACACCCTGTTTGCATGACTGTCCGAGCGAATCTGACGGTCCGAAAATTGATAGATGTCTAGAAAATAAACATTTGACTATATATAGCAATTTAGTAAATAGCTTGCCCATTTGCCATAGACAAATATTCATGCCGCAACATGCTAAAAGTGTGGTCGACACGCAATATTTAGCATGTCAAACTTTACCAATGGTTTTGTGGCAAGGTTTGGATGCCATCCAAAGAGCCACTTCTTGTAGAACAAAGAAGTTGGAAAGTCAGTTTAATATATATGACATGTAATTCCGTGGCCTAGTCTATGCAATAAATTATTGGACGCACCTTAGCCCATGACAAGGTGGGAGTACTAAGGGCGTTCACAATGGGCTGAGATGTCATTCTCCATTAGCCCTCCTCCTGTGCTCTCTCTCCTTCAGCTCGGCCCACTCTCCTCTACAATAGGCACGAGTGCTCTGCAGAGGACACGAGTAACTTTGTTAGAATCAGTCAGAAGTGGGTCAAGTTAGGACGAGGTCACCCGTTGTGGCGAGCGAAGGAACTTACCAAGATTACCTCGGCCATCGGCCACTACCGTGAACTCTCCCTAACTCGGCTAGATGTAGCAAGAGTGCAAGACGTTGTCTTCCTTGCTGGATCAAGGGTGCGACGACACCATCTTGACGAAAATGCCGTGACCTTGGAGCTACTTCATTGGCATCGCTTTGTTGTGACATCGGTGACCAATGCAATTGCCTGCGACAAGGATGAGGCAACCCGCGACCGAAGCAGTTGTCCTAGACCCATCACCGAAGAAATCATTGGCGTCGATGGGGTGGGAGAACGGCGACTGACTTAGTCATCCTCTCTAGATCCAGATCCGTTGTTGCCGCCAAGCTTCTTTCTATCACCGTCGAGTCCCCCCACAGTCATCGAGCTTGGTCTCGATTCGTTGAGTGGCTCCTGTCGTTGTCGAATCGGGGGGGGGAGGGGGGAAGTGAGCATAGGGGAGGAGATAGGCGGCGACGTTCCAACGGAATTGGCGTCGAAACTGATCCAAAGGAATACATAGGGAGTTAGAGGAAATGGGGAAGAGGGTGTACAGTCTGCCAGGTAGGTCCAATAAGTATAAGGGTATATTTGTAGCCTTTTTTCTTGTCACATGGTAAATTATATAAATTGGATTGATTTATCAATGATTGTAGAAGTGGCTTGCATTGTAGAGCTTTTGTATCTTAACTGTGTCCTATCCTACGTGACACCTTGAGGAAGAATGAATATGTTGCCTCCATTGTGAACGCCCTAATGATCGAAACATGCCTTGAAACTGGTTATATGGGCTTGGATTATCAAGCCATGCTCTACTCCTGATGAGAGAAAAAAAGGGAAAAAGTCTACATTAGGTCCCTTAACTTGTCAGTGAGTTTATGAAACGCCCTTGAACCGCAATACTAATATAACTCATCCTTAATCTTGCAAAACTGGGTCACATTAGGTCCCCAGGCAGTATGTAAGTGGTTTCATTGACATGGCATCCTAGTTAGCAAAAGAAAACTTAAAAAATGTGAGGCACACATGTCAGTCAAATAGAAAAAGAAACACTAATCTACATCCTCACTCCCTCTTGCTTCTTCCCCCTCTCTCTTATCCCCTCTTCTCCACTGAAAGCTAAAGAGAAGTGGCAGAGGCCGAAGAGCTTGCCAACGGTCGGCAAGACTGCGATGGTGGCCGGCGAGCTCATCAGCTCGTCGACAGGTTGACGATCGATGAGGAGGGGGAATCAACGACGCTCCAACGATGATTCAATTACGGCATTAGTGAAGAGTGGAGGAGGGTGGCGGCAGGAGCAAAAGATGGAGTGGGGGAGGTGGGTAGCGGTGCTTCACCATGTGCCAGATCCCATGTGCCTCGCCATCTGGTGGACTGAAGCGGGTGATGGGGGCAGCAAGGAGGAGGGAAGGAGCTGCGTCATCTAGTCTCGTCAGTGAGTTCAGGCCGTGCTGCCCCCTTGCTGCCGTCGCCTCCTATGCTGCCACCATGGGGTCGATGCAAGTGGGGTGGAACGCGTGGGAGTGCTGCGCCAGGAGGCAGAGGCCATCACCACTGTCGAGCCCATGACGGCCTTGCTAAACAGCCGACTAATGACGCTGACACTAGGGAAGGGGGAGGATCAAGGAGTAGCGGAGGGGCGGGGGAAGGATCCGCCACAAACGGCGGCGATGGCTGTGTCGGGGAGTAGCAAAGAAGGTAGGGAGGCTGGTGGCCAAAGTGGAGGGGACGAGACCTCAAGTGGCTGCCGACAACGATGAAGGTGGTGCCGACGTCGTAGCCAGCTCAGCCGGAGTGAAGAACAAAAGGAGAGAAGAGAGAGGGTGTCACTGACATATGGCCCCCCGTCACTTTTTATTTTTTTTGGAAAAAGTCTACTTTACTCCCCTAAACTATTTCATTAGATCACTTAACCCCCTAAATTATTCTTTGGTTCATTTTACACCCCAAACTATTAGAAATGGCTCACTTTACACCCTAACAACGTTTCTCTTTTTTGTTTATAAATTTTTTTACTGAAATTTGGTATGATGCATATGTGCATTATAAGTTACCTTTGAACATTTTTTTAATAAATTTTTACTTCTGTTTTCGCTGATTGGAAGCATATAATACCAATTTGAACATTGAAAATTTAAAGTTCAAATAAAATAGTCATAAAAATTGAAAACTTATGGAGCTTTGGTAAATCTACAAGTCCACAAAATTTTATCTCAAAATATGGCTGGTATACAGAGAAAAAAAAGAGAAGAGTTGTTATGGTGTAAAGTGAACCATTTTTAATAGTTCAGGGTGTAAAACGAGTCAAAATATAGTATAGAGGGTTAAGTGTTCCAGTGCAAGTAAAGTAGACTTTTTCCTGATTTATAATGCCACATCAGCAAAAACCATGAGCTATACCGTCTTGACACAATTAACCTAGTTTTGTAAGTCAGAGGACATGCGGTTCAGTAACGTTTGAGGAATCTAAAGTGGACTTTTTCGAAAAAAATAAAGAAAATGTGAAGCTACATGCGGCCACCATATGGGCCTGGTAGTAAAGTGGCCAAAAAATAACTCAGAAACCATCGCAGCCCAATACTGTAAATCCGTCACATGTGCTTCTTATCCCTTCCTCCCCTCCTGCCCGTACACCTCCTCTTCTCCTCTCGTCTCGCTTAAACCCACAGCTCTCTCTCTCTCTCTCTAGCTTGCTCTCTACCTCGCGCCCCCTCCATGGCAGGGCTGGGTGCGTGCCGGGGGTCGCGCTCGTCCCCCGCCTTCCACGCCGGCGGGTTCCTCCCCGGCCGACCTGTTGTCGTCTCTCCCGTCCCCGCCCGCTCCGGTACGGATGGATACCTGATGCCATACTAAGTTCCCAAGCTCTTTCCTCTCTCTCCCCTTCCTGTAATTTGGATTAATCCATATGTTTAGTTCTCCGTGCCTGCCAATTTCTAGTTAGTTTGGCTGTGGTATGCCTGCAGATCGTTTTTAGGATTGCATGGGGCCTCTGAATGTGGGCATCTGCACATTTTTGTTGTGCTATAATGTGTGTGCAAACTATATAGGTTGAATTTGCCCCTTTAGTTATTTGTTTGTTTTCCCTTGCAATTGTTCTACTAGGGCAAGTCCACGCCTTCATCTAGTGGATATGTATGCGCATATTGGCATATTACAGTACAGGGCCTGAAGTTTACTACTAGTAATCTTGTGAAAGTAGATGACGTTTGTGCACCCTTGTCGTTAGGAGTTACTAATCTAGAACTGCGTGCAGCTGATTATTCTTGGTTGTCTTGCTGTAGGGAAAGCAATTGCACCGAGCCGGCGCTTCATTGTGTCCAATAGGGTTGCTTGGGTTGGAGATGAGTTAATGGAGATAAGCGAGTACAATTCTTTTTACTATCCCTTTGTTCATAAGCTTCTGTTGCTTGTTTTTTTAATCGCGAAATTGCTTCTTCTGGACTGGACACTAGGTTCTGGATTTCCATTATGTTTTTTTGACAGTTTGACTAAAATGGTATCAATAATTTCGAAAAAAAAACATTACATATTTGAAGGTCAGAAGAGGAAAGTCCAGCAAGGTTAAAGAAAAGGCCACCCCTGAGGCGTGGGAAAATCTCTCCACAACTTCCTGTGCCAGAACACATTCCAAGACCATCTTATGTAGGTTCAAATAGACCACAAGAACTATCTAGTGTGCGCCAAATACACAGTGCTGAAGGTATCTCTGGAATGAGAGCTGCTTGCAAACTTGCTGCACGTGCTCTGGACTTTGCAGGAACATTGGTTAAGGTAAAAACTATTCTTTGGTAAATTATTGAAGTTCTCGCTTTTTCTATATCATTTTGCATATTGTGTAGTTCATAATATCACAATTGTTTCAATGTTGTCTCAGCTGTCAGTTACTACAAATGAAATTGACAGGGAAGTGCATAACATGATAATTGAGGCAGGTGCTTATCCTTCTCAACTAGGCTTCCGCGGATTTCCTAAAAGCATCTTCACGTCAGTCAATGAGTGTGTCTGTCATGGAGTACCTGATACAACACAGCTACAGGTTCTATAGAGTAAATCTTGCCTCTTTCTATCTGCATCACTGCATGTCCTACTTTACCTATGCAACGTGGGTTGACAGTACTTTTAGTGCAGACTGGAGACATCATAAATATTGATGTAAATGTGTTCCTGAATGTAAGTTCTCTGTTTTGATGTTTTGCTTATGTTTAGTTGGTAACTTGGTTTATTTTGCATAAAGTAATAAGATCCACATCGTCCTCTTCAGGGATACCATGGGGGTGCTTCTAGAACATTTGTATGTGGAGAAGTGGATGAATCTATCAAGCATTTTCTGAAGGTAAGCTATTATCTATGTGGCAGATGGCTCATTCATTATGATGTACAGTGATTTGCACAAATGCAAAATTCGGGATGATTATGCATCATTATGAGTCTGATTTCCATGCTGTCGACTTCCCATGCTGAATTTTCTGTAAAGGTTTTGCATTTAGGTCATACCTTTACTTCTCTTCTCTTTTATTATTTCTTTATTGGAAAAGAACATGCATAAATGATCTTTCTTTATCGGATCAGACAGCTGAAGAATGCTTGGAGAAGGGTATTTCAGTCTGCAAGGATGGTGTGAATTACAAAAAGATTGGCAAGAAAATAAGGTATTTGTTTGTCTTTTTACTGTGGTATAGAAGTTGCTAGGTTATCCTTCGTGGCTTTGAAAGCTTTGAAAACTGACTTATCTGGATGCACTTACATGCTAGTCCGCAAATAACGAGGAAAACTTCTAGTATCAATAATACACTTTTTAACGTATGGAATCTTTGTCAATTCTGTAGTTTGACTTTCATTGTTCTGTTTTCTAGAAACCTTGCATGCTAAAATATAATACATTACCCCCTCCGTTTCATATTGTAAGACGTTTTGCATGTAACATTTGACGATTCGTCCTTTCAAAAAGTATGGAAGTATCATTTATTTTGTTTGTGACTTACTTCATTATCAAAAGTATTTTTAAGCATGACTTATCATTTTTTATTTTTGCACCAATTTTTTGAATAAGACAAATGGTCGAAACGTTTTACATTATGAAACAGAGGTAGTATAGCATTTATGAGTTGTTCATTCTTGTAGATTTGTCTTTCAATGTAAAATGGCGACAACATATTTTGAAACTTAGTTTCTTTGGGTTCCATTTGGAACTCATAAATCTCAGAAACCCAGCGAGAATGGTTATTTCTTATAAACATCGGTGAAACTTATGCACTCCTAATAGGCAAACAAATTGCTTCCTGTTGTTTGACATGTTGACATGGTCACATGGGGGAAATATAAAAATCAAAAAATAATAAACAGCTAAACATGAACTAGCACTAGTACATCCAACGGCAAAATCATTCATTCTTTTTATTGTTTCCTTGTTCGGAGCTTATCAGAAGAACATTTACAATGGTGCATATCTTTGATTTTGCTTGAAATGATTTCAGCAAGCTTGCTTATTTCTATGGCTATTATGTGGTTGAGCGCTTTGTTGGACATGGGATTGGACCTATTTGGCATTCTGAGCCACTAATCCTTCATCATGGTGAGTACTTCGGTATTTTTCCTGTTTCTGTGACCCCAACTTATTATTTGTAACTTATCATTGGGTTACAGTTTTGGGAATTTACCTTACAATCTTACTAATTAAATAGATTTCTTTTCTAATATCCTAACTGTTCTTGGTTCTGTGATACTTTTGGTTTATGCCTTGTAGCTTGTTTGACTTTGTTTAACCTGAAAATATGTAATATTAAGAAATTCAGCTGTGCATTAGCTAAGTATGCCATTCTGTGTTGATTGTGCCTTAATTTATCTCCAGGAAGACAGCAACAGTCTGTTTAGTTTCATAGGACAGGCATGTACTTGTTATTAGTTCTGCTCTTAGGTCGTGTTCGAAAGAGCTCACTAGGAACAGTGTTGCTAATTCCAGCAGTGTTTTTTCCTTGCTTTCCATGAGCACACTTCCCGAACTGCTAAATAGGGTATTTTTTGGAAAAAAATTTCTACACGAAAGTTGTTAAAATCCAAATTAATTCATTTTCCAAGTTTAAAATAGCTAATACTTAATTAATCACACGCTAATAACGTTTCTCGTTTTTCGTGTCATGCTATTTCGAACAGCGATTTGGCCAAAATGCATCTTTCGAATGCAGCCTCATTGTAGTTCTTGCTTATGGTCAATACGGCTGGGACTTTAACAACTCCTGTTTATCGTAAATAAACCGTGTTAAAGTATTACTGTTACCCCTGCAATTGTGTAAACTAATGCATGCTGGTCAATCATACATTACACTTATGAACTACCATTTTTGTAGCCAATGACAACTCTGGGCGAATGGTTGAAGGCCAGACATTTACTATCGGTAGGTGCTCTCCACTATGTTTACTGGTATATGGTTGGATTTCCATCTTTCGAAACAAAGGCATCTATCTTCCTAGGATTTATGATTTATGTTCCTATGCTTGCGCTTGTAGACAAGCCTCAATTTTTTGTAGTTAGGTGAGTTCTATATATAATTTGGAAACTCTTAGTACTGTATCTTAAATTGGAAGGCAATTCTATCTTTTCTTGTAATAAAAATCAAAATCAAATTGATAATATTGATGACCTTTTTTTTTTGTGCAGAACCTATATTAACAATGGAAAAAACTGAGACAGTTACATGGGATGATGGATGGACTACTGTCACTGCTGACGGCAGCTGGGCTGCACAGTTTAAGCACACTGTACTAGTCACTCGGACAGGGGCAGAAATACTGACAAAAGTTTGACATCACTTGTTGATTATTGTGATAAGAAGTTAGGCCATCTATTTTGAGCATATATTTGCTCATAGAACAGCACCAGGCCCCAGCTTAGCATCGAATCATGTCCAAAATGTCTTTGGTACTGACACTGCCGACCATGATTTTTGTCCTAAAACATTGGGTGTTCATGTGTACAATGCTTACTGATACCTTTTTGGCCCATTGCAGGTCCACACGTGGCAGGATCGCTGATCACAGCCGGAGAGCTGATCGATGAAATATCTGATGAAATGTTTTGTACCAGGAGGCGAGTTGGCTTGTGCGAAGTGTTTGCGGATTCTTTGACCAGTTTTACTTCTACAGTAGCTGTGTTTAGCTGTTAAATCTGTTAATTACTGACATTGCTAGCCGTGTAATTGTGTAATGTAAATAGTCTGAACTTTTGTTTCCTCCTTGAATACAACCCCGAATACTGCAGTCGCTTGCATTGCTGTTAGCTTTTTCTGTCCAGCTGCAGAACCACCACGACCAATTGACCATGGGAGGCCAGCCAGTGTAATATTAGGTCGTTTCTTTTTGGCCCAACCAACATGCTAGCAACTAGTTTCTATTCCGGCCCAAATATTCTGGGCCCCACGCTCCCCGCAGCCTGTTTAGGCCTAACTTGAGTGGGCTCACTCAGGCCTCAATCCCATTCTGGCCGAACACATATGGGCCGCACGAAAGCCGGTATCCCATTCCGAAATCAGCCCAAACTAGGGCCTTGTTCTGCCTCTGGTATGGCACACTGGCCCAATATATGTGGGTCCCATGATCCCGTTATGGAATTCCGGCCCAACCTAGAGTTTGTTCTTTGCCGATCGATGCGGCGATGCGGACAGCGATGCTTCCGTCGACCGCCGGTGACGGCGGCGGTTGTTCCGCCTTGCCGCTGCTCGTAGTCGGCTGTGGCGGTGCCTTTTTTTGGCCGGGCAACTGCGTCGGAGTCATGAGCAATACTGAAATTCAGAAATCGGCAGACGACGTGTGCAGCAGCAGCAGAGTGTGCCAAGCGTCTGCTACTGGGCATGGACCGGAGCATGCTCTGGCGTCATTTCTGGATCTTCACCGCAGGGTGGTATGGGCATGGAGTTGGACCGAGTTTACCAATTGCAAGTTTGCAATGCAGCGCGTGAATCTGCTGTTGGGTAGTGTACTAGCGCATGATTTTACATGCTGTTAAAATCTGAACTTGTTTTGAAATTCGGCAGTCTGTAATTCTATATATTCAGTTTGCAGGTTTCAGTTTCAGTGCAAAATTTGTTTGGCAACGGCAGGAAACTTGGTGTGGCTGTATTCGGCAAGATCTCTTGGTTCATTTAATTCTGTACTGGAGTAGTAGTACTTCAAAAGAAAACATCACTGATAGTACAATAGTTTCAGTAAATCTCACGTCTTATTTACTGTTGGAAACATAAGATGGGGCAGCTGAATTCGAGGTTGTGCTCGCCAAATTTAATGTGTTTTGTACTTTCTATTGGACCCTCGGTGTCCCAAGTTCCTATACTTGCAAGTTCACGGCATCAAATTTGCACTATTGGTTTTGTTGCAGTAGTACATGTCGGTTACTTATTGCAACTTGGATTTGCACTTGCACACTGACTTGAACTGGTTGTAGCATCCACATCAGCTGGTGTTACTACACAAAATCACTCTAAATCTGGGGCAACGATGAAAGGTGAATGATTTTAAAACCAAAGGGTTGAACAATGTCAGGTTTTGAAGTTCGTACATGTCTTCTAAATTTTCACAAAAACATTATGCTGTCAACTAGGATTACTTTTCATGTGACCCACACCCACTCTCACTCCTACTGTCTTGTCTCTTCCCAGCTGGGAAGTGGGAACCTAGCTAGGCAAGATCAGACACTAATTACCAAATCGCCCACAGAAGAACCAACACCTAATCAAGAAGCAAACAGCCCATTTCTAGATTCATTCATTCCATCAGCAAGCAGGTCCAGCCACTATTCACCAAACTCCAAAATCCCCAAATCTCAACTCTTTCTTCACCCTCTCTCCACACCACCAACCTTCTCATTGTTCAACAATTCCAGCTTCCTGCTGCCCCTAGGCCCCAGCTCCAGCAAGGCCAGCACAAACACACACTCCGACTCATCAGAAATCTGACGAGGAAATTTACAGGGAAAGCTACCGAGAAGCTCATCAAAAGCAGAGCAATCCTGTCCCAAAGGAAGCTGCTCAAGAAATTCACTCTCTGAGCACACTCCCAATGGGGAGTAGGAGCAGAGGAGGCAGATGCCGCCTTCTCCTCCTCCTGCTCCACCTCCATTCCTCTCTGCTACCACCATGTAAGCTAAAACTCTCACTGCCTCGTTTGCTGAATACTACCTTGTTCATAGTGGCAACCATGGATTCTGCTTGATTTGTTGCGCCATTTTTAGTTTGCTGAACTTTTTTGCTCCAAGTTTGTTGAGACGTCGTCTTCTCGATTCAGCTTTTGGGGCTTTTTTCTGGTAGCTTCGAATTTCTGGGTGCTCTGTTTCGTGGATGCTGATGTTAGCTGGTGACTGCAGGGTCGCCGGTGTCGGCGGCGGGCGGGGGCAGCAATTCCGGTGAGCCGTACGTCGGCGTGACGATCGGCACGGCGGTGACGAACCTCCTCTCGCCGTCGGACCTCGCCGAGTTCCTCCGCGCGCAGCGCATCACCCACGTGCGCCTCTACGACGCCGACCCGCGCCTCCTCTCCGCTCTTGCCTCCTCCGGCGCCCGCGCCATCGTCGGCGTCCCCAACGACGAGCTCCTCGCGCTGGGCTCCTCCCCGGCGTCCGCCTCCGCCTGGGTCGCCCGCCGCGTGCTCCCCTTCGCCGGCGGCCCAAACTCCACCGCCAGCATCATCACCGCCATCGCCGTCGGCGACGAGGTCCCGACCGCTCTCCCCTCCGCCCTCCCCGTCCTCCTCCCGGCGATCCAATCCCTCGCCGCCGCTCTCGCCGCGGCGAATCTCTCGTCCCCAATCCCCATCTCCACCCCTCTCCCCTTCTCCCTCGTCCTCGACCCGTTCCCCCCTTCCCAAGCCTTCTTCAACCAATCCCTAGCCAAATCGTTCCTAATCCCCCTCCTCTCCCACCTCGCAAACACCTCCTCCCCATTGATGCTCAACCTCTATCCCTACTACTCCCTGATGCAGAGCAACGGCGTCGTCCCCCTCGACAACGCGCTCTTCAAGCCCCTCCCGCCGTCGCTGGAGATGGTCGACCCAAACACCCTCCTCCACTACACCAACGTGTTCGACGCGATGCTCGACGCCGTCCACGTCGCCGTCAGGAACCTCAACGTCACCGGCGGCGACGCCGTGCCGGTCCTCGTGACGGAGACGGGGTGGCCGTCGTACGGCGACCGCAAGGCGGAGCCGTACGCGACGAGGGACAACGCCGACGCGTACAACTCCAACCTGATCAAGCACGTCGCCGGCGACAAGCCCGGGACGCCGATGCGGCCGGCGGCGCAGGCGAGCGTGTACATCTACGAGCTCTTCAACGAGGATCTCCGCCCGGGCCCCGTGTCGGAGGCGAATTGGGGGCTCTTCCACGGCAACGGCACGCCGGTGTACCTGCTCCACGTGTCCGGCGCCGGCGGGTTCCTGGCCAACGACACGACGGACCGGACGTTCTGCGTGGCGTCCGACGACGCCGACGAGAAGGCGGTGCAGGCGGCCATGGACTGGGCGTGTGGGCCCGGGCGAACCGACTGCTCGGCGATCCAGCCCGGGCAAGGGTGTTACATGCCAAACGATGTGAGAAGCCACGCTTCCTACGCGTTTGACAGCTACTACCAGTTGCAGGGCAAGGCTGCTGGATCATGCTACTTCCAGGGCGTCGGCATGGTCACCACCACTGATCCCAGTGAGTACCTTCTACACTGAATGATTGCTACTGTTTCCTCCTCATTGCTGAACTCTGATGCTGCATATAATTTCCTGAATTTTGCTTTCATGTTTTCGCTTAGAACTTTCATTTGTTCACTTCAGTTTTTTTCGAATGTTGCTTCGAATTGCAAGGACTTAGTAGAAATTGCTTGCGCTCGGTGACAGTTCTTGTCATGCTAAACATCTAGCAGTAGCGAAGTGACGAGTGAGGCTTGTGGAAAATAAATACACTTCTTAATCAGTTGACGAGTGACAGTTCGAGTAGCTTAGGATTGACTGGATTTGGGGTTTGCTCACTTGCACAGTAGTTTCTCGTGATTCACTTTAGGTCTTTAAAGAATTTGCAACTGGTCAGGCCAAGCCTGCTAGGCCACAGTCACACTGGAAACGTTTCCCTGAAGATCTGGGTATCGATTTCAAGTAGGAGAGACGCCATTGTCACGCCCGGAAAGTAGATGGCCGTCATGGAAGACCATTGGGAAAAGTTGTGCGGTTTTTCTTTTAATTGGAGAACACAAGCCCACACGTATTTATTCGGTTGATTGTTAGGAGAAAGGTTCCTTTTCCTTCTAGGTAGGGCATTAGGAGAAGTGCATCAAGCAGCAACCATGTGTGGATTTATGATTTATCTAGGAGGAATTGTCAGATTCATGTAGGATTAGTTGAGGAAAAATTATAGTTAATTGGTTTGGAATCATTTTTTACTTTGCGAGTGTAAGAGGATTCTAGCACGCTCATGACGTCCATGCTTATTTTCAAAGCTGAAATATTGCTGTGTGCGTAGCCTGAGCTGCTTGTGGCTGACAAATGGATCCCCAGAACTCAGCAGTGGGGTCTACCTGTTAGTGACTCAGTGATGATATCTTTTGTACGCATACCAGACCTTTTTAATACGACAATGAGTCCATGACCACATAGAATAGGTTGAGAAAGGTGCATAGAGCAGACACACGCTGAGCTGGATCTGGTTGTAGATTTGTTTGGTGCTCTGCAAGTCGGAGGGAGTGCTCAGGGTGTGGAGTAGAGTGTGATGGTTTGATTGGTAACACAACATAAGCCCACAATACCATTTCATAAAAGAGAAAAGGCACCACAAGTTTTCAAAAAAGAATTCCCTTTTCGCATGTGACTATGTGAGTAGGAGCAACCATTTGTTCAGTCACATGCTAAGGGTGCAACACACCACCTCACCTGCCTGCTCCATCCCTTTCACCAGCTTATCCATATTTGTACTTTGCTATGTCATTTGAATCGGTGGTGGATCCAGAACAATGTCACTGTATTCTTGTAAATTAGCATAGGCCAAAACAATGAAAAATGGTCATTTCCCCCGTGTCCTTTGTAGTATCATGGTGGCTTTACCAAGTTACACCTTCTGAATACGCTAGAATAATTTTCGATTGTATTAGTAGAACTGCATTCAGACATCTTTCTCAACTGTGTCATTATGAGTGTTTTTTCAGAACAAAATTTCTTGTTCTGAAAGGTTAAATTATGGCCAATGAAGATGTATTATACTAATTTAGTTTTATACAGAGGCCTGTGGCATGCCTCAAAAGCTAAAGTTGAGATCTGTGATCCTTTTTGTTGCCCATGATTGTCTATAGTTGCTGTGGCATTGTTATGCACTGCATCTTCATGTGTGCAACCTTGTTTACATGGTGGTTGTGGGGTTTGGGTACTGTTGGGTAGCGTGCGGGAATCTTTGGAATGTTACCTTTTTTGTGGTATTACTGAATCCCATCAAGGCTTTATCTCATGAAATTTCATCAGCATTATGATGTGCAAATACCAAAAGTAGGCTTTATGGAGTTATCACTGTGCACCTGTTTTTGTGTGGAAATCCTGCCCCATCGCGAAAGGCTCAACTTAATTTCCAATAAATTGTTTAATCTCAATGTGCCATGTTTAACCATGGTTGGTTAGTTGGGGGGAAGTCACTGGGCATAGCCACTTAAGTCATTGTCTGAAACTCTGAATGGTATTGGATCTGTACTCTGTACTTATGTAGAGTGGACACTGGCCAGTATAGAGCATATGGTGAGCCAATCTCATGAGAGTTGTATTGAGCCATCCGCGGAAACTGAAGTGCCGAACACGTTTGTTGTGGCCAATTAGCAAGTAGCAACTGCCTTGTACAGTGGCCTGGCCTGTTGTATTAGACAAAATGAAAGGGGAGAGGAGTGAAAAATGGAAGTGCATGCTGGAATCTTCCGGATCTGAATGTCATCTATACCTTTCGAAATTCGTCTGTGGATCAAGAGTCAAGACAAAGTGTAATCCATACAAGTGGCCAACTGGCGAGTATGCCCAGCATGCATTGTTTGTTGTCCAGTATGGGAGCAGTACTATTACATGGGCACAGGGGTCACAGGAGTACAGGACAAATCTTTATGGTTTTATCTAAAATTTTCTTGCCGTATTTTCTTATCTTGCAAGCATAGATAATGCATATGAAATCTGGCTGTGAGCATTTGGTGATTCTGTGTTTTGGAGTAACTGAATGGTACAAGTATGAACGGATCAAACTCTGAATTTAGTCTGATTGGGTATTCTGTATTACTGTGTTGATTGTGCTCTCTTTTGCAACCTGATGTGTGCCCAAAATACTAGACATTGTTCATTCACATGACATTAATAATTAGATTTAGGCTTAGAACTTCTCTCTCTCTCCTTTTTTTTTTGTGGGGCCTTAGAACTTCTCTTTGATGTCCTATTCTATCAGATATGTTGCCAAAGAACTGATACTGGCACTTGAAGTCAACAATACATGGCTTTTCTGTGATGGGAGGTCAATGCTTCCCATGGCAGGTGCTAACATAGTTTTGATGGGCTTACATCGCTGCATACTAATCTGTGCATCTTCTTCTTTACTGGTCCTTAAGGATCCTCTAAGTGGGTAATTTTGTACTCTTAGATGATTATTTACAGATGCTAGTACAATGGTCAAATAAATAGTATCTGTTTCTTAAACTTTTTTACATCACCCTTCAGAATTAATGGTGCCGTATTTTTTAAATGGGTAAAACAGTACGAATGGAAACCGCTGTGTATACATTCTTTGTTTTCTTATAATTCCATCTATGAGCACAGTTTAACATTTATGTTGATGATCTTTTTATATCCTGACAAACCTATTTTGTCGTGCAGGTCATGACAGCTGCATCTTTCCAGGAAGGTATATAGCTGAAATCTTCTCCATAGTGTCCTTGATATTTTCCAGCTGATTGTTTATGGGATATCAAGGCATCTTATAGGTTAAAAAAGAACTAATGTGAACAATTGCCACACAAGAGTAAGGGTCAGGGAAATGTTGGGATATAACTAAAAGTGTAACTGTAAAAGTTCCACTGACTACTTCCAGAAAAAAAAACACTGATGCCCTGACAAGTAGGCCAATAATTGTCTGGCATCTTTGCTAAGAAAGAATTCTGACATCTTAAATTTGCTGCCATGTGTTACTACTCCCTCCAATTTGATAATAATAGACGTTTTGGATAAGGATACAGTCTCTAAAAAAACACATTTGATCATGTTTTTCTATTGTTATATATATATATAGAAATATCAATAAATATGTGATTGTATTGAAGTATTTTTTAAGATGAATCTATGTGTATATATTGCCACGTAAAATTATGCAATTAACAGTATAGTTTTCATGTTTATAAACTAAGTACTTCTAAAATTATTTATAGTCAAAGTTTTAAAAGTTTGACTTTAGTCTTGTCCAAAATGACAAGTATTATGGAACTGGAGGGAGCAGAACTTTAATTGCAACCGTGAATATCATTTTGTTTCTATAGACCATGCTGAACTTTTGAAATGAAGAATAAGTTAACAAGCTACTGTTTTCTTGATTTAAATTGTAGTTTTTTTTACATGTAATGATTACATCTCACACAATACCTGGACTTGAGCTAATGGCATTTTGGCAACTATTGTCATGCAGTAAGTTGTTGAGCAACGTCACCAAATCTGGTGGGGAAAATACAACCACGACGCAGACAAGTGATGCAGAGGGCTCAACAATATGGAGGCTAAGAACTGGAAGGGAGATAAGGTTTTTGTTCGTCCTCCGGTGGTTATTGAGCTCGATGGTGGTGCTTACCACAATGAATTCAAATTTCTGGACATGATAATGTAAACTGTAACAAAAATGGAATTTTGGGGAGGACACTTGAGGAGCCGGCAGTGGCTGTATGTTTAGTTATTCTTTATTGTTAGATAAGCATCAATAAATCATTTTTCTTCATTTGTAGGTAAAGAAATGTTTGCATGATCTGCCAAAACACCCTAAGGTCTTAGTCATCACCCTAGATTGGCTGGCTCCGGGCTAACTCCTTTCAGCTGAGACTAGAACATACTCCCTCCGTCCTTAATATAAGGCGTATTTCAATTATACACGGTCTACAATATTTTATTTTGATCACTTATTCATTCAATAAGAAATTATTAAAAACTATAAAGTTTACATCATATAAAAACATATTTAAATACAAATCTAATGATGCCACATGCGTAACACTAAACATCAATATAATTATTTTAACTATTAGTCAAAAATTTTAAATATTAACTTTGCGGAAAATAAGAATATCTTATATTAAAAAACAGAGGGAGTACAAGATAAAACTAACTGGAACATGGGATTTTACCTGTATATCACCGAAGCTATACTTATTCCTGTGAAAATTTATGTGCAAGGTAGCTATGCAAGGAAACTGGGGAAACTAATTATGAAGTGGCCAGTAACAGAAGAATATACTTCATCAGGTAAAGAAAACGATGTTTGATCTTTTTTATGGTATTTGGGCACGACTTTGACCATGATTTTTATTAGAACATGTTTATAAAAATCTTATAAATTAGTGTTTGAGATTATAAAAAGATTTTTCAAGACAAATCTGCACATAGTCACATGAGAACATATCCTGTACACAAGCCTTTTTTTTATACACACATACACACAAACTAATAAATATCTCCAAAATAATCTAAAAAAAATTATACATGTAATTCTAATAGTTTTACACATATTTACAAAATTTTACCTTAAAATTCATCATATTCTAGGTGCAACAAAAATATGAAAAATCTGACAGCTTTTTACGTAGAAATGTCAGAATTTTGTTATTTTTATTACTCTTTATGTATAATAAATTTTAAGATAAGATTTTACAGATATGTGTCACTATTAGAATTATATGTATAATTTTTAGAATTTTTGGTAATATTTGTTAGTTTGTGTGCATGTATGTACATGGAAAGTCTTGTGTGATAGGATATGTTCCCTAGTTACCAATGTTTATGGTCAGAAACTAACTTAACATTTCCTGGTAGTCAAAGTTTCAGAAATTTACAATGGGAGGGAGTGATGAGTCAAGCTGATCCTTTGATGGGCCTGACTCATCACAATCAGGATGCCCGGCAAATCGAAACGATTTGAGAGTTTTTTTTTTAAAAAAAACGATTTCTAGAGTTGGAGACGCATCAAAGAGGGGAAACAAAAGGGTCCAGTTTATAATCCAAGATACAGAGAAGCAAAGGTGCATGGCTTCATCTGCACCAGTGCACGCACACAGCAAATCATTCAGTCGGTCACCGGCTCACCGCAAACTACTGGTAGCCGCGTACCTAATAATCGTCGTCATCGTCTTCCCACATCTCCATGCAATTCTGTCCACCAGCTTGCGATGCGACGCCTTGCTTCTCCGCCACAGCTGCCGCCGCCGGCTGATCGTGCCGTGGTGGCGGCTCGTCCGGGGCGGCGGCGACGGTCAGGACCACGCCGAGATGGCAACTCGGGTTCAGCTTGAGGATGTTGTCCCCGCAGCTGTGGCTGTGCCGGAGCAGCGCCTTGTGCTCGATTCTTTCCAGCTTGTAATCCTGCAGCTTGCACACGAACCGATCCGATCTCCTCTTCAACGACGAGAACAATGCCGTGTAGCCGTTGAACACGGCGAGATCCTCGTTCCAGACGCCGTCGTACGTATGCCCACTTTCGCACGACTTCCCGAGGGCAGTCCAGGCGTCGACCCAGCCGCCGCCGGCCGGGAGAGGGAACGGCATGTCGGTGCGGTCGTCCCAGCTCATGTCGCCGCCGAGCACGACGTTCTTGGCGCGGCTCAGCGCGGCGACGGCGTGCTCGGCCTGCATGTACCGCTCCATGGAACACGTCTGCTTCGTCTGTGGGTCGGAGGACTCCAGTTGGGTCGTGGCAATGTGGATTATTGGTGCAGTCTCCGGGATTATGTCGGCTTCCATGTAGCCCCTGCCGGTCGCCGTGTTGGTGTACTTCCAGTGCGCGGCGTTCTCCATGGGAATCTTGCTTAGCTGCACACGATCGAAAATTTATGTTATGAGCGTTTTGAAAGATAACCATGAAAAACCACCTAGAAACAAATTTAAAATTTAAAATTAGGTTCGGTTGGTAATCCAAAAGATTATTAGGTACTTATATATAGACTTACTACTCCCTCCGGTTCACAAAAGAGTGACGTTTTATACTTAGTATGCAGTGGCTGATAAAGAGTGACGTTTTATCTTTTCACCATCGTTTTAGACTGTGTTGCCTCTGTCGCATCGGTTTCTCACCTGCATGCAGTAAATAGCTTGTGCATGCAACAACTTTTGCATACTGCATGCAATGTGCGCTTGACTGCTTGGGAGCACGAAGAGACAAACATTTAAACTGGAGTAGAAGCTTTGCATTGCCCTGAAGTAGTACTGTTTCTTCATTTCTTCGTCACTTGCCGCATTCGTCTTCCAGCTGATAGCCATGGAAAAGCAAGCTTTGCCGACCGCCGACGCTGACGCTACCGTCGAGCAGGTCGACGCTACCGACGTGATTGTGCAGCCCGTGCAAGAGATCGCCCGTGCAAGATGCACCGGTGGCTCCATGTTCACATTCACAACGAACAGATAGAGTGGAGTGTGCAAGGAGTTGGACCGTCAAACGAGCTAGTATTGCACGACTT
Source organism: Leersia perrieri (assembly GCA_000325765.3). Lineage (NCBI taxonomy): Eukaryota > Viridiplantae > Streptophyta > Magnoliopsida > Poales > Poaceae > Leersia > Leersia perrieri. The sequence goes on from CM002485.1 coordinate 13,973,509, forward strand.
AAATAGATGAAGATGGCAAGGTGATTCTGCTGCAAACCAGCGCCAAAATTTGAGTTACTGGCGGCAAACACAAAATGCAAATATTTTGTTAGCAGAGCGCGAGCGAAAATTCCAGCCGCCGGCGAGTGCGCGCGTCGCGCCGAGAATGCCCAAAATATTTGTGACAGATGCAAAAAAAAAAAAAAAGGTGCATGCGCACATCTGCACCATGCCAACAGTCACGCACACGCATAACCTGAAGAAAACGCAAGGATGCATGCCCACAGTACCATGCAAAAATCAAGAGTAAAATTGCAGCTGATGGGAATTGAACTCGAAACTAGCAGTCCCAGTTCTGCATGCAGTAGCCAATGGGACAAAGGGCAAGTTCTGGTCTGGATTGCCTCTGGACCGTATTTATTAGGGGTAAAATAGGAAGTATTAGCCCTAATTAATCATTCCTTGGTATGTGTAATCATGTCCAAAACGTCACTCTTTTGTGAACCGGAGGGAGTACTTTGGTTCATGGAAGGCTGATGGAATTAAGTCTCGTTTTTAATCTGCATACCAAAGAGACACCTTTAATTGACTGCCACAGTACTTATGCCACCTCCAACGGCTCGCGATGTCGTTAGCTAAAATAATATTTTATCTCATGAACAATAGAAAATAGAGAACGCTGGCAACTAGTTAAGCGCTGGGCTGAATGATTTCCAAGACTTCTCTCTTATGCACAGTTCACAAAGCTCCTGTTAACTTCTTTATCTTGTTCCTCTCCCTTCCACCACGTTGCTCGATGATAACGCCAGCCCGTTGGAGATGGCCTTATCTGGGAGTACATGGGTAATGCGGAATTACAGATTCGAAGAAGAGTCCTCAAAGCAAGAATAAATTATGTGGTGAACTAGAACAAATGGCATTGGTGCAAACTTGCTGGAGGATTTTTTGTGGGCGCCGATTTTATAAATCGGAAATCACATGGCCAAATACCAAATCTCTGGATCCGTAGTTTGTATACACATTAAATAACTGATACATGGATCCATCTGTTATAGGACGATAGACATGTAAATGATAAAGGACAAAAGATCAATCACAAGGGACACGAGATTTAACGTGGAAACCCTTCCCAAGGTGGGAAAGAAAAAACCACGGGCTCTAGCCAGCAAAATCTTCACTATATCGAGTGACAATACAAGGACGAACAACGGTTTATAAGAAATATATATCGGTGAAACCCTAGAAGGTACCTAATCCGTACCAAGCATCCGGCGACGGGCCTCCGCTATGCTCCTTCCGAAGTCGGCCTTTGTCATATTAGTGTAAATGGATTTGGATCACAGTTCAACACCATCGACATACATACGGATTTACAATGCACGTTTAATATGATGGTTGCCCAAACGAGACCCGAATAGATCGAGCATGGTCAAATACAATACATAAACATTAGAGTAAACAAATACGACGGAAGCAAAGCTGCAGAGGTGTAGCATGTCCCTACAAGCATAGACTGGGGATGTTAATCCTTGAGGCATCTTTGTATCATAGTGCCAATCCCTGACTCCAACTCTGATGGGGAAAAATGACCACGGTGAGTACATAAAGTACTCGCAAGCATCACTACATAATGGTTCAAAGGAAGTTTGTTTCATTTGCGCAAAGCTAATTTAATTATACCGTTTCATAAAGCTATGGCTTAGCAATTTTAACTAAAAACATCATTCCACTGGTGTTTAATTGAGGGTTCATCCACCTTGCGAAGCCTCGTTTGATTCGGTTTACCCCTACATTCATTTAATTCAATTCCCATCTAAGTCTTGATCCCACCCGTAACCCGGGTAGATATCAAGGATAGCTTAAATCAATAATAGGTAAACAATTTATAAATAGCATGCAATTTATTTGCAAACAAACCAATTCATAATAATAGGCACAACATGATCAAGGAGGGTTTTGTGGTGACTTTTCTGGTTCAGCTATCGCATTTGCCTCGACATACGAGGTATCGCCAACAAAATTGTAGCCTGTCGAGCGAACGCCTAAATTACAGTCGGTGCTCAGATTTAAAGTCGAGTGCTTTACAACTCTCCAAACATGACCCCTCTAGTATGATTAATATTCTTATTTCACAATATTGACATATATTAGATATAAAAAATACCATAAAATATAAAAATGATTGTACAAGCTGCAAACACTGCCATGTAGACAAAATATTCAAATTTTGATTGAGCCTTATACTTTTATTTTTGTAAACACACATTTAAGAATGCACACAGGTAGGAAACAATCTATTAAAAGGTTTTTTTTGAACGAAACCGCCAGCCTGCATACTGTTCATTTCCGTCTCACTTCTTGGGGACAACGGCACCTTGCCAGATTTCCTTGGTGAGCCTCTTGAACGCGATGTCTGACGACTCGCCCTTCTTGACAGCCTTCCGGTACGCTGCCATCATCTCCGCCGCCATGTTCCTTGCCTTCCTCCCCTCCTCGGAATCCACACCCATCAGTGTCCTCACAGCACGCTCCAGCTCTGCCGCCTCCACGATGTTGTCCCTTCTTCTGTCCACCTCCATCGCACAGCGACGCCCATGTCGGCGACCATCACGAACGCTTTCAGGTGCTGCTCGGCCCCGAGCGGCCACGACAGCATGGGCATGCTGAACCACAGGCTCTCGAGGACATGGAGTTCCACCCGCAGTGAGTCACGAACCCACCCACGGCGGCGTGCGCGAGGATGTCCTTCTGCGGCGCCCGCGTCGGCCACACGAGCCCCCTCCCTTTCGTCCTCTCGAGGAACCCATCCGGGAGGAGCTCGTCGAGTTGGGCGGCGGTGGGGTCACGTGTCGTGCCGGCTATCCACCGGTGGCCCACGTAGCACCCACAGGAAGCGGTGCTCGGTGTAGCGGTCGAGGGCGGCGGCGATCGCGGTCACCCTGGGTGGCGTCACGATCCCCTTGCCACCGAAGCAGAGGAGCAGCACGGAGTCCGGCGGGTGCGAGTCTAGCCACCGCACGCACTCGTCGTGCAATTGCTGCTTCGGCTCCGTCTTCGACAGGGTGAGCGACAGTACTGGGCCGATCAGGTAGACCGGCGGGTGTGGGATGCCGCCGGTGCACCGGCCGTCAGCGATGGCGGCAAGGACGCTGTGCTCGAGCCTGGCCCCGGTGTTGACGATGAAGATGGTGGCCTCCATGTACCGCCTTCCGGTGGACACGAACCATTTGTTGGTAGATTTTTTTCCTGTCCAGCATCGTGGTCGGAAGGGCGGATGCCGACAACGGTAGCGGCAGGCCGAGGATTTCCAGCAGATCGCCGTCCACCTCCTCGTCGAGCGCCGGCAAGTGCTGGAAAAGCGCCAACATCGCCGTGCAGCTGGTGAAGTACACGTAGGTCGGCACGGCGAGCTCACGTGACGCGTTGAGCGCCGGCGTGCAAAAGATGTTGACGACGAGCGCCGCCACGGGGCTGGCGAACCTAAACCCTAAACCCTAACTGACATTAAAGATGTCTATCTTGTCCACCATTAAGGCATCCACAAAGATAACTGTATATATAGCATGTTCATACAAATAGCGGACCGAAACAACACATAAAAGTCACAGACATATACCGGAACTAAACAGGACAGAAAAGGCACATACATAAAAAGGAAAGTCACATGAGAATGGAAGACCGAAACAACATATAAAAGTCACATACTTATACAAGAACAAGCCATGTGTGCGGAATTGAAGATCTCCAGTTTGTTTGAATCCAAATGTTAGTACATTAACTGGAGTTGCAGCACCACCTTGCTGATTGCTAGGACTATTGGACACATTAGGGTTTCTTGGAACATTAGAAACTACGAGACTGCTTGGTGTAGGAGTTGTAGCACTAGCTAAATAATTGCTAGGCCTGTAGGACACATGAGGGTTTCTTGGACCATTAGAAACTATGAGATTGCTTGGTGTAGGAGTTGTAGCATTCCTAAACAAGGTGCATGAGTTTTCTTGTGTTGCTTCCATTTACATGAAAAAGACAAGGTACATGAGTTATCAACTCTGATGTGTGGATTTGTTGTAGAGTACCCAATAGCTATATGTTGAAATGTTTATGTACATTTAGTTGTGCGTTAAAATGTTTATTTTTATGTTGAAATGTTTATGTACATTCAGTTGTACGTTAAATGTACAATCCAAATGTTGAAATGTTTATGTACATTCAATTGTACATTGAATGTATAATTCAAATGTGGAAATGTTTATGTACATTCAAATGACGTAAACATAAACATTTGAAAACAACTGTTATATGTTTTTGAATTGTCGTACGGTTGTGATGAACAGCTTGATTCTACCATTCTTTGTTCAAGCTAGCATGCTTATGTGGTGGCCTGATTGTCGGAAGTGACTTTATTAGATCTCTTGATGACAAGACTATTGTTGAAGGCAAGGCTTGTAAACAACAGCGGTTGTAACAGAGGATATTCATATGTGAGGTTGTAACTATGTTTCATAATACAACAGCACGACTGAACATGAGTGATCAGCATATGCAAAATTATTTGTAGAAGAAACCAATGAAAGAACAATACTGAGTATTGACAAAAACATTACCTTCGGTATACAACAAACATAGTACTTTTGCCCTTTTATTATCTTCTCTATGCATTTTTCAGCTCCACAATGGCAGATTGATCGTTTATCATTCAATATAGTACCTTGGGGACTAACATTAACTGGAGTTGCAAGACCACCTCGCTGATTGCTAGGACTGTTGGACACATTATGGTTTCTTGGAACATTAGAAACTACGAGACTGCTTGGTGTAGGAGTTTAGCACCAGCTAAAAAATTGCTAGGACTGTAGGACACATGAGGGTTTTTTGGACCATTAAAAACTGCGAGATTGCTTGGTGTAGGAGTTGTAGCACTAGCTAAATAACTGTCAGGACTGATAAACACACCAGGACTATATGGATGGCTCATAAAAGCAGGCCCTGGATTTGGACAAAGATCGGCTTCTCCACACTAAACATAATATTTACATTTCTGCAAACAAGTAAAACTAGTATTAGCTTTACATATAAAAAAAATCAGGTTTATTATGTTGTATGTAGACTGATCTCATTATTTATTATTGTTTGCTGCTATTTGTAGGTAATGTTGTGGATAAGATAAATAATGGCACGCCTGCTGTAAATAAGACGAGCAACCATGTCCACATGCCTCATGAGCTGCTAATTCCCCTTGATTTACCTGTGGATATTTTAAGATCATCCTAATATATCAAGTTAGTCAGCTAAGAAGTGAAATTGCATACAACGACTTTAATATATCAAGTTTCCTGGTACAACATTGATTCTTAATAAAATTGGTGATGATGATGAACACCAGTACTCATCATCATCACGTCGCCGTCATGTTTGTGTTTGCCATTGTTATGTTTGTAGTTGTCATTTGATTGTCTGTGTAGTGCTACCTGTGCGTTGAAGCCAAAAGACTTCACTGCTCGAACATACTCCCCGAACAGCACAAGCACAGAGAGTCCTGAGGAAATCAAGGCCAAAATCAACCGGCTATCTCAAACACTTGCAAACACGGTAGGCGCAAGAATGCAAGATACCTTAGCCTGTTCCATGAATCAACTTATCAAATAAAAACACACCAAGACTACATGGATGGCTCATAAAAGCAGGCCCTGGATTTGGACAAAGATCGGCTTCTCCACACCAAACATAATATTTACATTTCTGTAAAACAAGTAAAACTAGTATTAGCTTTACATATAAAAAATAAAAAAAATCAGGTTTATTATATTGTATGTAGACTGATCTCATTATTTATGATTGTTTGCTGCTTTTTGTAGGTAATGCTGTGGATAAGATAAACAGTGGCATGCTTGCTGTAAATAAGACAAGCAACAATGTCCACATGCCTCATGAGCTGCTAATTCCCCTTGATTTACCTGTGGACATTTTAAGATCATTCTAATATATCAAGTTACTCAGCTAAAAAGTGAAATTGCATACAAGGACCCCCCACCCCCGGCCCAAAACAAATTAGCCCATTAGCTGTTAGGTTTTTGCTAGGCAAGACGCAGATAGGCAGCAGCAACGCCGCAGCCCTTCCTCCCTACTCCGCATCGGCAAACCCTAAACCCTAAACACCGATGCTAGGACCTAAGGTTGTAGCCAGGTAAAATCGCAGATTTTTACCAGCCTAGGACCTATGATTTTACCAGCCTAGAACTTGCGATTTTACCTAAGACATTGTCTCTGACTTGGATGGCTGGCTGAAAATCGCATGCCCTAGGCGCGTTAGGCCGGGTGCCCTAGGCGGCTAGGCTTCCAAACATAGGCTTCTGTCGTCGGGACGCATTGTGTGCAGTAATGGATAGGCTTCTCCCACCACCCGCCTCTCTCCTCTCCTCTCTCAGCTCTGTCTCTCTCCTCTCCTCTCCTGTCTCTTCACATCTCTGTTTCGCTTCTCTCAGCTCTGCCGTTTGACTCTCCCACACGCAAGGAGTAATGAGGCCAGTAATGGGAGCAGTTCTCAAAAGGAGGAGCTAACAGAAGCAATGAGGCTGTCAAATCACAAGTACTCCTACTCGCCCTCCCCATTGGTTGTGCATATATTACCAAGAGCAGCCGAGTAGGAGGAGGTGCCCCTGCCCCTGACCCAGCAACCCAAGGTATTTCTCAATCTTTCTCAATCGATTTCGAGTGAAAGCTTTTGAAGCCGATTTTACCTGGATGGAACCTAAGATTTTTAGAGTTAGGACTATTGATGTCTGGCAATTTAGAGTTAGATTATTTAGAAAAATAGATGCACAAAGCTTATCACAAATTGTCTGCATTTAAGTCCCTTTCTTCATGTTTGCAGCCGAAGCAATAGATTCAGCCAACGAGTCAGAGCACGTGCTGTTCTTCCAGCCCCACGCTGCTCGTGATGAGCCACAAGGTTTGTTCCTTGCCAACTCCGTTACTGTTTTTTCTGCTAAAAGAAAATAAAATATATGCATTTCCTCTAATACTCTGGTTTTGATATAGAAGAAACAAGAAAACGAACATAAATGGACCCAAGAAGAAGAAGAGTTTGTTAAACAAAAAGCTTGGGAGATTGTTAGTTCTTCTGGTGTTCCAAGTAAAAGAAGGAGATTGTATCGTAGTCTTGCAAATTCAGCGAATTTAGCTTTCCAGCGGAATTCCGGCTATGTTCCATTGGATAGTAGCAAGGTTGGGCACAAATTTCGACTGTACGAGCAGAAATGGAAAAAGCTAGGTCTTAAAGATAAGGTATTTTCCCCACTTCTGCTCGTTCTTTGCCCCCGAAGTATACCTATGTTAACTTGAACTGAACCTTGCATCACAGGATGTAGGAAAAAAATCATTATTCAGTATGTTTTTTTTCTCTCGAATATGCATGCATCCAGTGAGTTATTCAGTATGTTATTCAGTGATCCTAGTACTGGATCCAAAAGTTCAGGTTCAATGGATATTACAAGTACAGTTCCATCGGCAACAAGTTCAGGTCCAATAGGTGTTACAAGTTCAGGTCCATTGGGTGTTACAAGTTCAGGTCTAATAGGTGTTACAAGTTTATGTTCAATGGAAATGTCGATGATGCCAATAAAGAAAGGGATGCTGAGAGTGGAGGACACGGAATCCAAATGCAAAACAATTGCACTTAGGTATATGCATCAACATATGGAGCAAAAGTACCCTGGTCAGTGGGATAATGATCATTGGGAGGAGTATCATGCCTATGCAAGGGCACTGCAGGACACATCTGTCTTTACTGGGTTTCTTGCATTGCAGAACTTTGATAGTAGGAGCCATTATCTCCTTTCCAGGGTAAGCAGTAAAATACATTTCCATGATAAGCAGTTAAACACAGTAATTATGGAGAATTTCCCTTTATATGAACATTTTCTTATCTTTGTAGGGAGTAGAAAAGGGAGGGAAATCTTCGTTCCAGAACCCACTATTGTTTGGTTTTTTGTGACTATTATTTGTACTACTGTAATGTGTTGCAACTTCATGTTCTTTAGACTTTGGTAAGCTATTTTGTGGGTTCAGTTAGTGAACTAAAAGAAATGACGTCTTCTGTGATGTTTAATAATGGAGTACCAAATATCCAAAATTAACACCTGATGTAGCGTCTTGTATTAGTATATAGTTTGCATGCATCTTTCTGTTAAAAAAAGTGCCTACATATGAACAATAGATATAAATCAGGTGTAATTTCCTTTAAATTGGATACTAAAGTTAGATGCAAAGTTAGATAAAGATTATTTACCTAGATGTTCACTACATTATAAAGTATGTCAGGACTGAATTGTCAGTTGCAGTACATGTCCTACTAGCTCATTGGAATAAGCGTCTGGTGTTTTTGGAAGTCTTTTAGAAGTTCGTTCAGATGCCAAAATGGCACTTATACTATGGCATGAATGTTGTGGAAGTTGTTTGAAGAAATTCATTGTGCTATCAGCTCTTAGCATATTGCTTTTCTTATCTCATTTGTCTTTCAGTTGAGCACTAATAGCTTCCTTTTGATCTTCGCTGAAGGCTCAAATGCAAAATGATGGACACATGTTGGCGAGAAGCTTTTGCTGAAAACTGTGCACAGCCTGTGCGCAGTTAAACGTCACTTGGGCCTGCATTGCCACTAATGTTTTTTTCTTTAGTGATCTTTTTAACCTGTTGGTGCTATCCCTTGACTCCCCTAGTTGCTCAATGTAAGTGATGAACTGATGTCATTGTGGAAGTCGTAATGCTTGTCGGATTGTTTCCTGATGTCATCCCCTAGTTGCTCATGTAAGTGATGAACTGATGTCATTGTGGAACTCCTAATGTTTGTCGGATTGTTTCCTAATGTCATGAACTTAGTAGCTTTCTATATGAGTATCCAGCCCCTAAGCAGGTAGACTCCAAGTTTGACAACTCATTTTATTCAAAAGAAAATTAGATGTTTTTCTTACCCTAAAAAATAAGTTTTGTACCGTAGGCCTATTTTGACTGATAGTTAAATCTCAAATGGTCTAGGGGTCCGGTAAAATCTCAAATGGTCTAGGGTTTCAACATTTCCACTGCCTCCCTGCGCAAGTTCGGTGGTCTTCCCTGCCTCGCCGCGCAAAGAAGATGGACAGCAAGCGACGCAAAGAAGATGATCCGACAGAAGAGCCCGACGGCACCAGTCCTTCGCCTCCCCACGCATAGAGGATGGCCTGCAAGCTGCGTAAAGAAGACAAAGAAGAGCCTGAGGATGAAGATGTGACCGACGATGAAGATGGGACCGAGGATGAAGATGGGAACGATGATAAAGATGAGACTGAGGCTGAGAATCCGCAGGTATCCAATCTTTCTCCCAAAAGCCTTGCTTGCTATTGCTGTTGTTCCAGGCTTAGAGATTTTACCAGCATGAGCTTAGAGATTTTACCAGCCTTGCTTGCTTGCTTGCTGCTGCTGCTACAGTTGCAAGCTTGCCCCCGATGAAATTTTATTGCTAGAGCATTGGTCCTTGACAATTTTCTCATAAACTAGACATATTCATCATGCTACCTTGTTTTGTTGTTTGGGAAAATGGATTTCCTCAGAAAAATCTAAATTTTTTGCAGGAGACAAAGGGCAAGAAAAACATAGGTTCGCACTGTGAACCTTATTCCATTGTTAAGGCAGCTGCAGCTCTATCAATCGATGAAAAATCAGTAGTGAGAGATTACGGTTTTTGTGCCTTCCTTGACATGAAAGTTATGAAGCTTTATTCCATTGAGACGATCATGGTTATGATGGACAAGTGTGACGCGAGCTCTGATGGTGAATCATTCACAATTGTTCTTTCAGAAGACAAACAAATAGCGGTCACACCTAAGTTTTGAAACGTAGCTTTGCGCTATCCCTGCTGGAGTGAAATCAATAGAGGACAAGAACTGGAGCGAGGAGTACAACAAATTTTGGAAGGTGCTGAAAGATGATGGATATAATGTACTGACTATGGTTAAATGTAGAGAGAAACTTCAAGACATCAAAAAAATCCCCATCAGAGAGTTAGTTTGGTACATAAAAGCTGTCAAAGATAAGCATAAGGAAGCCCGTGCTTTCTTCAACATTCTGCTATGCAAGCTGCTTATACCAACTCAGAGCAATGTGCCCAATCGGCAGCACGTGGGGATGTGCTCTTACATTGATGAAACGAAAAACCATAATTGGTGCAGACATGTTTGTCAGGATCTGAAAAGTAAGATCACTGCATGGCAACAAAGGGAAAAAACCATCAAAAATCAAGGGGTTCTCACTTCTGTTGTTGGTAAGTGAGGATCTTTAAAACAATTTCTTTTACGAACATGATAAAAGTTGTGCTTTGACTGTGCTGCTTAACAGATATGTTTGCTTGAAACTCTTGAGCCGCAACTCAGATGAGGACAAGGTCAAGGGGAACAAGGGTGGGGGCAAATCAGATGAGGACAAGGATGGGGGCAAGGACAAAGGGAAAGATGATAACAAGGGGACCAAGAATGGGGGCAAATCAGATAAGGAGAACCAAAACCAAAAAAAAGGTCATAATGTCGTTAGAAGGAAGAGGTATCGTAGCTGCATTGAACTGTTCAGTAAGGAGAACCATGCGATTTACAGGAGACTGCTTAGCCTCCCCTTTCAAGAAAATAAATACTTGGACCCAGAATCTGGGTGATAAAGATTTGAGATTGCAACTCTTCAACAAGATAATTGACAATGAAGAATTGAAGAGTTACATTCTTTGCTTTGATTTTAATTCAGTAGTTGAAACTTGCACTGATAATGATTTATTTCCATTTCCAACAACAGTGTTACGTTCATGAGTCTTCGTGAGATGGCTAGAGTGACTGATGGATTGAAATTATCGGGACATGATATTTCACAAAGCTTTGGGGTGAAAACTTGTTGTGAAGACACGGTGGTGTCGTTTTATATTCGATGTCTCATTGCTGATGAAATTAATCATGGAAGTGATACTGTGCGTTACAGGATCTTCCTGGATGCTAAAGTTTCTGTAAGTGAAAAATTTGTGTGCACTTATAATGTGTTTTTATCCTCATTGATCTTTTTTGTTGCTTATAATTTGTTGCTTATAGGAATTGTTGTTGGTTCACAAGGAAGAATACGTTGCTCTAAAGGTTGTTGAAGAACTCAAGCAACATTACAATGGTCAGCAAATTTTGAGAGCAAGGCATGTAAGTATTTTTGAAAAAGTCCCTTCCATGTACTGAACTGTGATCAACATTAACCAATTCCTTGATATCATCCAATTTGAATTCTTACCTAGTATCATGGTTATTTTTTGCATAGATATTTTTGCCCGTCTGCTATAAGAAGCACTGGACACTATATGTTATCATCAAAAATTATTCACAAATTGATATATTGGACCCCATTAGCAATAAAAACGATATCACCAAGGTATTGCAGGGACTATAAGGATGAAGCTGAGTGAGGTTATTTCGTTGGTCACAAAGGAACACCCCAGCTTCTCAGATTGGAGCGTGTCAGTTATACCTTCTATCCCTCGGCAGGAAGATGGAAGTATGGACTGCGCATTCTTTGTGATGATGTTCATGAAGCACTATAATCCAGATAGTCATAAACTTGAGTTTTGTGAACCTGGAGAGTTTTCGAAACTTAGGATTGATATTTTCTGGTACTTACTCCATCGCAAGTTGAATAGATCACGTGAATCACTACCTGAGTGCATCATACTGGATCATGGTTCTTGACCAACATGTGTGTAGTAGGTGCATGGATAGACATAGAATGGTTTTTATGGTACTTTATTGTCAGGCATCGAAATCAACTTATTGTAACATGGCATCCAAACCTGAGATTTTATTTTGGTAACTTATTGTAACATGTCATCCAATCATGAGATTTTTATCTAAGATTTTTGTCAGGTAAAATCTTACGTTCTACGAAGGTAAAATCATATGGATTGTGTCTGGAATGTCCACCTGAGATTTTACCAGCCTCGAGCCTAGATTTTACCACCCCTAACTTGCGATTTTACCTGGCTATAACCTGCGATTTTACCAGGCTAGAACCTACGATTTTACCTGCCTAGAACCTGATATTTTACCAGCCTAGGACCCACGATTTTACCAGCCTAGGACCTACGCTGCAAGCAGACATTAGACTCTGAAACCGAGCGCTTGAAGTGGAAACAGACATTTTTTTAGAAACAAAGAAAGTTCAACAGTAATCTTGTACCACGGTGTGGCTAACCACCGGCACCACCATATCAAACATTACATGTTCACTACTTATGACAGCATTTTCAGGAAATATAGAGGCTAATTGAACTCCCAAGTCTTCAGTTGTAGCTATATTGACATCGTTGGAGACCACCCGCCCATTGGACACTCCTGAAACTGATGACGACACCAACTGCCTTGGGTTCGCCACATCCAATTTGCTCCCCAGTTAGCTGAAGCGGTTGCCGTCTCTTGTCGCGTAGCACCTTCATCACTCGCTCCAGTTCTTCCAAATGCCCACGTTTGCACAGAGGTTGCCAGTTCTTCAACGTGAGCACCATCTCGTTCAGTAATCTTCTCTCATCCTGCTAACTTTTGCCCTGAAAACACAATTCATTGCGCAATTTCCATAAACACCATAATAAAGCTGATCCACAGACATTTAAAATATTGTTTTTCTTATTGCTCACCCACTAACGGGCCATGGATTCAAAATTTTCTCCTATCCTACACTCAAGAGCATCAGAAGAGACAGGTCTGGTCATCCAGATGTCTTCGTTTACCAAGATTTGTTCTTGTTAAAGTTTTGTTATTGGAACATTTATGCTCCACACTGCGGGAGTGTACACTGGTTGGACACCTCTAAAGCTGATGGTCATGTACATGGACTGTAGTGAGAATTTGCCACTGGAATGAAAAGTCCAAGGTGACATGGATCGAGTTGACGAGTCAGTCCTTTCGGCTGAGCATGATTTCAACACCACCGCTGTTGCGCCATGGTAAACCCTGTGACAGTAAGTACTACCTCTTGCTTGATCATTTGTGCACTGCAACCAAATCTATTGGGATGATTAACTGTTGTGAACCAATGCATTGGGTGAGTCAGACCTACATCAGTTCACGTTGATGACCAACATTACAAACCAAGTTCAGACAGTACTTAGTACTGAACATCATAAAAGCAAAAGCCAGGCTACATCTCTAAACAAAAGCACATGATCTTCAGGGACTTTTCCCTTCTCCCAAGGCTGATCTGGACATGTGGGGGATCTTGATCAAGCGGAGTCATTGAGCTACTTAGACACTTGATAGCACCAACAGGCTACCAAGATCACAAAAGAAAAAAGCACTAGTGGCATGGGGAAGCAGCAAATCTTCTTCACCTCCTTCTCCTTCACCTCCTCCAACTTGGTCATGCATCCCTGGCAGCAACATATCCTTCTCATTTAATTCCTTTTGCAAATTAGCAAGATTCCTATCCTTCCACTGCAATAAATCATCCATTTGAGTTACTTGTGTTTCCAAACTCGAAACCTGGTTCTGCAAACTCGTAATCTTGTCCTTCAACTTCAACACTGTTTTCTTCTAAAAAGAGGAGATTTCAGGGTCATTCCACTCATAAAGGTTGCACCTGGCAGTCTGCAAAGAAAGATCAACATTGAGTTCATGGAGTCCAACAAAAGGCGGCTACCTGGATAATCATAAATGAACCAACCAAAAGAATGCAACAACTAACCAAAAGAACCTACCGGGTTTCTGAATCTAAAAGAACCTACCGGGTTTCTGAATCTAAAAGGACAGACGGTAAACCTTCTCAATGGGTTTGTAGGGCTCCACGAGACAAACTGGATTGTCTCCTTGCTTTTCGTGCAGTGGCAGTAGCGTGGTGATGGATTGTAAAACTCTCCATCAAATGGCACTGGGGGTGGGTCATGCTAGCGCGATGAGCCAGTGGAGGTCGTAGAAACCATCGTCCGTGGCTCACGATTCCTGCACAGCCACATTTGCCAACAACCACATACAATTTATAGGAAATGGGCATGAAGTAGGGTGGTCCGATTCAAACTTTTTATAAACAGTTCACAAAAAATACATGAACACTAACATGCCAAGCTAAAAGATTAAGAAACTAGGTATAGTACAGCTCGCATGCAAAGCAAATAATGACTAAACATAATCAGGTAGCTTGTAGGTAGTAATTTTCTAGATATACTAGTTTTCTGACATTTTACTCCTATGCTTAATTGAAAATAGTAGATCCGATCCCTACACATATTGCTCAAATGTACAAAAACCACATCTGCAGAATTGGGTATAGCATTAAGGATGTAGCTTACTTACTCTGCTTACTACACGTGTTACCACTTCCTGCTATTGTACACTTGAATGGTGAGTTCTGCAAAACAAAATGCACAAAAGTCTGTATAAGCCTAACAAATATTATGTAACAGCTAAGAGAAAACAAAGTAAACTAGATTAAGAAACTAGTTAATCATTACTAGATAAAAAACTCATGTGGGCATGCTACTTAGAGAATATTAGGGCTTCTTAAAGAATGCAATGAAATTAGGCCGCCAGGAGGTGGCGCGAGGGTTCCTCAAATAAACCAATTTCGATTTGTTCTTCATTTTTGCAAACCAATAGCAATACTATTACTGCAATAGACAATTTCACAAATCAGCACTACTAAACCTATGTCTCTGATTCTCTGAACCAATATCCGCAAGCAAAAATTCAAGATCCAAGAAGGCAAGAACTGGAGTATCAAGAATAGAACCTAGTGTCAGTGGTGTACTGGTGTTGCCGCCCCTGTGCAGCTGTGCTCGATGCGCCGTCGCGGCTCCTGCGCTTGATGCGCCGCCGCCGCTCCAATCGCCGCTCAGCCGCTGCGGCGCTGCTCGCTGCTGCCTTGCGGCTAGGGCTGGCCGCGCTTGGCGAGCGCCGCTGGCCGCCGCGTCGTCTCCTTGCCTCGCCACCGGCGGCCGCCTAGCGCCTAGGGTTTGCGCTGCCTATCGAGACGACCGTGTAGACGAGGAGGCCGAAAGGTGAGAGTTCGGTAAGGCCGTTTGTTTTCCAGTTTTGGGCTCAAATACTCAGAATTATATTGTCTAGAAATCAGTAAATGACTCAAAATCACCTTTGTGCACGACATCGGTGGATCTACACGCCCCCCGTGCGGTGACCGCGGTGGCCCTCAGTGCAGCTCTGACAATATACCGGCGGCGGCGGCGAACCTTGCTGGTAACTCATCAGTCCCTCCTTTTCCTCGGCTACCCCTCCTTTAGGAATATAATATTTTTCTAAAAGAAAACTACTAATAACCAGGTAATTCAAGTTGTAGAAGACTTAGCCGCATTGAAGATGAGCAAGAGTAAAATGATCCCGCGAATTCAAGTGGCAACCATTTATACATACAGATTTAACTAAGTTCAGCATTATAGTTCAGCATTTTAAGTCTAGGTAAACAGAGGTAGCTACTTCACTCACCCAATGCATTGGTTCACAACAGTTAATCATCCAAATAGACTTGGTTGCACTGCACAAATGATCAAGCAAGAGGCAGTACTTACTGTCACAGGGATTACCATGGCGCAGCAGCGGTGGTGTTGAAATCGTGCTCAGCCGAAAGGACTGACTCGTCAACTCGATCCATGTCACCTTGGAGCTTTGATATCTCTGAACAGTTTGCTGCTTTCTTCTCTTGACACTCAAAAAGTTTCACTTGCAGACGATTTTTCTTTCTCAAGTATGCCCTGATCTAAACTTGCTTTGTTCTTCTTAAGATCTTCCTGACGATTTTTAATACCAAGGAGGTTCTCAAGACGGTCCTTCAGGACCCTAACATCAAATCCATTATCCTCCAACTTTGAGAGGCACCGCAATTTCTCCTGAAATTTGTTTTCCTTGTCCTAAATTCTCATGTTTTGACTGCCCTCTGCTATGTTTGCAAAGGAGGCCATTAGCCCCAGAGCCATCCCTTCACGGAATTCAGGAGGACAACCATTCAGCTGGCCAAAGTGTGGCACTTGTGGCAGCTTCTTGAAAACCTCCATTTTTTCACAAGGCACAAGCAACAAGCTTTTGGAAGAATTAGTTGGAAGATCAGGTTCTGTCATTATTGTGCATAGATTCATTGTTGTGCCAGGATGCAAAAATGAAGATTGCCCTCCTGCATTCATGATGTAAACACCAGCATTAATTAATGCATACAAATTTACTACTACTAACTTTGATTTGTGGCAAGACTTACAATTCAGTTCCACAATGGCAGATATTTAGTAATCTCTTTCTTGATCCACGCCAGGCGAGCTCCTGGGAGCGTCCAGCCCATGAAAATGTCGCTCTTAATCTTATCCTCCGTCATCATAGTTATCGCATCTGCCTTCTCATCGTCTGAGACCTCTTTAATAGTTTCCACAATGGGCTGAACCACCAGGATGGAACAGGCACCTTTGTCCAATACACTCGGTGAGTCACCACCACTCACTGCAGTTGAACCACCAGTCACTGGACCTGAACTTGTGGCTTGACCAACAGAGTTCATGAATAATTCATCGAACAACTCATCACGTCCAATGATAGGTTGATGTGACGATGTATGCTGCTGCCTTGCATTGTGTCGTTTATGAATTGCTGCTGCAGTTTGAATATGAACTTGTATTATTGTGTGGTCAACTATGTCGGTTCCCCATGTTTACTTGAATTAAAGGGCTGCTGCCTTGTATTGTGTCGTTTATGAACTGCTGCTGCAGTTTGAATCTGAACTTGTATTATTGTGTGTGGTCAACTATGTCGGTTCCCCATGCTGTATTATTGTGTGGTCAACTATTATTGTATTGTGTCGTTTATGTAGCAAACCGGATTTTACCTGTCCGGATCTTCGTGTTTCTTCACTTGGCTGAAAAATCATCGAAAATCCATAAGCTCGAATCCGTCTATCGGTACCTTGTTTCTTTAACAAGGATCCGTGTTTAAGCGATCTGAATTCGTGTTTCTTCATTTGGCCGAAAAAATACCCAAAAATCCAGAAGCCCGGGTACAAGTGAATACGGATTTGGTCCTACAACAGATGGATCCGGGCTTCTGGATTTTTGGGTGTTTTTTCAGCAAAGTGAAGAAACACGAATTGGGATCACTTCTAAACGAATCCGCGTACAAGTGAATACGGATCAGGAAATGGATGTAATAGTAAATAAATAGTTTGAGACCATGGTCAACTGTAGCTTACTCCCAAAATAGATGTTTGTTTAGCCCACAAATAGATGTTAGGATCCGAAATAGATAAGCGCGCGTAGCTGGGCCAATTCGGTGGCTCGGCCGGCGCTTGGGCCTAAGGCCCATTCCCGCGCAGGGAGTCTAAGCTGGGCCAAATCAAGGGGAGGCACGGGGTGCTGAGTAACACACGGGGGCTTAGAACTCAACACACCTCGTGCGCCATCAGGCACTCGCCACTCCACTCAGGCAACCGCCAACGCTAGGGTTAGGGTTAGATACGGAAAAGCGGGATGGGAGGGGGCGGGTCGCAGTCTCCGCAGCAGCGGCGCTCGCCGCGGACCCAGCCTCGGTTGCCGATGGGAGGGGGTGGGTCGCATTGGACGATGGCGCTGGAGCCGGCTTCCCATCTATGTCTTCATCCCACCCGTAACCCGGGTAAATATCAAGGATAGCTTAAATCAATAATAGCTACACAATTTATAAATAGCATGCAATTTATATGTAAACAAACCAATTCATAATAATAGGCATAACATGATTGAGGAGGGTTTCGTGGTGACTTTTCTGGTTCAGCTATCGCATTTGCCTCGACCTATAAGGTATCGCCAACAAAATTGTAGCCTGTCGAGCGAACGTCTAAATAAGATTTAAAGTCGAGTGCTTTTACTGGGCTATTTTGTCTGGTTTGAAGACTTCAGGGTGAGGGATGTCCAGTTTTTAGTTTTTGAGTTTGGGGTAGGGGGGGAGTAATTCGTACTAGATTTTTTCATGTCGTGGTCGGAAGGGCGGATGCCGGCAACGGTAGCGGCAGGCCGGGGATTTCCAGCAGATCGCCGTCCACCTCCTCGTCGAGCGCCGGCAAGCGCAGGAAAAGCGCCAGCATCGCCGCGCAGCTGGTGAAGTACATGTAGGTCGGCACGGCAAGCTCACGTGACGCGTTGAGCGCCGGCGTGCAGAAGATGTCGACGACGAGCGCCGCCACGGGGCCGGCGATGGCCGCCTTCACGTGCGGCACGTGGCTCCGCACCACGCGGGATATGAACTCATCGATGCCCGTGTGGTCCGTGGGGATCTCGACGGCCGGGAGCCACACGAAGCGGATGTCGTCGCCGGTGGTGGCTTCCTCGCGGCGGACGAGGTCGGCGATGTCAGACGCCGCCTGTGCCGTCGGCGCTGGCATGACGAGCACGGTGAGCGAGAGGGCGCCGCCGCTGGTGCGGAGGAGTTTCTTGCCGAACTCGATCATGGGCATGAAGTGTCCAGCGCCCCATGCACACGGGCACCACGGTCTGTTTCGCCATTGATGGGCGTTGGATGCGGATCGACGAGACCTCTGGAGTCGCTTTTGTGCCTACACGTCAGTTCTCTCCTGCCAATAAACGTTACGTGCCTTTGTGCCTACTGCCTACACGACTACACGAATGGAATCCTAGTCCTATTGGACTGTATGATCCTGATTCCTGAGTCGCTTACTCAACTAATTGAAAGGCAAATGATTAAATGATACCAACAATAGTACTACATTAAATTTATAGCAAAATTTGTCCCGTCTATCAACCCTACAACTATTACTGACTAACAGGTCCATAAATATTTCTTTTTAATTTTATATATTTTTACATCCCTTTTTTTCTGTCTCTCTTAGCCTTGAGCTCAATGGAGGCCGTTGTGGCCACAGCTGCTCTAACCCGTGTGCCAAAAGGCCCGCCTTGCACAGCCCGGCTTAGGCATGGCATGGCCCGGCCCATGAACATGGCTAGGGCTTTAGTACTTAAGCTACTGGTGCACTCTTGCAGCCTGAGACCACTCCAAGAGAACCATCTCAACGTCGATGAGCATCATGTCTCCATCTTTCCTCCTTTTAAGAAATGACCCATCGATGGCCTCCACCCGGTTGATGCATGTGAGCAAAAATCTAGCCCAAAACTTCAATGCATTTCCCCTCCTGGACCAGTTACAAGAAAAGCACAAGCGATTGCAGTTGCAGGAGAGTACCTACAGGGAGGTGCGGAGGTATCGAACGTTCATGAGTTTACCAACAGCCATGGGCGGACAGAGCATGGGACATTGGGGGTACACTTGTACCCCCATATTTCTTTAAATACACTAGGATTTATTAGGTAAAATATATGTGTATATGATTTGTTGGGTATAATTTATTCTAGAATTGCAAAATAGCCCCAAAAGGCTACCAACCAAACATGTATATTTGATTAGAGGTAATTTTCTTAGTATTCTGCAACTCCTACATAGTTTATGTTATTTTGCTCTGGTAAAAAGCTTTAGGTCTTCTCATGTATTAAGAAAGTTTGTACCCCTAGTTTTGCAATCCCGCGTCTGCCATTGCCAACAGCGACAGGTAAGCAATCACACAAGCGACGATGACAAGTGGACTATCACTCACGATCCTTGAAGACAACGAGTGATGGTAGCAAGCAAGATCATACAAGCAACGGCAACGGTGTCTAGCGATCACACATGATCATGGGCAGATCTACCCTATCAGCAGGATGGGACAGCCGGCCCAGCTATGGCCTAAGTTGACCCACCCCTCCGAAAACCTCCCAAGTCCTTCTCCAAGACCAACGACTCAATTTAAGTAGAATGTATGGTATTTTACTATGAGCATGAAAGAAGATCGTGGAGTTCGAAATCGAGGCTAAATCGCTTCGATTTTGTCGCTTGACGCTTGGACTGTCAATGCACATAAGGCTTGGCAGTATGTGTTGTGTTTGACTATTTTTCTCGAATAAGCATTTTCGACCAAGGTATATTTTAATTGTGGATCTGCCACTGCACATGATAGCGTTGATTGATTGCAAATAGAATGGTAACGAAGATGAAATGGATAAGCAATCTCGAGGGAAAGAATAATCGTTGTATCACATTATGGTGACCACAAGTAGTCCCTAGGGCTTAACAATTAGGAATGACGTCAACGATACAACAATAGCCAACAAGATTGATTACAATGGTCAACTTTGCAGCAAAAAAGCTCAATATAAGTAGTGTCGGTGGGATATCTCAAGTGCGGTGCAGTAGCAAATAAGTCTGAGGAGAACAGCGTTTGTAATATCAAGCGAGTTCAAGTGCCGGCTGTTGTTAAGCTCTCATGAGTAGTAATGACTACACATTGTCAACTAAGTTTGAGGGGTAGTTGTTGGTAAACTCTTGTAGACGCCAACAACAACAGCATAGGGTGGATTGACATGCAAGATAAAGAAGTGGGATAAGATGCTATAGTATGGACAAAAGAAGAAAAAAGATTGTTTTACATATTAGGGTGTTATGATTTTAAAAATTAAAATTAATAAAAAAATGTAAAGCTAGATCGGATGTAACTTTTCGTAATATTGAAAATATATTTGAAAAATTCAAACCATGATTAATAAATGATGTAGAATTAGCTAGTTGGACCAACATGTAATAGATAGTTTGATCAACAAAATAAACAATAACATATTTTGGATTCATGTGCTTTAGAGTTTGAAGAAAAAAGATAGTAGTACAGTATAATTTTAAGTAAATTGTACTTTGCACTGAATAGAACATATCTTATTTTACTTTGCACCAGGTTTAGCGCATACTTTCACTTTGCACCGGCGTTTCACAAAATAAGTTTCACTTTATACCGGGTTGTACCATATAATTCAAAATAAAATCTCGTAAAATATATGAATGGAACTTAGAAAGTAATTTGAATTTAAGTTAAGTTTCACAAAGTTTAATTCGGAATTTAAAACCCATAAAAATTCTATAGATTTAATGACTGCTACTTTATGTTAATTTGGTGCAAAATAAAATTTATTTTGATGTACCACAGTACAAAGCATACGCTAAACTCGGTGTAAATTGAAACTAGGTACATTTTACCGGTGCAAAGTGCAATTTACCGTAACTTAAATTAAATCTAGCCCACACGGCTACTTTCATATATTACACAATTATTTAATTTAAAATCTGAATTTCAATGTCATTCACGTCTCCAAGTATTGCTTAATCAATCCCATACAATCCGCAGCTATGAAATCAAATCAAGTTTTTAAAGTTGTACTACGTAGACAAGGAATGGATTGAATCGAGTCAAAAGCCCATTGCGCGCACATAATTTCTCGTCAAACCAACAGGGTTTGCTCTGCTCTTTCAACCACGTTTATCCAGTAAAACTGCTCTCTCAACCCCGTTTCTCCGGGGGAACCACGCCTCTTCCGAGGACATCCTCCGTGAGCTTCCGAAACGCCGCTCGGGACGACCCTCCTTCCACCTCCACGGCCTTCCGGCAGACGGCCTTGGCCTCCTCCGCCTTCTCCCTCGCCTTCCTCCCCTCCTCCGACTCCCCACCCATCAGCGCCCTCACCGCGCGCTCCATCTCCGCCGCCTCCACGAAATTATCCCGCTTCCTGTCCATCTCCATCGCCACGGCCACGCCCATGTGCGCCACGAGCACGAACGCGTTGAAGTGCTGGTCCGCGTCGAGCGGCCACGGCAGCACGGGCACACCGAACCACAGGCTCTCGAGGATGGAGTTCCACCCGCAGTGCGTCACGAACCCGCCCACCGCGGCGTGCGCGAGGATGTCCTTCTGCGGCGCCCACGTCGGCCACACGAGTCCCCTCCCTTTCGTCCTCTCGAGGAACCCCTCCGGGAGGAGCTCGTCGAGGTCCGCGTCGGTGGGCTCGCGTTGACCTTGGCGGCTGTCCTTGGGTGGGCCACGCAGCACCCAGAGGAATCGGTGGTCGATGCATCGGTCGAGGGCGGCGGCGATCGCGGCCACCTTCGCCGGCGGGAGGAGCCCCTTGCTACCGAAGCAGAGGTAAAGGACGGAGTTTGGGGGATGCGTGTCGAGCCACGTCACGCAATCGTGCGGCGGCGGCGGCGGGGGGAAGGAGAGAACCGGGCCGATCGGGTAGACCTTCGGGGCGGTGTTCCCGCCCGTGCAGCGGCCGTCGGCGATGGCGGCGAGGACGCTCTTCTCGAGTTCGGCCGCCGTGTTCACGATCACGCCGGTGGCGTTCATGTAGCCCTTGCCGGTGGAGACGAACCACGAGTAGGTTGATTTCGTCCTGTCCAGCATCGTCACCGGGAGCCCCGACGGCGGAACTGGCGGCAAGCCGGGGATGTCGATGTCCTCGAACTCGACGGCGGCCTCCTCGTCGAGCGCCGGCAAGCGGAGGATCAGCGCGAGCATCGACGCGCTGCAGGGGAAGTACACGTACGCGGGAACGCCGATCTCGCGTGACACGTCGATCGCCGGCGTGCAGAAGATGTCGGTGACGAGCGCGGCCACCGGAGATGTGATTCCGGCGATGGCCGCCTTCAGGTTGGGGCCGTGGCTGCGCACGATGCGGGAGATGAACTCCTCGACGCCGGTGTGGTCGGTCGGGATCTCGACGGGCGGTAGGTGGAGAAATCTGATGTCGTCGTCGCCGGAGGCTTCCTCTTGTTTCACGTGGGCGGCGATGACGACCTCTGCCTCCGGCGTCGGCGCCGGCATGAGGAGCACGGTGAGCGAGAGTGCGCCGTCGCTGGCGCGGAGCAGCCGCTTTCCGGCCTCGATCATGGGCATGAAGTGGCCGGCGCCCCACACGGGCAGGAGCGCCACGGTTGGTTTCGCCATTGATGGATGGAGGTTGCTGTCTGCTCTGCTCTCGAATTTGTAGTGCTCCGGGTGTGCAACTACCCGCTGCCGACAACAGACGGCAAGCTAACAAGAGTTTCTCGATGTCTTTTACTGCTGTAATCCCAAGATATACTTTGCTTTGCCATTTCTTCATTTCTCTCCAGCTTTCTCGATGTCTTTTACTGCTGTAATCCCAAGATATACTACTGTATTGTTTGTCATGTTCTTGCAAGATCCAGGGTTAAATTATTTGTAACTCTGTCTTTACAAGACAGTCGGAGTTTTTCCAAGAAAGAAACCAGTGGTAAACCAGAACTACTAGTAGTAGTTCTGTATTTCTTAGGTTTGTTAGGTAGGATGTGAGGCGGAGATCGTCCATCCCGGTCGTTGGGTTAGGTTGTCCTGTCATTTTCTTTTATATTGCTCGAACCGTGTGCTACAACATGTATGTGCTAGAGCATCCTTAATGTTAGAGCCTAATGTGACCTTAAGCTGAGACTCTCTTATGCGTAACACTAATTATAAGTATTAAATATTGACTATTACTGAAACTCACTCTATACTTTGGACTATTTCGCGAGACGAATCTATTGAGCCTAATTAGTCTATGATTAGCGAATGTGATACTACAGTAAACATTTACTAATCGTGGATTAATTAGGCTTAAAAAAATCATCTTGCGAATCAGCCTTTATTTATGAAATTAGTTTTATTATCAGTCTATATTTAATACTCATAATTGACGTGCAAACATCCGATGTGACACGAATTTAAAAAAAATCTCTGATCCAAACAACCTACTTCCTCTCTTCTTTTGAAGGGAACGGCATGTAAAAGGACAACGATCCTCCGACTTAAATTATCACCTGACTTTAACATTGACATACAGATCTTGTAAATCATGGGCTCATACGTCAGTGACTATGATTCTCTTAATGAAAGTCAGATCTTGTTCCCATATAAGAGTATGTTCAGCGTATGTTTATGTTAATCGACAAAATAAGCATTGCCATTTGTTGGCCCTAAAATCCAGAGCTCATGTTTTTCTTACACCATAACAAAATTTTGGTATAGTTTGTGAGCAGAAGTTTTTGGAATTACCGAATATTGGTTGGTATTGGTAAGATTGCGACGGTAAAGATTTATTCAGTTTGCTACCATATAAAAATTATTAATGCCAAAATTTAATAGGGTTGATTTTAAAAGCAAACCAAACAAGCACTAAGACTTTTTTTTTAGGATAACAAGCAGTAGGGGCCCGTTCTATTCAGCTAACAAAGTTGGATTATTTTGGACATGTAAAACAAGAAATACAATTAGCAGATGATTATTAAGTATTAACTATTTTAAACTTAAAAAAAGATTTATTTGATTTTTTAAAAAAACTTCTCTATACAAAATTTTTTCAAATAATACATAATTTAGCAGTTTGGGAAGCGTGCACGTAATAATCCGGTGAGTATTTTTTGCTGCTACGCTGAAATGAACTAAGCCTAAGACTTGGAAAGCTTAATGCATGTGTGGACGTGGGAAAATGAGTTTTGCGGTGACGTGCTCAGCTACCCGCTTCTAATTTCTAAAGCTAACCAGTTTGAGTCATATAGCTTTTTTAAAAAAATGTTAAATTTTCTCTGGTTAACAAAACCCTTGCCACCACTCCCAAATATTTACAGAACTGCCTTAGATTCTATTGTCAAACCACTACTTAGTTACCCATCCACTTCGTCACCTTACTAGGGGCAAAACTAGATAAGGACAACGTCTAAGGGAGTAATTCTTTATCTTACACTAAATCTATATAAATTTAAATTCTTAAAAAAATTCTTAAATTTATATGAAATTTATGTGGAATTTGGATTCCAGGACTAAAGGCTTGAGTGCTTGCTCCTTGGGTCTGGTTCTTTATTGCCCATGCCAAAGGAAACCAGTTTGAGTCCTATAGCCTTTTCGTTTTTTCAAATTTAGTGGTTACTAGGTGAGCGCCCTGCCTCCCTGCGCCCTTGAGCCTTGGCTGCATTGTGCATCTATAACGTGGCGTTATGCAGTGACGTGATTAGTAAATTAAACGTGCCACGGCGGACTCTGGCACATCTCTGCAGAGCTCTTGTGCTTCTACGAAGCCACGAGGCTCTGTCAAAACCCCATAGAAAAGCAAGAGAGAAGCTGAAACCGGGGGAGAAGCTAAAGTCGGGAGAGGAAGATGGGCACCGCCGGATGGGAGAGCTCGTTGTTGGAGTACAGACCTCGCCGTAGTCTAGTCCGTCGTCACGCCAGCCATGACGCTGCCGTTCGAGGCCAGCACGCCGGAGAGACATAGAGGGGGAGAGGTGGTGCTGCCGAAGCTCGCCAGCCGCGAAGCCGCGTCACCCTCGATGGTTGCCTTGATCTATAGAGAGGGAGAAGGAGTCGGCCGCAGTGGGGGAGAGAGGAGACGGCGGCGGCGGCCGGAAGGGAGGACAGAAGAGGCGCGGGGGAGGAAGGAGGCAAATCCACACCAGAGGGAGGAGGCCGGAGCGCCGTCGCCGCTCCACGCGCGCCTCGCTACTCCAAAGGCTGGCACGGCCACCGCTCTGTGTGAGGGAGGAAGGAGCCAGATCCACACCGACGGAAGGAGGCCGCCGCGCCACCGCGCTGATCCGCACCGGAGCCAGGCGGCCAAGAGGATGACGGCTCAATGGAGGAGAGGAGGCGGCCGGCGTCCTCGAATTCAAGCGTCGGTCGGAGACAAAGGAGAGGAGGGGATTTGCTGGAAAGTGATTGGGTGGATTTGATATTGCTTTTTTGATTTAGAGGTTTTTATGGCAAATATTATACTGATATATAATTAAAAGTAAACTAAGAACTTATATAAAAATTAGAAAAAACTACCAAGGTCTAAAATAGTTTTTTTTATCAGAAGAATAGATGTGCTTGTACCGTGGAAGTTATATCTTAATAGTAGTCTCGTCCTACTTGTAACCATCTTTCTGACGGAGGAACACGGTTACTTCGGGCCAGTTTGGTTTAAGGCCAAAGCAGGCCTTACCAAATTTTGGCCTAAGTCATTTTTTGGTATGGCCAATATTTGGAAAGGCCAAATTGTGTTTGGTTAAGTGCCAAAACTGACATTACCAATTTTTGGCTAAATCAAGTTTGGTTTGGTGCCATCAAATGACTATGCCATCAAATGCCACCCAATTTTATTCGGATGTATTGCATGACGTTTGAAAACAGTATATGTCCAAAAGATTACTAAGTTTAGTACAAAATAAAAGCCTAAATGTGTAATTAGCCTTTGCTGGCCTGTTGTAGTGCAGGTGTATA
>CM002485.1:13999714-14035401 GCA_000325765.3 Leersia perrieri
GCATCCCCTCCCCTGCAGATTTAGTTCCCTTTCACCTCACTCGCAACCCCTCCCCTGCAGATTTAACCCAAAATCTCTACCCCATTTGAGCTCTTGTTGAGAGGATTGATTGGGAAGATGAGTATGAATAGACAAATTAGGATCTTGTAGGGTTTTCGTGGTCAGGAATTGGGGAGAAAAAGGGTTTTGGCTAGAGAGGATGAAGGTCGGCAAGCAAGAGGGGAGAAAAATGGGAACTCTACAGCTTCTTTCACTCATGTAGTCATGTGCAAGTGCAAGCGTAGAATAGGAATCGTCCCCAAAGCCCGCGCTGCAGTTCAATTTTCACGCCCGCGCGTTGGATCCCTTTGACGGCGCTGCCGATTTTTGTCACCAGGCCAGCCAATGTTTGGAACTGAACCAAATTTTTCTTAACACCGTTCAAGTGGCCTATAAATTGGCAAAGCCAATATAGACCATGAACCAAACCGGTCCTTCCTAACCGTGTTGCCTCCATTGCAAATGCCCTGATGTGCGCCTATTGCCGTTTAATGCTTCTCTAGGACGTGGTCAGGCCATGCGTCACCATCGATCATTTACATTGGAAAGACACTCGTTACTGGACCATTGCTGGACCACGATCAGGCTCCTGGACCCCTGGTGGGTGGTGGCAGCCTTGCAGGCCCTGGTTGCAGCCTTGCAGGTCGTGGTTTGGTTGGGAAAATTCTTTTAAACTTTCGAGAGGACTTTTTTTTTCATTTCGTCAAAAGTATTTATGAAAAATTTTGGAAATATTTACCAAGATAGATAAACATGTGAGAAACCACTATAAAAAACACAAGTTTAAATTTAACTTTCATAAGTTACAACAAAAATAACAAATTTTATTACAACTTATAGAGATCAAATATTAACTTGCATGCTTGTGCAATAATATGTCAAAAATATATTTATCTTGTTATTTAGATGACATGCAACAACAAGACGATATATTGTTACTATATACTGTCCATATCACCATATGGCACAGCCCTAAGAGACACCAGGACGTGCAGTACGATTAATATTCTCTTTGCACACATATATTAAGCATAAAATTATATTGTCACATAGAAAAATGAGTGTACAGGCTGCAAACGCTTGTAAGTAAAAAATAATCCTTTTTTATTTGAACGCATGTTTTTGTAAATTCGAATTTAAGAATGCACGGGTAGAAAACCGCCTTTTAAAAGTTTTTTTGAACAAATCATACTGTGCATTTCTCTCTCACTTCTTGGGGACAACGGCACCTCGACGGATTTCCTCGGTGAGCCTCTGGAACGCGACGTCCGACGACCCACCCTTCTCGACAGCCTTCCGGCACGCCGCCATCATCTCCCTTGCCTTCTCCCTCGCCTTCCTCCCCTCCTCGGACTCCCCACCCATCAGCAACCTCACCGCGCGCTCCAGCTCCGCCGCCTCGACGAAATTGTCCCGCTTCCTGTCCAACTCCACCGGCACGGCGACGCCCATGACGTTCACCAGCAGGAACGCGTTGATGTGCTGCTCGTTGTCGAGCGGCCACGGCAGCATCGGCACGCCGTGCCACAGGCTCTCGAGGATGGAGTTCCACCCGCAGTGCGTCACGAACCCGCCCACCGCGGCGTGCGCGAGGATGTCCTTCTGCGGCGCCCACGTCGGCCACACGAGTCCCCTCCCTTTCGTCCTCTCGAGGAACCCCTCCGGGAGGAGCTCTTCGAGGTCCGCGTCGGTGGGCTCTCGCTGCCCGGCCCTGCTGTCCTTGGGCGGCCCACGTAGCACCCACAGGAAACGCTGCTCGCCGCAGCGTTCCAGCGCCGCGGCGATCTCCGCTATCTTGGGCGGCGGCAGGAGCCCCTTGCTGCCGAAGCAGACGAGCAGCACGGACGCCGGTGGCTGATTGTCTAGCCACTGCACGCACTCGTGCGGCTGCTGCTGCTCAGGCAGCGGTGTGGCGCCGGCGACCGCGAGAACCGGGCCGATCGGGTACACGGCCGGCGCGGGTATCCCGCGCGTGCACCGCCCGTCGGCGATGGCGTCGATTACGCTTTGTTCCAGCTCGGCCGCCGTGTTGACGATGAACCCGGCGGCCTTCGTGTAGCCTCTCCCCGTGTCAAGAAACCACTTGTAGGTAGGTTTCTTCTTGTTCAGCATCGTCGCTGGCAGCGCGGACGGCGGCACGGGAGGCAGCCCGGGAACGTGCAGCGTCACCGTGCCGTCCATCTCGGCGAACTCGCCGGGGATCTCCTCGTCGAGCGCCGGCGCGTGGAGGAGCAGCGCGAGCATGACGGCGCCGGAGGTGAAGTACACGTAGGACGGGACGCCGAGCTCGGCCGCCACGTCGAGCGCCGGCGTGCAGAAGATGTCGGTGACGAGGGCCGCCACGGGGCAGGCGAGCCCGGCGACGGCCGCCCTCACGTGTGCGCCGTGGCTGCGCACGATGCGGGAGATCCACTCCTCGATGCCGGTGCTGTCGTTCGGCATCTCGACGGCGGGGAGGTGGTGGAAGCTGATGTCGACGTCGTCGTCGGCGCCGGCCGAGGCCTCCTCGCGTTTCACGTGGGCGGCGATGTCGACCACCGCCTCGGGCGTCGGCGCCGGCATGAGGAGCACGGTGAGGGACAGCGCGCCGCCGCTGGCGCGGAGAAGACGCTTGCCGGCCTCGATCATGGGCATGAAGTGGCCGGCGCCCCACACGGGCAGGAGCACCACGGTTGGTTTCGCCATTGGTGGATGGAGGTTAGTAGATTACTGTCTGCCCTGCTTCTGCTCTGCTCTCCAATTTGTAGTGCTCCGAGGTATATATGCAACTACCCCCTGCTGACAGACAGAAACGGCAAGCTAACAAGCGTTAGATTGTACTACTATACTAGGCTCGAGTGCTCGATTTGATTGTCTATTCTTCATTTTCGTTTGCTTTGTACATGAATTTAACTGTTGTAATCCTAAAATCTACTACTTCCTCCGTTTCGTGTTATACGTGGTTTTGACCAAAGCAGAAGCGGAGGTAGCTAAGAAACATATCTGGGTCACTTACATTGCATCATGGGCCATTCTCTTTGCTTAACAGTGATTAACAGTTATTTTTACAGTGTTTAGAAAGTTTTACTGGGGTTATTAGACCAAGTACTTGTATATGAGCTCCGTCTCGAGACCAAAATCAGAGACAAATTGCTTCAAATTTGACTAAATTATAGAGAAAAATAGTAATATTTTTAACACAAAACAAATAAACAATACAAATATATTTACTTATAAATTTAATGAATCTAATTAGATTATGTAAACGTTGGAATATATTTGTCTATAGGTTTAATCAAAATTAAAGTAGTTTAAATTTGAAAGTCAAAACGGCTCATGACCGTCGGCTTTGCCATTATGTCGGGTTAAATCGGGCAATCGGGAACGCACTACTCGGTATATAGAACCACTAGCTACGTGTGCTTTGTGTGGAGCAGCATATGAATCTATCAGGCATGCGCTGTTAGAGTGTACAATGTCAAAGCTGTTTTGGTGGCAGGTGAAGGATTTCACTGGTGTGAAGACACCACAGTTGTGTCCATCGACATGGGCGCGGGATATGGTTGACCCAAATGTTATTAATCCCAGGGATGCCGGTGTAATCATCTGTGGTATGTGGGCAGTTTGGACTTCCAGAAATAAGAGGAAGCATGACGAATCTCAGGTGCCGATCCATATATTTGCACGATGGGCAGTGGATACTGCTTTTGATCTTTGGCAGATTGTAAAGAATGATGAAACAGCACAGCCAAGATGCAAGCCGGCCGTCTTCTGGCAGGCACCGGAGCCGGGACGGATGAAGTGTAACGTGGACGCGTTTTTCTGTCCAGAATCAAATGTGGCTGCAACAGGTGTGATTCTAAGAGATCATGAAGGGAATCCCTGCAGAGGAAGATCGAAATGGTACAGGGGGTGTTCCAGTGCGCTAATGGCGGAGGCGCTGGCTTGTCCCGATGGCCTTCAGTTGGCTAAAGATCATAATTTACTTAATGTGTGTCTGGAAACAGACTGTCAGGTTCTGAAGCGGTTTTGGGAGGATCGGTCGATACAACGCTCTGAAGTCTCACCAGTGTTTCGCGAGATGGAAGTGTTATGCACCTCCCTTTCTTCCTTTACTCTTAATTTCATTAGCAGAACTTGTAATAAGGTTGCTCATGCTGCCGATCGTCTTGTTTCAGCTAATGACCAGGTGTTGGAGTGGCTAATAATCCCACC
Organism: Leersia perrieri; assembly: GCA_000325765.3. Lineage (NCBI taxonomy): Eukaryota > Viridiplantae > Streptophyta > Magnoliopsida > Poales > Poaceae > Leersia > Leersia perrieri. The sequence continues at coordinate 14,003,948 of CM002485.1, forward strand.
TGATCTAGCGAACCTAGTGATTGCAGATTACGCTGCCATTCACACTAATATATGAAAGCTAAGGCTTGTCTAAAAAAAAATCTCGGTATATATACTGTGCTGTTTCTGTTGTTTCACTGACACGTCTGCTTCGTATCACTGCTGAATGTCTGAATAGAATGAATGTCTGAATAGGAACGTGTATGTTATTGTTTTCTGCATAGTAGACGCCGTTATGAAGCAACTACTACCTGTTCTGTAGCATCTGTAGCAGATAAAGGGTCTGTTTGGGGAGCTTAAGATTCTGAGAAGCAGCTGTCTGGTAGCCAGCTTCTGAGAATCTGGAAAAGCTCTGAAACCCAGTTTCTAGCTTCTTAGTTTATTTTCCAGAATCTATAACTACAGCTTCTGAACCGTTTGGGACAGCTTCTGCCAACTGCAGCTTCTAAGAGAAGCTGGAGCTGGTAGAAGCTCCCCAAAAGAGGCCCATAAGTCCACGTTTGGCACCTACTACTAGTACCTAGCAGTACGACCTTTCAATCCTTCTATATAAATACTCTTTTGAGGAAAACCATATCCTTATCTAATTATATTTACAAAATCAGCCTAATGTCCAACCGACAGGTTCCAAAAATAAAAACTTATATATCAAAACAAAACTGTTGACTAAAAATAGTCAACAATTTTTCTACTCACAAAATAGCCGAATTTATGACCATTAATTGGATAGCCTGGTGATTCCCTAAGAGAAAAAAAAAGAGTATGTGCGTGCATGGGAGGCCATCAAATCCGTAGCCACCAGGCCAGACATGCTCACAAATTATATATAAGTTATATATAAGTTACATGGTAATTATATCATAAATACTACCTTTTTTTTATGGTTGACGTGCGTCAAATAAAAAAGGATTAGTATAACGCTATAATTGTGGTGCAACTATAGTATACGAAATTTAATTTTTTTTGAGCAAAAATGTCAAACATATATCGGTAGTTCCAAACAAAATCTTAGGACCATGGTGTGCATCCGACGTGGGGACTGGGGACCTAAAACCATTCTCCACATCGACGCATAGAATACGACCTACCCCACTGAAAACTATGGTAATTTTCAATGAAAATGTACATGTTTGAGGAAGGTAAAAATTCTCTTAGTTTAAACAACCAGATGTATATTTAGTCAGAAATGTAGTACTTCGATTTGGTGCGGTAAATCATTGTGTTTGGTTGTATACGCGATGTGCAACTAAGAACGTGTCGGTACGTGCTGATGCACGGTGTGAATTAGTACTATTCGAATGACTGCAAACGTGCATGGCATCAACTGCCTTGCCCTTCTTTTCAAATGGCCTCTTTCTCTCTTTACCGGAAGAAACTTCAATTCAGTCCGTTTTGTGATATCGACGAGGGATTTTTCTCCGCCACTATCAATTGTGATTATACACCCTTAAATTCTCCGTTCGAGTCGCACTCCATGCGGGCACAAGTTGCACGCAAATGTTGCAGCCAACAGACGTGGATGAATATACGCCACTCCATACAACAGAACTCGACCACCTGCACCCATGCATGCGCGCAAGTTGAGAACAAATAGTACTCCCTCTGTTCTATTATAAGAACGCTGGTTAATTAGAAAACATTAAATGAGGGAGTGTATGCAGGGCAAAATTTTGTATCCGCGCCAGCGAAACCATATGTGAACAAAACAAAAGGGAAAATTAATTAAGCTCCATTGTTTTTTCAGCTAAGATATGATGACAGTTACTGACCAAGGACCGGCTGGATTGACGCTTCAAAGAAGGAAGCGCCTAAAATTCGATCACCTGTGACCTGAAAAGGCTAAGTGCTCCTTTGATTCGTAGGACAGAAAAAACATAGGAATAGAAAAAACATATAAATTAAAGTGATAGGGAACTCAAATCTTACGGGAACCAAAACACACAGAAAAATATATTGGTGGCCCTTTGATAGTTTCACGGGAAAAACAAAGCAATGTGTATAAAGAGGTGAGACCTCATGTTATATTTTCTTTGGAATTGAACTATATGAATTCAATCATATAGAAAATTTCATTTGCATTTCCTACAAATCAAAGGCATACATAGAAAATTCCTTAAGAATTTAAATCCTACAAAAATCCTTTACAATTCCTTTGAATCAAAGGTGCCCTCAATGTTCTCTACCTGTAGCTTTGTGCATCATATGCTTTGGTAGGTTGTCTGTGTGTACTGAAGCCGCCTGCTACTGAACCGGAAATTTGATCGCCCGTGATATCTCTCCTGGAAGGCTGAAAGGCTCTCTACTTGTCGCTTTGTGCATCATGAGCTTTGTTGGTAGGTTGTCTCATTGTCTTGAATGTGTGTACTGAAGCCGCTGCAATTGTCTTCTCTGTTTGGGGCGGTAGAAGATAGTCTATAGTGTAAACTTCAAAACTAGTGTATAGACAAAATGAGCATAATAGTTTTGTCCATGTCGAACAAATAAAAATTTAAAGAGAACACCATTCGCACTCAGTATCCGCACCATTGTTCTGTTTTTAATATTGTTTAACAGGTTTAGCCAACATATCTTATGTTTTATTGTATAGATCTATTATAAATATAACCACTTTACGTCTTCTCCGTATATTGAAATTTATAATAGGTAATTAAGTTTCAGCAGATATAGGCCCTTTTTAAGTCTTATAAGCCAAAAAGTATATTTTGTTTTATCAAAACCATAAATAATTTTTACACCATTAATCCAAAAACTAGGTTAGAGTAGATTTTTTTTTTCTTATTTGAAGTGGAGGTAAGACTCCAATATTAGATTTACGGCTTAAACTTTATTGGTTTATAAACCATTTAAGAAAAATACTACTTATATAAGCATAAGCCAACAAGTCTAAGGCCAAACAAAAAAAACATAATCTAAGGATAAATTCATAATACACGCTTTAATAACCATTGTATCTATATAAAAAAAAACACCGTCAACAACGGAACCCGGCATTTTATACCCATCAATTATGAAAGCTAGATTTGAATTCTTTTTATTTTGGCATTCAAATAGTGCGTCAGGCGCCTCCGAGCCGCATCCCAAAAGAAGAAGAAAACGATGGCGTAGCAAGGTGGTGTGGACGTCGGCTGCGCTGCGTACGAATGGGCTCATACACGTGCTGCTGGCCTGTATAAACTTTAAACTTTGTGGGCTCACTTCGCCGAAGGCCGTCCAAGTAGCGTCGTGGGCTCGGAAGTTTAGTTTGGTTTCGGTTGGTCCAATTTTGCTTGCGAAACTTTTAACTGTTTGAGCGCGCGCTGCAAAATAACCAATCTTTGGTATGATTGAAGGCACATAACTATGCTAATCGACACACCTGATCAGCATGAAACGAGACAATGCTGTTTTCAGCGTTTGTCCGGGGAACATGCATGCGCGATTTATTCATAAAAGGACTTGGGGACGATGGTGAGCAGCAAGCCGAAGTGGTGACTGGGGAGAACCGGCAGAAAATACCCCCCGTCGTCGCAGTGCGTCACGCCGGGGATCGGCTCCACGCCGACCATCTCGATGCTCCTCAGCCTGAAGTCCCTCAGCTTGCATACAAACCTGTCGGGCCTCTTCCTGATCTCCGGCTTGCGGCAGTACTCGCTCAGCATCGGGTTCTCCACCGCGTCGTACGTCCACCCGTCGCCGCCGTCGCCGCGCAGCGCGCTCCACGCGTCCACCCATCCCACGAGCCCCTCGATGGGGAACGGCCCGTCGATGTCGTCGTCCCAGCTCATGTCGCCGCCGAGCACGGCGTTATCGGTTTTACCAGCCAAGTGAAGGGTGTCGACCAACCGGCTCGCCTTACTGACACGCTCCATGGCGCGCACGTCCGAGGGCGTCGGTGCCGCGAGACGGCACGTCGACACATGAAGGGAGTAGCAACGGTCGCTGGGCCGTTGCCTTTCGCTTTCGCCTGATTTGCCCTCGCCGTCGTCATCGTTGCCGCTGCCCATTGATCCGAGCTTCAAGTGAACCTTCGCCGACCACCCCATCTGTCGTAGTACAGACGGGGACAACATCCGATCGGATGGCCAATTAACTTGGTGCGTCTCGATGCACAACTGCATATGATCGAAAGTGTGTGCATTCAAATCCATGAATTTTATTTGCATGGCAAATAAAAAATGATGAACATACTGCACGTATCATTTCCTTTAGTTTCAGTATATTACCATCACGCAGAAATGCGTCTCCTTCTCTTCGGGTGGGAACGACTTTGCCTTGTATTTGCCCCACCACGACGCCTTCATAAAGATGCTGTAAATGTATTTGGTCACCTCCTGCAAGATGGATCAGCCGATTAATTAGTAGCCAATCCAGTGAGATTAAACTATCTAGGCCGAGGATGAAGACGACGAAGAGATATCGAAATGGAAATGAACGAAAAGGATAACACGATCAGCTAGCTAGCTATTAGTCACCTGCAGGAAGATCACGTCGGGTCATGGCGCTCGATGATGTCGCAGATCGACTTTATCCTTCTGTACACCGCTACATGCTCACAGGACCAGACGTTGAACGTCAAGAACTTGATCTGGACGGGCGCCGATGATGAAGACATGATGATGCTTGCTCGATCATCACATCCAAATGAAATTTTATTCGAACAGTGCGCAGTATAAATATTGATCCGAGTATTAATGCTAGGTGGAGATGGGAACAGGCGGATGGTATACGAACGAGTGCTCCATTATATAATTGACTTCCCAGTCCGTGAGATTCGTTTAATTAACTTCAATTAACCGATCAAGTAGTCGAGTGGTCAATCTAGCATGACGGTCCGATCGACTACGGAAGAACGGCGGAGGACACTGGTCACAAGGAGTCACCGAACCGTCCGAACAACTTCCAAAGTCATACGACTTGACGCTCCCTCTGTAAAAACGGTTTTTCTGTAGTAATTTTTAGAAAACAAAAGACCAAAATGCCTCTCATAAATATAAAAATAATATTGGTTGGTGGGCAGGTAAGGTTATCCGAAGAGATACAACTTTCCAATTCGTATGCCAAGAGTAGGTAAAACTTAAGTTTATATATTTTGAGATAGAATTTGTAATACAAAATTCATTTATTTTGGTACGGATGGAAGTACCCTCTGTCATTTGGGATGTCAGCATGGTGGATTGACCTAATATGGCCATTATGGACGAGTTTGTAAGTGGATAAATGGATTAGATTTTTTATGCACGTTATCACATGCACTAGCAGAGAACTAGGCTTTAATCCCGATTGGAAAAACCCTTTAGTCCCGGATTCCCAACCGGGACTAGGCTGCCGAGACTAAAGGGGTAGTCCCGGATTTTTAATCGGGACTAAAACCCACTTTTAGTCCCGGTTGGTAACACCAACCGGACTAAAAGGTAGGAGGGAGAAAACACTCAATCCCCCTCTCCTTTCCCATTTCAGTTATTTTTATTTCTATTTTTTCATTGTTATTTTCTGCAAATCCTAACAAACCACACACAATAAAATCATCTGCAATAATCTCTTCTCCATAATCAACAAATTAATCAATCAAAAATTCTTTGAGACTTAGTACAATGAAGAGCAAAAAATCGCAACAATCTCTCAACAAATCATCTAGATACCTATATCTACACATCTTCTCAACAAATCAATCACAAATCCCTCGTCTGCCTCCCTTCCTTCGCGCCGATGAACACCGGCACGCCATCGCCACGCTGCTACGCAGGCCGCCTGGCCCCGCCATCGCGCAGGCCACCGGGCCGCCGCTCGGCCCCGCCGCCTACGCAGGCCGCCTGGCCGCCGCTCGGCCCCTGCGAGAGAGAAGATGAGAAGAGATGAGATAAGAAGAAGTGAGATAAGAGAAAGAGAAAGAAATGAGTGGAGGAGAGTGGATAAGCAGATATATAAGAAGATAAGGATCGGGGGACTTTTAGTCCCGGTTTGTATTACGAACCCGAACTAAAGAGGAACTTTTAGTTCGGGTTCGTAATAACAACCGGGACTAAAGGGTCGGGGGACTTTTAGTCCCGGTTTGTATTACGAACTTGGACTAAAGAGGAACTTTTAGTCCGGGTTCGTAATAACAACCGGGACTAAAGTTCCCTCAGGGGATGAACACCTAGCGATTAGCTGGGCTAGAGACTTTAGTCCGGGTTCGTAATACGAACCGGGACTAAAAAGAGATTTAGTCCCGGGCTCAATTTAATCCGGGACTAATGCTCTAGATATTTGTTCCGTTCTCTACTAGTGATGATTGATTGAGTATTAGCTATATATTGAAAACTTGAAAAATGGATTTATCTGGCTTTTTAAAGAAACTTTTATATAAATTTCTTTTGAAAAAAAACACACGGATAAATAGTGTGGAAAACGTGCTAATGGAAAATGAGGTAAAAAAATTCAGCCAAAGCTGTTTAGAACGTGCCCATATGTCGGTTGGACGACTGGGTTGATGGATCAACACAGTGCACGCATACCACCAGCACTCAGACAAAATGATATTTTCAAATAAGAGGACCCGACACGCATGACTATTGTGCTTTCACTCTTAAGAGCTAGGCTAATAATATATCTCACTTGTTGGATATAGGCCCATTTAAAGTAGTATTATAGCCAACATGTATAGTAGATAGGCTATAAAATTAGCTGTAATTTTTCTTTACTCTCTCTATGCATTCAATGCAGGTTTATAGGAACACGTGTAAAGCAAGCTGTTAGATAAGAGCCCACCCCTCTCTCTTTCTTTTGTCTCTCTTCTCCACGTGAGCATATAGCCGGCTTATAGCTTACTATTATACTTGCTCTAATTGGTGGTTCAACTAAATCGGCTGCTATGGGCATTTTTTTAGTGGGCTAATGGGTTTACTTGATAATTTTCTTACGTAGGTCATCATTGAATGCTTTTAAAGTTGAATGAATTTTTTAAATGAGGTTTTTCAACTTATAACTTTAATTTTTTTTAACTCACGTTAAAACACTCAACTTAATTCTTGGAACTTTTCAACTCAAAGTCTAAAACTTTTGATCAAAATTTTTTAGAAACTCTACTAGTGTCGATGTGTGTGCTCGACACGCAGGCATCCCGGGGATCCCTTTTTGGTTCGGCACAGGGGTGCAGAATGCCAAGACCTGAGTTAAGGGGAAGAAGAAGGTAGACAGGAGAGAAGCCCTCTAAACACGCATGACACGGGAAGATTTATACAGGTTCGGGCCGCTGGGGAGCGTAATACCCTACTCCTGTTCTTGTTGTTGATATGGTGGATGAAGAATTACAAGGAGGAGTTCTTTCCCGGGTGGTGCTAGAGCTGATGACTAAGACGTGCTAAGTGTTATGGAGTAGCCTTATGGTTTCCTCCGTCAGGATTCAACTTCCAAATCCCCAAATCAATCTCCCTTCTTTGAAGGACCAGGGCCTCCTTTTATAGTTCAAGGGGACACAACAGTAGTCCTAGGTTTTCCAACCCCACTGCTAACGCCGTGGACTAGCTCGCGCTTTGTCTTGTCATGGGTCATGCCCCTCTTCTGTTTATATCGCCACGTTGCGATAGCTGGTGAAGAAAAATGGGCGACGTGGCCTCCATGCTGCTAATGAAGTGTATGATCATCCTACCTAACCTCCCATGGGGCCTACCTGCCAGTGGGCCACTAATGGTGCCAGGGGCGCCATCATACACTCAACCCTCTCTACCCTTCTCCCACGCAGCCGTCCGTCGCATTAAATGCGACGGCGACCGGGTGTGATGAGGAGTGTGCGCTTCTGACTGCGCGGTCAGCCCACGGTCACAGGCTGGAGACTTTTCCACCCTCTCCCGTGTAAAAAGATGATGATGATGACGCTCTGACAGACGCGACTCACTTTGCATTAAATACGACGGGGCAGCGCTTGAGCACTATTCCCGTGTTGAATAGGACGGCTGGCAGCCGGGCTGGCCCCTCCGACTGGAGGGGTGCGGAGTGGCGTGGCTAGGGTCCGGGTGTTCCCGAACCCCTTCCATAGAGGGATAACGGCCTCCGGGCAACCCCTGGGCCTGACCCCTCAGGGTGGCCACGTGGCCACCCCTGGCCTGAACCTTCCAGGATGATTTAAGTATTTTGTCATCGGGTGGCGCTTATGCACCCCTCCAACCACGTGTCGCATTCTCAGCATACCCCCGGGCCCATATCGCCGACAACTAGTATTTTTAAACTGTAGTTGAATTTTTTTTTTAAAAAAAAGAACTCTGCCTGAAACGGAACCTTCAATTCATTTTTTAAAACTTCTAGCTCAATTTTGATACCTTCAACTCAATGCACTGGAAAAGGAATATACGTATGACATCGAACTCCCTAGGCCAGGTAGAAAAGGTCGTGTCTCATGAGTGATCCACACTCGGACAAGCCGGTTGACCCAGCCCATATACATCTCGACTCCCTTGGCCCAATAGGCCAGAATGCTCCGCCCATTACCACATTCATGCATTGCGTAAGGCGGGTATGACCGTTTTATTAGCACACCAATTGAAGGGCTTATTTGGTTCCGTAAGATGATGCCAAAATCTAAGCATACGTTAGCACTACCATGTTATGGTAGGATAGTTGCAAAATTTTTTGTTTGGTTTGACGTCAATTAGATGCCAAAATCTATATTATGGCGAAGAGAGTTGTAAAATTATACCAAATAAGCATGTGCATTGCCAAAACTATGGTTAAACCAAACAATTACATTTACTATTTAAGCTTAAAAAAATTGGTAGGACATATTTTGGCACCAAACAAAAATGGCCTGAAATGTTCATGATCTTAAGTCTAGCCCTGCTCTTGACGGCATTAGGTAATTGAAATGTACGTAGCACCCTTGGCACGCAAGGCTCTTTAATTTGGGCCTAAGCTGAATAAGAGCAAGTTTAATAATGGAATCAATTACCAGATATAAGCTTACATTATAGCTAATTATAGCTAACATGTAAATAAGACGGTTATAATGTCGGTGCCAAAGTACTTGGTATAAGGTGTCCTGTATAGCTTTGTATAGGATACATGCGAATTTTAGATACCTTCACAATTAAGGAGAGAGGCCCACCAAATGTTACATGATTAGAAAATGCTGGGAAAATTTTCTATACTGGAAGATACAATTCAGATAGTATGATCATTGTTTTTTCCTTATCTTGCCATATTTTATACTCAGAATCCCTGAGTCAGACTAGGTGACGACTTGCTCACAAAGCTACAGACCCCCCAAGGGTTTGAGGCATATTCAATTAAATCGGACGACTTACAATCCATCGGAGCACATCGAGGACCTCAAAAGCGCCTTGTTGACAATATCACCAATTCGACTAGCCCTACATATACACATGTCATACATGTCATATAAACTAGTAGAAATATTAGACTAGCCTTTTGCAGCGACTCAATGTACTCGGCGATACAACTTGTCCATTGATTAATGAAAACAGGCCACTGGCCGACATGAAGTAGGGATATTATCCCGAGGAGGACCTAAATTTGTATAAAAATCTATGAGTAAATTATATATCAGGCCACATCTTTTTACCACATTTGCACATTGGACTAGACTAGGCATTTTTACAATTTGTTGCAATTTGGACCTATTCTTCTACCTTCATCTCCCTCTCTCTTCTTCTCTCCGTCATGTCTCTTTCTCAGCTATCTCTCTTCTTATTATCACTTCATGAAAGCTGGGAGATTCACTGTAGGCCTCAGCATACACAGAATACAATAAAAAGGTCGGTTCCTATCTGATGATTAGACTAACAAATTAAATTGATGTATTATCTCCTAAACATAGAAGCTAACATCCTGGACCTATGTAATTAATATCCAGCTGCACGGTGCGCCGGCGTGCAAAAAGCGCAACACGCGCAATAACATACTATATGCTCCTGCGTGCCGGTAACAGTTGAGCATCGATCCCTGGTGTCGGCGCTGTTCTTGAGCTCAATCTTGACAATCCCACCTCTGATGATTTTTTTTTTTTTGGAAACCGAGCAGGCATGATTCGGATGGGGAGGTCGAGCTTCATCTCAAGCGCGCGGTGCTGCGGTAGCTGCTTGAGCAACTTCCTTGTGATTCCTATGACTTGGTCGGGAGGGTAGAGGCGCGAAGAGAGTAGACGTGGAGGTGAGCTAGGTAGAAGCTAGGTTCAAACTGAAACAATTTGCAAATTAACCTGGTTCAATGTAAAAACATTGTCATACCCCTAGTTCAAGATGCCAAAGTGGTAAAATAAAAAGGTGGCCCTCTATGCAATTTACTCAAATCTATTTCCCTCTGAGTTTGTTCTGTATTCTTGTTAGTCCTGCATCAGTGAATCCTCTGGATATAACGAATTATGTATTTGATTTGTCAGTCATGGATGGTTCTAATTTTTTTCTCTCTTAAATTTTTCTCTCGTTTATGTATTTAATGGATTTATCTCGAAGCATGTAAACTCATAAGAGCCAAGCCCACTTTTTTTTCCCTGTTTCTCTCATCCACACAAGCTTATACCTAGTTTATAGCCAACTATTATACTTGCTGATTGAAAGGCTAAAATAGAAACATGTGGGTCAAGGAGAACTAGTTGGTCTGATGTTTTTAAGTCTTACCAAAATTTGGTCTCAACCCAAGTATGGACTAAATGCAATATCTAAATTGCCACATATTGGTAGGGCCAGCTGTCTTTAAATGAAACTAGCACGGAAACTGTTCATGATTGTCGTCAAATTACCCTTCAATAGCATAGGAGGAGCTTCATTAGGACCAACATGGGTTATGGCCCCTCCAATATTTGCTCATTCGTCCAACAAAATACTAATTTGCTGCTAAGAATTGTTAGCTTTTATATCAAATGACCCCTTCTTAGTTCTTACATGTAAAATCCAACTTTAAATTCTAATGGCCCTTTCTATAAATTGGTTCAAGCTCTGCCACTGTTCAATAGTATATTGAATAGTAAGGTTGCCCAGTTCTATGTGGGCTTTTTTTTGCCCAGTCCAATAGTAAGGTTATGTGTGTTGTTGATTAGATCATTGTTGTATGTATATTATATATTTGATTATAGAGATAAATTTGTCAGAGCAGGGATCTCGACCGCCCCCAGACCCGGCCGCGTCTCGAATACATGAAGAAAGTAATTGCCTTTTGCAAGTTTCGGACAGAGCGGATCAACCTCGAATGTGTATTTGAGGGCGTTGAGGTTCGACCATAGGGGACATCAAGAAGCTGAAGAGCCCGGGCAACCAGGGCACCGTGTTAAGGCGTTCGAATCTACGATCGAAGCAGACCAAGGGAGCCAGGTGCCAACCGTGCAAAGTGGACGCCGAACATATGTACTTGAAGAATGCTGCTGATGAGGACATCGCTAGCAGCCACTCTTCTCCATCTCCTAATAAAAGTGCATCTGATATAGTGGGTCCAATTACAAGGAGCAGAGCTAAAGAATTGGAGAAGGAAATTCACTCTCAGGTGAACACTAACCTTGTGTTAAATAATCAATTATCTTTGGATGAGCCTATTCTTTTGATTACTTGTTTTAATGTTCTTAGGAATGATGGAGTGCACGAACGGACATAGAATGATGATGGTTTATGCCCTCCAAATATATGGACTAAGGAACCTGGATGTGCATAACAAAGAGGAACCATTCAGCTGCTATACATAATAAATAAAACCTTCAGATTGTTGGTCGCATGTGGAGCTGCATGCAAATGAAGTCCAAACATCAAGAGCGCTCCACTAGGCCATAAATGCATTTTAATCATAACTGAAGACTCCACTAACGCTAAATATAGCCATGTAATAGATGACAAGGGGATTTTTTGGCTGCCAATTCAGAAATACAAACTTTGAGTTCCTCTTTCCATGTGAGTCTTGAGTGGCTTGCGAACTTGTTCTTTCGATTCCTGAGGGAGTTGTAGAACGTCGAACTGTGGTTCACATAGTTTGTGCCTTCACATCTTTACGATGTGATTGCATGGGCTGGCTTTGTCGGTACGTGGAAGGGTGATTGTCTCGGTAGTTCGTCGCGTGTGCATACTCGCGGTGCACTGCCTCTTCACCAGGTCACGCAGCGATAGTCATTAAGTTCGTGGATCCTTCGAGAAGATCAGGACACAACCACTCGTCACATGTGATCCATAGAGCTGTGCACATCAGCTACTCTCCTCCGACATGAAGGAGACAAGTAGGGGACAACTCTAGGACCACCTCAACACTTGCGGTATAGTCGTGATGTCATGTAAAAATAACCTATAAAGGCAGGATCACTAGTAAGGTGAATTGATATCGGTATCCCCCATTTTATATTGACCCTTGAGGGTATTATTGTACTTTTTCCTTTCGGGATCCGAGCCCTATAAATGGGGACCTCGGTATCCATGAGGGGGATCTTTTTGGGAACAGGAAGAAAGGAAGAGTACCAGTGAATATTGAGAATCACCCTTTCCGTTCAAGGATCGAGTTGGTGCTTGTGCTATTCAGAGACGTCTTTCCCAAATTCATAAGTTGTTTTGTTGAAGAGCAGAACTTTGACAAAATTAATATTTTTAGAACTAGACTTAGCAAATTGAGAGTACTAGTAGTTTAAAACAAGTGGAACAACTAAGTTGTTTTAATGATCCATCGAATAAGCTGAAAATAACGAGAATATTCGACACAAGCTGCTCATGCACACACATCACAATGCTAATTCTACCATTCGCCCGATGGATGCGATCCAGCAGAGCAGTGGGATCAATTAATTCAAAAGGGCTTCAGCCGCTTGGTACCATGGAAATGTGTTGATTTGGGTTTGGGGGCGATGGTGAGCAGCAAGCCGAAGTGGTGGCTGGGGAGAACAGGCAGCACGTTCCCCTCGTCATCATAGTGCGACGTGACGCCGGGGATCGGCTCGACGCCGACCATCTCGATGCATTCCAGCCTGAAGTCCGTCAGCATGCACAGGAACCTGTCCGGCCTCTTCCTCTCCGTCTTTCCCCTCCCCCTCAGCATCGGGTTCGCCACCGTATCATACGTCCACGCGCCGCCGCCGCCGCCGTCCTCATCACCGCCCCGCAGCTCCTTCCATGCGTCCACCCACCCGGGCCTCAGCCGGATCGGGCCGTCAATGTCGTCGTCCCAGCCCAGGTCGCCTCCGAGCACCACGTTATACTCCCCCGTTAATATCGAAGTGCTCCATGAAGAGACTGGCGCTGGCACGCCGGTTCACGGCGCCGACGTCCTCCGGCGTCGGCCCCTCGAGACGGCACGTCGCCACGCGCACGTACTGGCGCTGCGGACCGAACTGGATGTTGCCGGCGATGACCGGGTGCTCCGAGGGGAAGGTTTTGTACACCGATGCTGACAGCAACCCAGGTGTTGTCGCGTCGGCACGTGGCGATTCTGACCCGTACCACCGCGGGACGCACGCGTCTAACTTGCTCAGCTGCAGCCAGAGTTGGGAGTACAAATTTACTGTTATTAGGCATCGAACGGACGGAATCGAATGTGTTCTCTGAAATGATTTGCATACCACGAGGCAGAAATGGCTCTCTTTTTTGGTGGATGACCATGGACTACCGAGATTCATGTCCTTTGAAGAGAACTTCTTGTATTGCGTCCACCACTGATTTTCTTCAAAGATGTTGCAGATGTATTCAGTGACCTCCTGCGTCATTCAGGAGTAGTTACTTGTGCATGGATGCCCAGCGAACAAGCTTTCATATCCCAAAACAGAGCCTCATTTTAAGCCGAGGAAGACCAAATAGAGCCTCATGTAAGCAGAGGAAAACCAAGATTGCGTGAATCACCTGCAAGAAGATGACGTCCGGCTCATGGTGAGCTATGAGACCGGAAATGGCCTTGATCCTTCGATACACCGCGACGTGCTCGCAGGACCAGACATTGTACGTCATGAACTTGATCTTCTCCGAGGATGACATCGTGCTCCAGTGCTGAGACTGTGAGCTCTTCTCAAGTAGTAGTAGATTTTGCATAACTTTGGTTTATATATTGCTGCAGCTCATGAGCTATATGTGACTGTTGGGTACTCATAGGGATGGGAGAATGCAGTAAATTACCGAACACTTCCCAAGTGTTGTTGGGATCATTTCACGATGCGAAGAGACGAAAAGCCTCAACGAGCCATTCGTCAGGCATGCACGCCAATTGGCTCAGCTGCAAGGCCATACTGTTGGAAATGGAAACCATTGCATAACAAGGCCAAGAAGCCATGGGCCGTAGTCCATCTACGTCACAGGGCCTAATGCATCTCTCAGTTTCTGAAAGGAACCTTATGCGGTGTTAACTCTCTTTCCATACTCCACAGAACAGTACAACTAAGTTCTGGGTTCGATTCCCCGTGAGAATAAAATTGTTAGGATTTAACGGTTTTGTGCGTACTCGTGGTGACTTTGTCAATCTTAAAAATTTACTGGTTGTGTGCGTTTATAAGGACAAGTGTGTGTGCATTATGAATGTGAATGTTTATTGTAAACAAAATTCAACCTTCATGTTTTTTTTTAAAAAAAAAGCATCCGACCTTAGGCCTTCCACATACTTCTATCAACCCAGAAGTGGCCCTACCAGCAGTGCGTGAGGCTGCAACAAACAGTTACAGAATCAGGCGGAGCCGAGCAACGTGCCTCAAGAATTATTCCAGACTTTTGCAGCAGCATCGATCGTATCCAAATCCAACCGAGGCCCCAGCTCCCTGCTGTAATCTCGCGATGACAACATACGCCAATGCCGTATGATCGAGTTTGGGCCTTCTGGCATGGCCAGGGGGCAGGCACGTCCAAGCGTAGACGCAACAAGCAAATCTGGCAATGCCCGCCCGGCGACCTGATGATTCCCTGAAGCACTACTACTGCAGGCCACCGCTCTCGGAGACGCTGCTATATATATGTGAGTAGGACCCTCCGCATCGACGGTTTCGTTGGCCTTGGCCATTATCTTTCAGGCTTGAGACCCGCACGTATAACGGCTGCAGGTAGAGCAGACGACCAGACGTTGTGAACGCCGTTTGTTTTCTCGGTGCGATCGATCGCAGTCATACATAACACGCTCGGCGACCCGTTCTCAGCGAGCTAAGCTAACTGCTGCAGTTACCAATGGCTGGCGCCATATGACGCCGCATGTCCTCGAGAGGAGCTGAGAAGATGGTGGTTGCAACAGTGAGTAGTGGACACGTACGCAGCCCCATCCTGCAGTTTCATCATCCCGTGACAGCTGAATCCAACGTCCGCATGCACCGACGGTATATATATTGCATCATCCACCCAAACCCTGGGGCATGTACCCTTTACCAGTACGCGCGTCTTTGGGATGTCATGAAGGTGTAGGGGGCCTGCCTATGTGCCGATGACATTAGTTTGATGTGGGTCAATGGTCACTTATTCGTGTTTGACAGTGTAAAAATACGATAGATACGGACGTAAATCTATCTATCTATTATCTTCTATCGTCTATCTATTATATACAAAAGGTTGATTAAACATCCTGTCATACACTCTAATCATGCCACGTGGCAACACTGATTGAGAAACAACGCACCATTAAACATCCCGCCTTACGCTCTAATCATGCCAAGGAGATACGGCGCATAAGGCTGTGCGAGTAAAGAGGCGCCGCGTGCGAGTAGGAGTCGTATCTGTTAAAACAGAAGGGACCCCTACGTATTTGTTAACCAAATCTCTAAAACATATCTCAATTAATCCCGGTATCTATCCCTACATCTGCATGATTCCCACGTCTATATCTACAGAACCACAAACAAAATCAGATAATCACTTAGAAAAACTGACAACAGCGTGCGTCGACGCATACTCTAGCTAGCGTACATGCCGCGACCGCGGCTACGACGGCATCTTCGACAGGCAGATTGGCTCATCGACAACCCAACGTGAGCAACTTAACGTATTCAGCACTCAGCACAGTATAATATAATCTTACACCTGAGCAACACAATCTGTAATCAGGACATATAGAATATCTATTTTCGATAAATACATGTATGTCATGGCTAAAGTCGATTGTAACGTAAACATGTATTTTATAACTTTATTCTGAATATTAATATATATTTATACATTTTAGGCCAGTCCTACAGTATTTTTGTCAAAAATAAACAAATACACGTATGCACCAATTATATTTTTTAAATAATGTACAAACTATTTACATGTATATTATTACTTATTTACAGCGTGGCACATATTCCAAGTTAATTATAGCATTCAAACAGAAAAATGATACATGGACAATAAAAGTAAAAGTAATTAGAATAAAAGAATTATGTAACCCAACAACGTCTGAATTCTACGCCAATTACTATAAATATGTGATTTATTTATTTTTTATTATTTTTAATACTACTTTTTGGGTGCAGGGAAATTCAATACACACTGTTATACCAAAATATTTTTAAAAACTTCAATGTAGTGCAATATGATAACTATCATGCACTAAAAAATGAACTAAAAGTCATTTTTACGAAGATACAAAAGTAAAAGAGGTACAAATAAACAAAAATCATGTTTTTTGGATTACTACTTCATATAAAACGAAGACCAACTACAGAATTTCAAAGCCCAAAAAGATACCAAGAAAACATAGTCTTATCTAAAAAAAATCAGTTTTCAACAAGAATATTTTTTTTATTTCAACTAAAATACATATGCTTGCGCCAGAAAAAACCTGCTAACAGCTATTTCACTATGATAATGTTACCACATTTTTAAAAAATGAAAAAATGATTTATGAACTATCAGCGAAAACATATTTCCAATTTAAAAAAATACACACCACTAAAGCCAAAAGCGAACTATAAAATTATATTTAATATAAAAGGGAAAAGTAATAACTGCATACATCGTTTGAACCTTACCCTCTGGCATGCAAAATGCAGCACAAAAGGTTTTACAAACTCACCATGGCATACATATAACACAACACGCCTTCGTAAAAAAATTTTAAACCCCTGTCGCACAGTGCGTACAACTTCTAAATCCTAAAAGTACATGACAATTACATACTGATCACTCCAAAATATTTTAAAACATATACAATGTAATTAAAAACTAAAAATATATGTAAAGATATTAGGCTAATAGAATTTGCCAACTTTAATAATATGCACATGCAACTGCGCGGGCCACCTTCCTAGTTTATATAAAAAAGAAAAGGTTGGATAGTGAGAAGGAATCCACTGTCAATTTAATTAGGTCTCCTTTATGATACCCAATACTAGTCTATACTAGTCACGTATACTAGTAAATCAACGGTCACGTATACTGGTGAATCAATGGTATAGATTAAACGTATACTAGTGATAGTTATAGGTAGTATACACCGATAGTATGGTATAGTATAGGGTATTTTGGGAAAGAAAAATATAGTGGCTTTATACGTAATTTGTTTGATTCTATAGATAATTAAAAAAAGAATTATTTAGATGAAATCGTCGTCTCTTCTGTTGTACGCCGGCGCTGTCATACTGCTGTGCGCCGCCCCTGCCGGAGGTCGACACGACCGTGTTCTTCATCGGATCTATACAGTCAGATGAAAAATGGATTCCCTAAATCGAATCCCTTCCCGACCTGCAGCCGGTTTGGGCGATCTGCATGGAGTGAGGACGAACCACCGCACCCAACATCGGTTATGGCAAGTTGAGGAGAACGGACAATTCTTGGCGATCGACTGTGGCTTCCGGTTTCCTCTTGGTTAGCGGCGCGCCGCTAGGTTATGATTAATCATTGCACCCAGAACTATACATGAATCGTCATCAAGGAGCCCTAAGTTTGTTAACACGACTAGGACCGTCCAAGTATGTATAGGATGGTCCTAACTGTGTAGCTTGATTATGGAAGAAACAGATTACCGACAAAAACGGATCTGATTCGGTCTCTTGCTCCCTCCCGTACGTCAGAATACCGACCGTGTTAAGCAGATGGCATGGTGGGTAATTACTCAAATTACATGATCAATTACTATAATACCCTTAACAATCAACGATTGGATTTTATCTATACTACCCCACCTATTACTAGTTTAAGGTACCATAAGGGAGCCCTTTAATTAAGAGAGAAATATGAGTGTGTCAGGATTTAGGTCTGTTTGGCTACCTGAGCTAGGCTGAAAATGGCTGGGCTGAATGGATTTAATTTTTGTATAAGAGATGGCTAGGCTGAATGAGCTTTTGTTAAGAGCTGACTAGGCTCACTGGAGCCAGCCAGCCAGTCGAATAGAACGTTAAACATAGGACCTTAGGGTTGAAGCCACACACATCCTTGCCACTGCACTAGCAAGTGCATCTCGGATCAGGGTTAAATTTATAATGGTCATGGGGACTGCCAGTTAACTAGATCAAACAAAAGGCTTATCGATGCACAACCAATGAACAACAAAACAGAAGCAGAGTGGTGGGACGACAGTATACGCACGAGACAGTTACAATGGAGTGACGTAGGAAGTCAACGAGCAGACAAATTATCGTAGGCTTATTTTTGTTTTTCTAACGTGACGATAGTATTGTAAACCGCGGAGACATGGCACACGGCTGTGTAGTGGTGTGCTACTGAAGAGGCATGCCAACTATCATAACATGTCAACGGTGTAAGAGTAAGCATAGTAGTTTCACTGGTGTTGATGTACCATTTCATTAACCAGTCTATGATCTATAATATTTCGAACCGATAAATTCGAACAATATTTATTCTGTTTTTATGGTTGTTTATTCTTTTTTAACGGCTTTGGTCGCAATTATATGTGAAATAATTAGATTATCATAAATCCATATGATTCGAACGATATCAACCAATGAACCAATAAATCAAAATGCCTCTCTTCACAAGATGTTACCAAAGTATATAACGTAACTAATGTTTGTCATACTCATAGTTCAAACAACTACAAATAAAAAAAAGACACTAACACTAATAGCACTTAGAAGCCAACCAAATCTTCCCTACCACTGTACTACGATTACGAGAACAATCCTGGTGTGCATACCAATTCCCTTATTCCCCTCTTCCTCCACACAACTCGCTTACAAAAGGGGAAGTACCCGACACCCCATGGGCCAAGGGCGCGAGAGCCACTGCCAAAATCCCCCCAATAAACCCTGCTGCTCCGCCCCAATATTGTTCGTTCCCACTGCACCGCGCCCCCTGCTTCCGTCGTTCTCCTCCCAAGTCCCATCCCTCCCACGACAAACCATTCCTTTCGCCAGCAACGCCCCCCTGCCGAGCTATCCAGCCAGCCAGCCATCTTCCCGTTGATTAATTAGCTCACTTCCCCCATCGACCTCGCTGCAGGTCGATCAGTCTCCAATTCTCCATTTCCTAGTAAGCTAGAAGCTAGCTAGATAGCCGCGCGCAATGGAAGCAGGCAATGCCGTTGCTGTCCTCCTCCTCCTCGTCGCCGCGTCCGCCGTCCTCGTCGCCGGCGACGACCCGTACCGGTTCTTCACGTGGACCGTCACCTATGGCGACATCACCCCGCTCGGCGTCAAGCAGCAGGTGCGTAATTCTGCCGATTCCATCGTTAGCTTCTGTATTGCACGGGGGATGGGCCGTGTGATTTACTGGTGTTTGCGGTGAAAATGCAGGGGATCCTGATCAACGAGCAATTCCCGGGGCCGCAGATAGAGGCCGTCACCAACGACAACCTCATCATCAACGTCTTCAACAAGCTCAACGAGCCCTTCCTCCTCTCCTGGTACGTTACACACGTACACTACATGATGAGCTTTGACACTTGATTCATCACTTGTGCATTACTATGTGTCCGTGGTACGATCAGTTCAACACAATGCGTCACAGTGTCTTGCATCAAGTAGTACGCATGCAAATTTAATCAACCCCCCAACAGCATCAATCCTAACTGCAACCTAAATCTCTGTTTCTATGTATAAAATATATAATCCCTAACGACCATATAGCAAACTAGCACTACCACAGCTCTCTCGTTGCAATTAAACTTTGCAGTCTGTTTATAGTTGTTGAATGTTGATGTGTTTAATTGCCCCAGTTCTGCTACTACGCGGTTAGTTAGTTTCAGAGCAATCTCGTGAGTGCAGCGTGCTATGCTTCTGTTCCCAGTGAGCTTGCACACTGTACCTACCGATCGCTTTAAAAACCGGATTTAATTAGCATTATCAGAAGGGGCTAACCCACATGCCCTACATATATACCAAGAGTACACATGTGCTACATAGATGGTCGGTTTAGCCTTACATTTCGTGACAGCTCATGTCATTTGGCCATTCGATCGTGCATGGACAGATGAATGAATGACTGATTCCCTGTACTACATAAGTGTACTGTGATTCGGCTAGTGGACCACCACGCACCGAACTGTGCCCTGGTCTTCAGTCAGGCACGCACTCAGGCTGTTTGTTCGTCAACGAGAATTAATTTTATACTCTTGTCTTCAGCAAAATTGACAGTGGTTAGGGACACGAAGCAAATATTCCTGAGCGGATAAACGCATCTCCAAGTGAGGCAGGTAGGAGTAGGTTTAGTACGTATACTCGTGAGCAGTGAGGCACGCACATGAGACAAACAGAAGGCAGCAATTCAGAGTAGTCGCAGATAGCTCCAGATTTCGGCGCTCTCAGATCAGATCTAGCGGCACATTAGCCTCCTCCCTTTTTTGCCTCCTTTCTGCGTAGTGATATAGTGATATCCCATTCATTCCCGCCCTCTTTTGAGTTCCATTATTTCTCCGTCCAGTCCACAACTCCACATCCGGATGGGGAATAATAATGAGACGAGCACGGGGCAGGGCAAAGCTTAAGTACGCCGCGACCCGTGACCCACCCAGCAGCCACGACTCCACGGGCCACGGCCGCGTGTTATCCTATCGCGTGCGTGCACGCGCGCGCTTCACCTATTTTCCTCTGTGTATCTCGGTGACCCGCGCCATGTGCGCTTTCGTGGGGGGGATTGAGCGGCGCGTTTCCGTCCGTGGGAGCCAGCCGACACACACACACACGAGAGTGCGCGAGATGCGTGCGTAGCGCGGCGCAGATTCGCGGGCGTCTGTGACCGCGTCCGAGTCCGCGTCCTCTTCTGCGATCCTGCGGGAAAAAGGCGTGACGCCTCGGTCACGGGCCCTCCTGTTGTCGAAACGAACTCGTAAAAACCGCACCCAGAAAAATGCTGGACTGGAACGAACAACACAACTCTGCTGGACTTTTCTTTTTTCTCGACGGAGGACAGGGGGAAATGGCAGCGAGCTAGCTGTCGTTTTCGCGGTGTCGGTGGAAGGGCGGCGGCCATAACCAAAGCCACACATTGCCAACAGTTGTTTTGGCTAGTATGCAGCGGAGAGGTCAGGGCACGGCACACGACTACACGAAGACGAGCAGCAGCAGTTAGCTGCGTCGTTGTGTGATGGGGACGTGCTACGTGAAGCGCGTTAAATACGCTCCGCTAGCTGCGGCTGCTTTGCATGTGCTTGGCCGCGCGTGACACATGATCGACTACGCAAACGCTAGATCGAATCGATACGTTCGACACGGAATGATGGGGGCATGCATGCGTCGAGTGTCTTTTAATAGGGCGACGGGGAGACGCGAACGACACCCGGTTCAGTTCATTCATGGCGCGTCTGGCAATATTTCGCACGATGCAACTGTGCAAAGCGTTTGGATAATCTTCCTGAAGAAATAAATTGATCGTGTTTCATGACACCGTTTATTGCTAAGGTAATTAAGGTCGTGAGGTCTGTCTTTGCAGAGCTTGCGTGGTTGTACTGGCTACGTAAAGTTCCAATTGAAATGTGCTAGGGTGGACTTGGACCGTGCTATTCTGATTGGTCCATGCGACCATGCCCTAGGGATCCGGTGCAATGCTACATGATATGAAATGGGTCCAGATTGGCAAGGCCCATATTTTGAACCTGCTCAGGTCTAGAACTTGGACATGATGGACAGCAGGGAACGGCCCGGTTAATGAGCCGTGCTTGGGTCAGCATAGCATATTTTAGTCCAATTAATTAGAGATGGCTCATATAGCCTGTATGCTACTCTATCATATATTCCATATATGTAAGTCTTATAAGAAGTGTTGCCCAGAGAGAATCGTCCTAGTTCACCAGTTATATCAAGATCTATTTTCCAAGCTCGTGACCTCATGTCTAGCCGCCAACACGACCTTCCTTTTGACATGAAGACAACAACTCAAGTGAAATCGCATGTTACTGGAGAGTCGACGTCTCAATGGCTCGCTGCACGTGGATGAGATGCGACAGAATGGACTCGTCCTTGGCGGCTTGTCAACTCGTGGCAACGAGGAACAACTAATCAACCGATGACGTGTGGGCAGGCGAGACAGAGTCGAAGGTTGTAAATTCCACAACAAGCCAACTATGTCAATCTAGGTTTTCTTCTTTCCTAGGTAGTGCATGAGCCGTCCCAACACGAATGGGCTTGTTATGCCATTGGACTGTGCTTGGACGATGTCCCTTACTCTGACGTGCTGGCACGGCATGACACGACACGACACCTTAATCAGGACCGGGCCAACATGGAACACGAAGCACGATGGGAGCATGCCCTGGCTCTTAATTAGGGATGGCATTTTGGGGTATTCAAGATGAAAATGCCGATTTGTCGTTGAAAGTACAACTTCAGCTAGCTGCTGCAGTGTGCGTAAATTATAGTATATCAGGCAGTAGCACGTAGTATATACGACAATGGCACAGACAAGAGAACGTGCCAACTCCATATGCATGGACGGCATGTGTGTGTCCTCGTGACCACGACGACTACGAGGTCGTTGTCCCAGCTGATAGCGCGCTGGACACTTGCAAACAATCCCGTTCATTTATAACCAACAGGGTGCCCCTAGTTTGTTTTTTTATGTAATGGATACATCCGATTTTGACTTTAATCAAAGTTATAAATCCAAACACAATATAAATAGCCCCTAGTCTGGTTATTTTACAATGGACTAATTAATTAAGTGCTAAAACGTGTCTGAACAAAGCTTATCAAAGTGCAGTGGAGTTCGTTTGTACGTACGTAGTTACTACTCTTACATGCACAAACTCAGTACCGATCCTTGCAGAATCTGTCATTTTTCCTTTCGAAAATCCTCTCGAGTTGAACAATAAAGTTTTCTTGACATAACATACATGCTCACCACTAGATTTGAATAAACTTGTTCACAATGGACGTTGTTTGAATTACATGTTAATGATGGCTTTGACAGCGATCAACCTGGTTTGAAATCCAGCACACGATCCAATCCTGTAATCTTAATACACATATACCATCAGCTGAACTGATGAATGTGAATTTTACAATGAAGGAACGGGATACAGCAGCGGCGGAACTCGTTCGAGGACGGGGTGGCCGGGACGACGTGCCCAATCCCACCCGGCGGCAACTTCACCTACATCCTGCAGGTGAAGGACCAGATCGGCACGTACTTCTACTTCCCCTCCCTCGCCTTCCACAAGGCCGCCGGTGGCTTCGGCGCCATCCGCGTCCTCAGCCGTCCGATGATCCCCGTCCCTTTCCCTCCCCCTGCCGCCGACTACCCCCTCCTCATCGGCGACTGGTTCAAGGCCAACCACACCGTACGTAACCTCAAATTATATATACTCATCGTCATTGATTGATCATGCCATTGTTTAATTTCTTGAAATGAGTATTGACATGTACATGCAGAGACTGATCATCTTGGATTGATATTGTGTAGGATTTGAAGTACATGCTTGACAGCGGAAAGACCCTGGGTTTCCCTGACGGGCTTCTCATCAATGGCCGCAGCTGGGACGGCTACACCTTCAATGTCCAACAGGGTAAGAACAGAATTTAGCTTTTGAATTGTCGTGACAAGTTTTCTATCAAATGTGATTTTCTTTCTTTCTTTCTTTCTTTCTTTTTTTTGCGTGGTGGATGAATGAATCAATGCAGGGAGGACGTACAGGTTCAGGATCTCGAATGTGGGGCTATCGACGTCGCTGAACGTCAGGTTCCAGGGGCACACGATGAAGCTGGTGGAGGTGGAGGGGTCGCACACCATGCAGACCACCTACTCGTCGCTGGATGTGCACCTCGGCCAGTCATACTCCGTGCTCCTCACCGCTGATCAGCCGGCTTATGACTACGCCGTCGTCGTCTCCACTCGCTTCACTTCCAAGATCATCTCCACCACCGCTGTCCTCCGCTACGCCAACTCCCAAGGCAAGGCCCCTGGGTCACTACCCGGTGGCCCCACCATTCAGATCGACTGGTCCCTCAACCAAGCCCGCTCCATCAGGTACGTTCACTCGAGATAATTTTTTTTGTTGAGAAATGCAAGCACCCACAAAGTATTCACTCTTTAGTAGAAGAAATTTGATCTCGGACTTTGGTATTCAGCATAATCTCACTGGAGACCGATTGATCCTGAATAAAACTAAGAACCGAGAAATTTGGTCTCGGCCTCGGTCATGACCAAAATTGTCAACATTTTCAGTGATGCAAAGAGAAGGATAAAATCATAAAAAATTTATTGATGAACCAGAATCATCCCAAAAACAAGAACAAAAAGGGACGAAAAATCCAGCGCATATGCGTTCCCAAATCCCGACGCACTTTCACGCAAAAAACTTTTACCCAAAAACTTTCATATGAAAAAGTGTACTCTTAGAACGCACATGTGCCCAACAGCAATTCCGCGGCCCACCTCAGCTCACTTGATCAGAACCTTGTAAGAATCTGTGTTTCCAGTTATGGAAATTGGAGGGGCGCTGGCCTTCTCTCGTTCAAAAAAAAAAAAAAAAAAACTCAGCTCACTTGTGGTGGTGGTTCAAATGCAGGTGGAATTTGACGGCGAGCGGGCCAAGGCCGAACCCACAGGGATCGTACCACTACGGGATGGTGACGACGACGAGGACGATCAGGCTAGCCAACTCGGCGGCGACCATCAACGGGAAGCAGAGGTACGCGGTGAACGGGGTGTCGTACGTGAACGCCGACACGCCGCTCAAGATTGCCGATTACTACAAGATCGGCGGCGTGTTCTCGGTCGGCACCATCTCCGATAGCCCCTCCGGCGGCGGCGGCGCCTACGTCCAGACGGCGGTGATGGGGGCTAGCTACAGGGATTACGTGGAGATCGTGTTCGAGAATTCTGAGAATGAGGTGCAGTCGTGGCACATCGACGGTTACGCCTTCTGGGTCGTCGGGTATGTATTCGCATTGTTGTTCGTTCGATTCAAGGGTTGAAAAGTGATTTTGCTAGCTTCTGCTTATGATCTGAATGAGTTTTGAAAATTTGTTTGCAGAATGGATGGAGGGAAATGGTCGTCGGCAAGCAGGCAGAGCTATAACCTGAGGGATGCCGTTTCGCGATACACTGTTCAGGTATGTGTGCAGTGGTGCGATTTGATTTTTCTCCGAATATATACTAGTACTATCTTTTTTTTTTTTTTTGAAATGGACTGCGGTGATGGCATGGACTGACCATGGGTAATTGGTGGTACATTTTAGGCTCGGTTAGTTTGTGAATTTTTTTTGCAAAAACATCATATCAAATGTTTAACCGGATGTCGGGAGGGATTTTTGGACACAAATGAAAAAACTAATTGCATGGCTAGCCTGAAAACCGCAAGACGAATCTTTTGAGCCTAATTAATCCGTCATTAGCACATGTGGGTTACTGTAGCACTTATGGCTAATCATTGTCAAATTAGGCTCAAAAGATTTGTCTCGTCGTTTACGGCCCAATTGTGTAATTAGTTTTATTTTTTATTCATATTTAATGCTTCATACATGAGCTTAAAGATTCGATTTGATTTTTTTGAAAAATAAATTTGGAAACTAAACCAGGCCCTAGTTTAACCAAATGAACCGAGTTTTATTTTAGAGGAAAAAAAATTAGTTCACATGGCTAAACTAAAATGGGTCAACCATTAACCGTGGGCCGGCCCATGCCGACTGGAGTTGCACCTTTGAAGTTTGAAACGAACCGAGAAATTGAGTGGAAATGTCCAAATGATAGTGATACTTTGAGTTGAGTACTAGTGAATACTGGAGTACTACCACAGAAGTGTGGTTGAAACGTGGCTTATGGTTCAGTCAAGTCAGGCTAACTTGAATCAGAGTTTACTGAAGTTAGGCCGTCCAGGTAAATGTTCCTTTCAGTTAGCAAAGGTCGTCAGGCTAGCTGTTCAAATCCAACACCAAAACGGACCTGAAACAATGTGATATTTCAACTAAGAAAAATCCCTGTTCTATAGGCTATAGCAGTGCAATCTTGAGCGTGCTTCACCATTAGCACTGCATTGATTATTCCAAGTTGCACATTTAGGCCGCAGTGCTGGATAAGTCTGTCCTCTGCCCTTTTAGAAACGGTGTAGTAATTTTTTAGGGAAAAACAGTGTAGTATTAGTGATCGATCTCCATCAGGAAAGTCAAAGTGCCGCACTCAGAAGCTTTGGGGAGTCTTATCATCACATTTCACTGTCTTGGACCTTTTTCTTTCCTCTTTTCTAGAACTTAATCCTTTCTGAAAAATAGAACTTACAAAATGACAATCCAAGGGATTCTACCATATATTCCTTAGATTATGGAAGATCAGGAAATTCCTCCACATGTATTTCTAGCATATTAAGTAGGGAATGCTGTATTTCTCCACCTTAAAATGTATTTTTCATCTTGATGTAGTATCTACCTTGCAAGCATTCATTTTTAGGGAATATTGTATATTAAGTAGATCAAAATTGCCAGTTCATTTTTCATGCCATTTCTTAGACCGAAGTTGAGAATAACTATGAATAGTAAATACACATATCTGACCCTTCTTTTGTGCAATGAACATGATCTCCCTCACTTTGTTTTTCTTTTCCAATCAGGTTTACCCTAATTCATGGACTGCAATCTACATGCCCCTGGACAACGTGGGCATGTGGAATGTCAGATCGGAGAACTGGGCGAGGCAATACCTAGGGCAGCAATTCTACCTCCGTGTCTGGACGTCGTCGACGTCCTGGCGCGACGAGTACCCAATCCCCAAGAACGCCCTCCTCTGCGGCCGCGCCGCCGGTCGCCGGACAAGGCCGCTCTGAAATTAACGAAGGCGAAAGTCAGATTAAGCAGCGCCGGCGAGCTTGTCATGAGAGGTTGACATGCAAACTGGTGTGAAGTACTGTAGGCACACAGAAAATTCACCCCTGAATATCGAAAGAGAGGCTATCAAGACATCTGAACTGCAGAATGAATGAAGTGCATGGATTGCGGTTTCTGAATGCAGTTTAGAGGGTTGGTGCCTGAATTTATTTTGATTGCTCAGTGTAATTGTTTTGGTGGTGGGTATAGTCGATATATCATTGTAGCGTCTTAAATTGCTATGTTGTTTTTAAAAAAGGATCCTTAATAAACAGAGTAATTGTTACTGTCATGTTTACACCAATGGCATTGTTTCTTGTTCTCTCGCCTTTGATTCTTGTTCGTTTGGTATCTTGGGTCATGTATTTTTTACGTATGGAGTGTGAATCTTGATAATTCAGATGGTGATCTTAGGATGGGAATGGAGAATGGCCTGGCTGTCAAAATTGTAATTTATCAACTGATTAATGATAATTATCTAGAAAGAACTGATTATTGACTACACGTCCACACCAAATAACACATGGCTGACTAATTGCTACCTAGTACTGCGTCTGCAGAGAAGAGGACCAATTAGCCGTCCTGAAGAGTGAAGAAACCGTATACCAGCACAAGTAGGTTTTATAAAACACAGAATTTACAGAAGTGAAGAAAGGAACAACATCTAGCAGCCGCGCCGGCCGCCGGCAACGTGTGTCCTCATACAACGGGATTTGTAGATCCAAACAGAGAGATACGTCTACCTAGCCTTCACGTTGTTTAACTCTAGAACTCTATCAGTAGCATTTAAACCTACACCAAAAATTGAATTTGATTAACTTTGTTTTTGTTATCTCTCTTTATCTTTCAGCCTTAATTTTTTTTTTACAAAAATCTTACCCAAACGTTATTTTTGGTCGATTCGTTTTTCTTCTGAACCCCATTTGATAAAACTTCAACTTCGATATTTTTTTAAGCTAAGACTATAGCAAACACTTTGATGATTCTCAACTTTTAAAATTTACACTATAAGTGTGAAGCGACGCTCTCAATCTCAATGCTCTTATCATAACTCAACTATATATATATATAAACCCAGACACGCCAACCATCCAACAGCCAAAACTGGCTGAATCCAACGGCCCCAATTTTTTGCCCATCACCACCACCTCTCCACTAACCCTCAAATCCACAATACCATCACGTCTCGTTTTTAAAAAATCCAAATCGCGTCCCTCTTCCCCTTCCTCAGTCCTCCCCCCATCCATGCCTCCACCTCTCCCCTCCCCTCTGTCCCCCCGCTCCAACGTCACTGCCAAGTAGGCCCCACCCCACCATGCTTCCTCCCCCCGCCCCCGCTCCCTCCTCCGCCTCCACCTCGTCGTCGTCGCTCGTGTCGCGCGCCCGCACCGCGATCCACTCCGCCGCCGCCCGCGTGCTCACCGACATCAAGGCCGACCTCCGAGGTAAAAGCACGCGCGCCTCCGCTCCCCGCAGTTGTTTTCCCTTTGTGTTTTGTTGGTGTCGGAATCTGACGGTATCGGGCCGGGATTCTGCCGTGGCGTGCGCAGATGCGGACGGATCCGGGGGGCTCAGGGCGCCGTCCCCCAGGGCGTCGGCGGATCGGCAGGCGGCCACCGTTGCGGGGTCATCGCCGCGCGACGAGGTACGCGCTCTCTGGCATTCCCCGTCGGATCGGTTCGTTTGCTTGCTTTGCAATCGGTGTCTCCAGTCGTCTCGGTCAATCCGGCCGGTGTTCGTCAGAGCGAGTTGGTGATGCGTTGTGGCCGGCCAGATCGTGGATGAATTCGTCGTGATAGAGAGTTGAACTGGTTAGTTAGTTCCTGGTGAAGGTGTTGGCGATTCGAGGATGACGAATCGTTTTGACCGTGACTGGATCTGTCGTGGTAGTCGCGCCTTACAGTAGAGTAACGTAGTAGTGTACGGTGTCACTGTTCTGAATTGGGCAACTTTGGTGGGTAGAAATGGTCAGATAATTAATTATAGCTGCAGTAACTTGGTTTCATGGGCTTTTCGAATGATCCATCCTGTAAATATCTAAATAGTGCTTACACTGAGACTTCACACGAATTCTTTTTTTGGGCTCTTGTGAGATCATGTAGATAAGCTTGGATTTTTCTTCTCAGTTGTAGGCTTCTAAGTTCTAATATACGTATATGCTCCAAATTGTTGAGATTATGACTTGTGGGAGCAATAAGTGACAATTGTTTTATGGTTCTAAAATTAGCACCAAGGTTTTAGATCCATGTAAAAAGCCCCTTTGTTTAATGCATACCAGCCAATCTTGTGAAATTTCCCATATAGCTGCAAATGCTATGAACGTGAAACACCTATTACATTCATAAGCTAAAAACAAAATAATTCTTTCATAAGCTATAGAAAAATTCTTTCTTCAGGTCCCAAATATAATTCCCTTGCCAGATGGGGATAGCTCAAACATTGAGCCTGAATCTACTTCTTCTACAAAGATGGCCTTTCCTTCAGTTTTGGTGGTTAAACAGCTGGTTGCTGCCATTGAGTAAGTTTTTTACTTAGCATATGCTATCCAGCATTTTGATTTGACCCAGATATTAACTTTATTTGTACAAGGCACAAACTGCAGTGCATCAATAAAGGCACATCATATTGCAATTTGCACTAATGAACAAAATTTTATTTATGTGATTTGCTGCTTATTGTTATATTTTGGACTAAAATGTATTCTGTGCTCTTGTAGCCATGGTAAAAATTTCAAGTCAATGAATGATATGAAGTCTAATGGAGACCAATTACTGAAAGACAAGGGAGGCTTGAGCTTATCTGTTGTTAAATCACTTGTTCGCCGCGAAAAGGATGAAAGGTCAAGTTCTGAATTCGTTGGTGATAACGAAACACAATCTTTGATGTACTCGCTGTTCAAATTAGGTATGTTTTTGCTTTATGTTCCTAGGGCGTTTGCTTACACCATGGCTATTCTGACATGTTTTTTGATTTATGATGTATGTCTTTTCAGAGGAACATGTTCCCCATGTCAAAAGTCAATGCAACTCAGAGTTGCATCATTCAATATCTTTGCCCAAGGATCTACATGGTGCACCGCCTGGAAGTTTTACTCATCAAATAGCAGAGACTATTGGCAAGATTAGTTCTGTAAACAAAATGGCGTTCTTTTGGCAATCCCTAGTTCTCGAGGTGAGAGTTTGTTGATAAAATCCACTTGTAAGAAAATTTTCTTTTAAAATGACTTGTGCTTGCAATATAAAGCTGTTACGACACCTAAGGTCATTACAGGAAAACATGAAATTAACTTGATCTGAGTGACCAGATATGACTAATCATAGCTAATATGAAGCACCATATTTATTTATTTTATATAATTCACGCAGTTGAAGAAACTATGGTCTGATGGCCAACCGGTGCCTCGAATGCCAAAGGATGCTGCTCCGGACTTGAATAGTTGTTTACTGCACCAGGAGATACAAGTCATAAATTGTTGCATTGCCAGGAAAAAACGAAGAAAAGTTGCTAAGGAATCACTGGATTCTTTGTTAAAACGTGCGAGTACCAATAACTCAAATCATTTCTATCCCAATGGTGAGTCTCCTGACAGTGAGATGTATGTAAAAGGTAGTGCTGGCGATAATGTTCTTCGCCTTGGTGCTGATCATCCATCTGAGAATTTAACGTTGTTGGAAACTGGTGAGCCCGTATATTCCCCAACACTGCAGGTAAGCTGTCGCTTTCTCTACTCCTTTTTTCAGGAAATTTTTCTTTCATAACAATTCCTTTATTTTGAGTACCTGTCATAATCTATATTCAGGAAGGTCCCATTATGACCGCAGAGCTTATAAAAGAAACAGAAGAACTTGTCTTAAGGACTGGAAGGTGTGTCAACCTTTCTTACATACCTTTGTACTTCTAGCATGTATGATGCCAATCTTAATTTTTTCTTGGTTTGACGATCATTAGATACTGATGTCATCCAAGTATTTAATTTCAGTTTTAGTTAGCTATCAATAATTGTTTCCTTATGGTAATATATGATTCTTGTTGAAAAGTGCAACATAATATATACCTTCATTTCAATCTGCTATTAATCTATTTTTTAATTAGCAATGGTTGTGATGCTGTTTGTATTATACTGTCAGTGTTGGTGCTGGGTGCTCTCAACTTCTATCAGATATGCAAGCTTTCAAGGCAAGTTTAAAGCTGTTTTTTTTATCATAAGCCATGTGGATGTTATAACTTTGTAAACAAGAACTTTTTACTTCTTAACAGGCTGCAAATCCAGGATGTGTCCTGGAAGACTTCATTAGATGGCACTCTCCACCAGATTGGTCTGAAGATTGTGCAACAAGCAGTGCAGAAGCTGGAGAGGGCTCATCTAGGCGGGGCCGATTAAGTGAGAGAATGCAAACAAAAGGTGATAACTCTC
>CM002485.1:14035501-14054179 GCA_000325765.3 Leersia perrieri
CCCACCCCTAAATATCTTGTTCATTTGATGTGCCTTGGTCATCTAGAAGGGAACCTGTGGAAGGAACTGTGGGAGGCTGCAAAACCGATACCCGCTGTTGAACAGGCGCCTATATATGATGAAGATTTAGCTGTGTAAGTAGGAGAAATTTACTTGTTGAATTTTTCATACAGGATGCTACATCAATTATACTTAAAACGGACCAATCTATTCTTGCAGGGAGAGCATCTTTGATGCCTTGGAAGTTATTGAACCGTCAAAACTTTTTGAGCAGCTACTAACTGTTATTGTAAGTTCAAATATCCCCTTTTCTCTTTTTTTTGTTGCAGAAAGCTATTAGCTGGCTAATTACATCTTATCTATATCAAGAAAAATGTAATGCCTCACTGCATGCTACCTGTGGATACCAGCTTTCTGTATGCTTTGTAGCAGCAGAATTGGTGCTACCGGCTGGTAGCAACTTGTCGAAATTATTCTACGAATGTAAAGACTACATTATTAGCATTTACCAAGATGACATGTCAAAAGAGAAGCTAGACGAGATATGCCAGGTACTGTGATTTTGTTGTCTATCCCATATTTATGTTATTTCGTAATACTGTAATGCAAACATATGGACACCGTGCCAGGTCTATGAGACGATGGAAGCAGTAGTAACTCGCCCTGAAGAAACTCTTCAGATCATGGAGACGACGCCTGACGATAAATCTCTTGAAAATAGAAACCGCTTCAAGCTCAAGATCAACTTTATTGGCAAAGATCGTCAGCCACTGTGGAAGCGTACACCAAAGGAGCCAAAGGACGAGAAAAAATCATCTCCAAAAGAGGAGAAAAAGGCACCTGAGGATAGGAGCACAAAAATTTTCTCAAATCTTCTTGACAAGAAGGTTTCCTTGTTCTCAAAAAAGAACGCAAAATCATCAGAGGTACCGCCGCCACCACCCCCTTCATCTGCCCTTGGAACATTTGATGATAATGAGTGGACGATTTTGTAGATGTATATTGGATGTTTCCTTTGTACAACTTGTAGAGAGGTGTCCCCAAGATGTCGGGAATAAATTAAAGCTGTAAATACTCAATCCAATTCATTAACCATTCTAAAATAATAAAAAAGGAGAGATGAAGATTTCAAACTAGTATCGTGTTCATACTCCTTTCCGCAGATCAGCTTTGTGCTTTAAACTCCCCGTTCCTTTTTTTTTAAACTTCAACTCCCCGTTCTTTTTGGATGAAATGGAGATGAAGTCTGATAAATGATCCACTAATTATAGAGATGAACTAAATGTTAAATATTATATACTCCCTCAATTTCAAATATTATATACTCCCTTAATTTCAGATTGTAAGACGTCCTACCTTTCTAGTAGGGTGTCTTGTAATCTGAAACAGAGGGTAGTACATAATAGATAACTTAAAGTAAGTTATGTAAATAGAACGGTCATATAGAAAATGTTTTTAAGGGAAATCAAGTCTTTGTAGTGATGACGGGTCATTCACGTATATTTATGATCGGAAGGAGAATGTAAACATAAAATTGCATCTATACTGGTATACCATCGTTGTTTGTATGATACTCCTCTTTCGATCATAAATATTTGATGTTTCAAACAAAAGTTCGGTCAGAATTTAAAAATCTCGACTATCAAGGCAAGGCTATACAAAATTTTTGTTTATTTGTAGATTAAGTTTCCAACGTTTTGGTTAAATCTTGCTGTAAACATCAAATAGGCATAGCCCAAGGGAGTATTATCACTTCCAACTTTGCACTTTGACTCATGCCGTCGTAAAAATATAGTTAATTATTGGGGCAATTTTGTTAACCTCTCTTTTGGAACAGAGGAGATAATGTAGGATTTTTGTAAAAGTTAAATTAAGTCTTATAGAATTCCTGCGTTCAACCCCAACGCGGTGTCCAATGGCCTCCATTCTTCTCCGGCCCATCTATCCTGGCGGCATTGCCATTTGCTTCCTTTTCTTTTCGATGTCGTTTGCTTATTCTGTGTTGACGACACATCCCCACTCACCTATTCATATGCCTTAGAGCTGAGCATTTTCAAGAGATTAGTCAAAATTTCAGTTATTCGTGTCAAAAGATTTCATAGTCGAATTGATGTACACTCCAACTAGTCATTCTTGTTAGCTAAATCTTCGCTGACATGTGGGCGCAGCAAGTTTGGCTATTAAGGAAAAAATTTAGCTATTCCAATTGCCTATTAGGTTGAATAGCTCTTCTCTTAAATACTATTTTTTTTACATAATAGTTAAAATTTGGCTTAGCTAGTCATATACCTAATCTCTTGGAGATACTCTTGCCAGTTACCACCAACAAGCAAAGCAATAGTGGCGGAACTTCAAAAAAATCAGGGGGAGGCCACTGCTAATTTCTGGGTGTACAAAAAATTTTGTTTGACCCATGAGTACTAGTAATATTAGACAATATTAGACAAAAATAGAAGAGTTAGAATGTGATTTTAATACTATAGACAATAGAAAAGTGATGGTAGATGTAAAAATTTACTTAATACATATCACTGATATTCACATCATGCCATAGAAACAAAAACTAGAAAGGGAAGGGTTTAAGAAAAAACAGCGACAAAGATTGCTTTGAGTAAGGGTCAAACCAATAACCTGATGCATCAAGCAAACTGCATCTAGCCACTGGAGCATGGAAAACTTTCTAGTAAACCTCGCTATGAAATTTATTTGTAGAAAACCTAGGGAAGGTCATCATCCATCTTTACCTCCACTAAGCTCCGCCCTGCAAAGCAACATGATAGTTTTAACTGTGGCCACCAAGGAGTGGCCACAGGGGCGGCCACAGGGGCATATGTTACGATAGTCTCTTACGAGAAAACTTTATAATTAACCTATATATGACGAGTTGAAAAAAACGATTAAACTCATCGTTTTCTATCTTGCACATAAAACTCTGCATGTTAATCTACCATCAACCTCTTCCGTTTAATTGATCCAAGCGAGATTGTCCAAATCAATTAGTTGAGACACTGTACAATTAATTTCCTCTTGGTACGTGTCTTGATTTGGCCGTGATGCATTTGCAAACTACCTTCGTTGGTGTTCACAGCTGTTGAATTTCTTATAAAAAATTTATCCATAGTCTCTCTCCGTAAAATAAAATTAAAGATTTAGAGGAGCACGAATTAATTTTTTCACACAAAAAATCATTAATATAAGCAGCAAGCATGGTGTGTTCGCACTTACTTGACCGAAAGAGTTTTAGGTTTCAGGAATCAATTACACACAGGCTTACGATAGACTTGGTGGTGGAGATAGGCCACGATGTGTGTGATGCGGTGGGTTGTAGGAAGGAGATGTTGAGTTTGCCGGGCAGAGTTGCGGACAGTTGTGGCCTGTGGATGGAAGAAAGGATGCCGGCATGCTTCCGTCGCCGCCGCCGCTGACCGAGCTAGCCAGATCGACGGCATCCATGCAGCGCGGGCTGCGACAGCAAAGACGCTGTCTCGCTGGACCAATCTCATGGTGATCAATGGCAACGGCGGCACGCGTTGCGGCTGATGGAAAGAGGAAAAATGAGGAGGTTAATCTCCTTTCCCACCCTGATTTTGTAGTCAGTTTGCAATTGGATCGATCAGCGGTGGTAAACGAATCGTTGAATCTCAGCTGCGACGCCTCGACGCACGCGTGGTGATTGCGAAGGAACGGAACGAGAAATAATATGACTGGGGGCCTTCTACCTTGCTAGAGTGGGGACCCATGTGTCATGGACCTGTGGGTATAAGTAGGTAGTAAAAATTGACTGGGGTCCCAGGCCCCCAGTGCCTGTACGGTAAATCCGTGCCTGAGTGGCCACCTCCGGCATGGACGCCGAGCTCGGATGTGTTGACACATCCTCCTCTCTCCTACCCATGCCGCATCGAGCCAGCAAGCGCCATGAGCATTTTACCTGTGTCATCTTAACCCCGCGTTGAAACATCCGACAGTTTAACGTACTAAGGATTGCATATTCTTTAAAATCCCTTTGAACCGAACGGGTCCTAATATTCTAGGGCCAGGGGGAAAATAAAATCAAAATTTTAATCGAGAAATCTATAGCTAACAGTTTGTGCTGGTGGCAGTATTTTGGGTATTTTCATGCCTACCTAGTGGCACGAATGGGATGTAAACTTTTTCTTATAAGTATTCACTGCTTATAGAGTTATGGGATAGAAATAGGTAATTTACAACCATACCATTATAATTTTGTAAAGTTGTAAATATACCATTGGTATCTCATTGACATATGGAACCCACGTGAGTCAATGATATGTAGGTTAGGATGACATATCTTTAATTTAACAAAATTATAATGGTATGGTTGTAATTTTCTCTAGGCTTGGCTTATTCGGTTTGGAGGAATTTTATCTCTATAGGAATAAGAAATATGAAAAAAATGAGAATGTGTGACACTTTAATTCATATGAATTTTTTCATGAGGTTGGAGTGGATGAAAATTTTCCTATGGTTTTTCTCTTAAAGGAAAGGGAATTTTTTTCTTTTTGTTTTCCTATTATTGCTCATCTTACAAAACAAATGATATTTTTAAAAAATAATCCATAGGAATCCAAATCTCCTACTTCCCCTCCAAACCAGTAAGCCCCATATGATTTGGAAAATAATGTATGGGCTTTTTTTTTTACTAAGGGAGCTAAGGGGTTTGTCCTATAACCTTAATTAATTCTGATGCTAAGACTTAGGCTATGTGTATAAACCATTTACATTATCTAAAAAACCATTACCACTTCTTCAGTAAGAAAAAACTTTCAAAAATTTCCAAAATAATCCAATTTCTACACTTTTATCTACCTTTGATTCACAAATTGAGAAGATTTATTCTATCCATATTCCTTACCTACCACCTCAATAATTCCATTTCCCTCTTTTTTTACATTAATAATGTCCCTAAATGTGTCTTGAGATTTTAGAAATCCCTTTTGTGGGACAGAGGAGTAAATTTTAGTGGTACGAACAAAAATCTCTCTTGCACAAACTGCATAAAAATGTGAGGATTTTTTTTCAGCAGTTTATTAACTAACATCCGCTACGATCACAGATTACGCACTACAGCTTTTCTCCATTCCCTCTCTACCTTCTTTTTCTGCAGATCACTGTACGTATGTTAACTTTTATTTAAAAGCGCTTTCTTTCACCGGACATTACTTCAATGGTCAAAAAATTAAATTATCCAAACAGGCACCGTCTTGTCTTGATCAGAAAAGCTACCGCGCACCATGAAGGATAAGGCATCAACCACCGCTCCGAAAAAAAAAAAGAACGAGTAGTAAGTAATCTCGCGGCGAAGATAAAAATCAGAGTAGCAGCATCAACCACTGATCCGGAATAAACGAGCAAGCGATCGGCGATTCTGCTTTGCCGTTGCCCGAGCGTCGCCGCAGGCGGCCGCGAGGAAAGCGACGGCAAGGCACGATGGCATGTACCGGCCTTCGCATGGTCCTCGGCGATTGCAGAAAGATGCATGGTGGGCCGTTCGGCAACGCGTACGTGGCGATGGCACGGCGGCCCTCGCGTGGTCCTCGGAGCAGTGGGAGTGCGCGATGGTGTGGCCGGAGCAGTAGCGGGGGTGTGGCAACGGCAGCGGCGGCAATGGTGACGCTGACACGTGATGACGAAGCGTGGACAATGACTGCGCCGGATCTGGCCTGACTCACGACGGCAAGGCGCGGACGACGACAGAGAGGGCCTCGCGTCGCGTGGCCGGGCACGACTCGGCATGGACGACAAAAGAGACGTCCGCCGGTGGTTTCTGATTAAGCTGTCTGGCGGCAGCCTGATCTGGTGTCACTGGCATTGGCGGAACCAGGATTTGTCTAAGCCTAGGGCTCAAGTAGTAGGCCAAAACTAACCATAACAATTCATACACTGAAGTAAGGTAGAAGTAAAAAAAAAGAAAGATTGGACTAAAAGTTCCTCTAGTGTACCGAGACATATCTTCATGATTTTCACTCGTATGAACCATATGCACAGCAATATTACCAAGGTCAGAGCGGGTTAAGCTTAACCCTGGATCAGCTCTCACATCAAAAATGAATTTGTCAAGTTGATCTCTTAGAACAATACAATCACATTCAGAGAAATCAACAGCATAAATCTTAGCAAATTCAATTAGCTTGTCTTCATTGTAATTGACAAAAAAAAATTTGGGATCATGGCAAGCAATGCGCTTGGTAGAAAATTTTTGTTGTTCTACATCTCTTCATCTACAAATCAATGGCAGGATCTATTTCAATAATTGCTGGTAAATGCTTAAATGGCAATTAAAAGAGACGATCAAGTGGGACTTTGACTCTATGAGTAAGGGGAATAAGAAATAATCTCGTGCCTCCCTGTGCCGGTTGCGCTCCTGCCGCAGTGCGCTGCGGTTGCGCCCCCCGAGCGCCGCGCCCTGCGCCGCTAACCTCGCCGGTG
This sequence comes from Leersia perrieri, assembly GCA_000325765.3. Classification (NCBI taxonomy): domain Eukaryota; kingdom Viridiplantae; phylum Streptophyta; class Magnoliopsida; order Poales; family Poaceae; genus Leersia; species Leersia perrieri. Next base: position 14,041,949 of record CM002485.1, read on the forward strand.
GCCACACCCTGCGCCGCTGCCGCGCTGTGCACTGAGCCGCTGCACGCCTACGCTGCTGCGCCCTCGAGGGCTGCCGCGTGCTGCGCAGCTGCGCCCTCGCCTGGTGCCCCGCCGGCCTCTGCGGCTCCGCTGCAGGGTGCGCAGGCGCCGGCCTCCGCCGCCCCTCGCGAATCTAAGCCATCGCGCGCCGCCAGGAGGAGGAGGAGACGGGCTGAGGAGAGTGAAGAGAAAGGTAGGGTTTTTCTTTGAATGGGCTGATTAAGTGATGGGCTTATTGCATGCGTGCGGGCTGTGCGGCCTGCCTGCTTGGAAGCCCATCTATGCGGTTGGACAATTGGCCCAAATAAGTGGGGCTGGACCTTAAAATCTGAAATATACATATGTACTAGTCCATTACTTGCTGGGCCACGGGTAGGGCTTGGGCCCTAGCTGCCCTAGGCCCAGTTTCCTATATGCTCAATGAAGAGAGACATTGGCGACTCACTTTCCTGAAGGTGATATCACAATGAATATGTCATCAATCCGTCGTACTTGTTTTCTCGGGTGGACTCCGGACGATGTCGTAACTTTTTTGAAGGCATCATATTGGTGGTCTATCCATCTTATGGTTCATTTAGACTCATTCGATCAAGCTAAGTTATGGATTACTGGCTGTTGTTTATAGCTTACCTAATCTCTGGTATTTCTTTCGTTTTGGTACCATACTGCTTGCCAAAGATGATTAGAGTAAGTCTTAACTGACAAAGGATGATTGTAGTTCTTTGGTATGAGGAAAACAAAACTATGTTTATGATGTTGGAAAGACAATGGCTATTTTTGGGTGGTTTTTTTAGTCTTTTTTTTCTAATCAAGCTATGTACTTTTGTAATTCACAATTATTAGTCCTGCAAATCTTATAATAACTGGTTATAGCTTCTCTAAAGTAAAGGCCGATATTAGTTCCATTATCTAACAAAAATCATGTAGGATAAGGAGTTGCAGATTTTACAACACTAAGGGTGCGTTCTAAAGTCTAAAGTGGGGTGTTGATGCAATTATTTGCCTCACGATACCTAAAAGGACAATGACATTATTCTTGAAAAATGGAGATGTCTTAAGAAATTTCCCTACAAATTAATTTTTCAAAAATACATCGTTTAACGGCCTGGGAAGGGCGCATATGAAGTGGCCATCCTAAACGGGTAGAAAAGAACGTGGATTAAGAACTACAAGATCATGAATATACGCCGTGCGCAGCTTGCAACTTTACATGCTCTTATCCCTCTACTCCCCGAGACAAAGCTCCCAAAAAAGTCCAGTGTTTCATCCAAATTCTAAGAAGCTCTAGGGCACGCTTGGAGAGTTTAAAATTCTGCGTAACACAGTTGGTTGGTATCCAACCGGTGAGAATATGTCGAAACTAAAAAAATTAGATTTTATAGATTATATTCTTGAAATATGGACGACAATATGGACTCATAGAGGAGCCGGAGATTCTACCATTATGAGAAGATCCCCCAAACATATCGGTAGCTATAAATCTAAAAAAAGAACTAAAAGCTAGAAGTTTTTTTTTCTAATTTTTCTAAATCCTTACCAGTTAGATTCTCATCGATTGTTTCTTAGAATCTAGAATCTAAAGCTTGTCAAACATACCATTTAATGTGGTGCACGTAGGGTTCTATAATTGGTTTGAAATTTCTGAAATATGGGGTCTTTTGGCTAAAAAATTCAACCTGTTAAATTTTAGAAATTATTGCTTAAATTCAATAAAAAAGATGCCCATATATTGAAATTTTTTCTCTGAAATTTCTGTCATATATGTTGCCCCCCCCCCCCCCAAAAAAAAAAATCCGTGATGTTTGTCGCCGTTATGAAGTATAGTGTACAACTGGAGACACGTCGGCCTAACGAAGCTTGTCAGTTTGAGCTAGAGTGAAAGACCAACACCAAAGGCTAGAGCTTCTCAATTGTGTTTTATGTGGCTTGAATGCTCGTGAGACTTCAGTACATTTGTTTTTTGGGCCAATTGCATAACTGACACTAGAGGCTAAACTGCAATTTTGACCCTATTTTTGACTTTGCATTTTTTACCCTGCTTTTTAAATTTATAGGTGTGGAGTGACCCTAGTCTGTTAAATGAGATTGGCGGTTAGCTGAGACATAAATGGATATTAATACCCTTGCATATTTGACCTTACTTTGTCAAACTTTCTTGTTTACTTGGCCTAAGTTTGCAATGGACATTTATACCCTTGCATATGCGTTCGCGTGCTGGGATTCACGGCCCCGCCAATCGCTCCCTTGCGCGTCCCGTCACCACTGCCTCCTACGCTGATGCCGCCGCCTCTACCGCCCGTCCTGACGCGCCGCCTCACAAACCCTAGCTCGCGGGATTGACCGGTGCCCCATGACTGCTCGCACAGACCAAAGAAGAAGTAAGAAGATAGTTACATCCTTTCATCTTGCCTAATTTATTTTTTAAATTTTTGGATGATATCTCTCATGGAGGGGTAATGAGGGGGTCAAACGTTTGATTTACTTTTGAAAAACAGGGTCAAATATGCAAAGTACAAAAATTAAGGTCAAATTGGTGGTTAGCCCTCAAAATTGGGCCAATTATGCAATTGTTTCTTTTTTTTTTACTGCTCTTTCAGTCAGAGTTGTTGGCAAACAATTGGTTTTCATTGGAATACTGCTCTACAATTTGATAATATGATTTATTATACTCGCAGACAGCATCCTAGAGCATTATTCATCGATAGGATCTTATATGCATGTGGAAGCAACGAAATTATGTAATCTTTGAAGGTTTAGCACCTTCCACAGCATCCTGGAAAGATGCACTTAAAAATGATCTTTTCCTTTTGTTACATAGATTAGAGGATTTAGATAGGGATTTTTATTCTTTCTTGGATCACATCCTTGTAATCGCCCTTTATATCTTTTTTACCTAAATAATAAAAAATAACGGGGGGATTCACCCCTCAGTGTGTTTGGTAAAAAAAAAAAAGGGCCTGGGAGAGATTACAGTAGCTCTCTGTAGCTGTAAGAACGTAAACAATTCCAAGGTTGAAGAAGGGGCTGGCTGTCGAATTTCAATCGAACGGCTAGTGTCAGATGTTCAGGTGACTGAGATTTGTAACAGGCCACGGGCCGCCTAACTACCCAAAATGTGATTCGGATTACAGAAAGAAACGAAGGAACAAAATCACAAAATTCATCTCCATTCACACTGGACGATATGCCGTTGACAAGTTAATAGCTAGCTAACCAGCTTTAATGCACGTAACATGCCAGCAATCTTACAAATTGCAAGCTAGCTAGGCGATACAGTGACACACCCCTGCTATGTACACACATGCATCAATCCCTCTGGTATGGGTGCAGTTTGACTTCCTCACTGTCTCAAAGTTGGCGTCTGTCTCAACCACTCGGCGACGCGGCACCTCTTCAATGCGCCGTTCGCCAATCGCCATGCATGCATGTATGATCGTGTGATCGACCAGCCAACCAACGGCCACGTGAAACCTTTGGCCATCTTCCCCTGTATCTGTAAGTATTGACCCATAATTCTGCAGTCTCAGCTCGCTCATCTCCGGCCTCCTATAAATGCCATGGCAATGCTCCACCGCAAGAACCATCGCTTCAACAGCGAGAGATCGATCGCCTAGCAAATTAAGCCGGGTGACCATGGGTACTCGGCACACAGTCTTGCTGCTACTGCTGCTCGGCGTTGCAACGGAGCTTAGCTCCGTGGCTCTTGCGGGGTTTGGGCGTGGGCCGTTCGGCCACGGCTGCAAATTTGGCCGTTGCCATGGTGGTGGATTCGGTGGAGGCGGTGGTTTTGGCGGGGGTGGCGGTTTTGGGGGCGGTGAAGGCGGTGGGCTAGGTGGTGGAGGTGGGCTTGGTGGGGGACATGGTGGTGGCTTTGGAGGAGGGGGTGGATTGGGCGAAGGTGCAGGTGGCGGTGCTGGAGGTGGAGGGGGTTTCGGTGGAGGAGAAGGAGGTGAGCTTGGTGGCGGACACGGTGGTGGGTTTGGGGGAGGAGCTGGTGCTGGAGGTGGTGCTGGTGGTGGGCTTGGAGGTGGCGGTGGCTTTGGAGGAGGAGGCGGAGGAGGATTAGGTGGTGGTGCTGGCCAGGGTGGTGGATTTGGAGCTGGCGGTGGTGTAGGCGGAGGTGCGGGTGGTGGAGTCGGTGGTGGAGGCGGCTTTGGTGGTGGTGGAGGTGGTGGCCTTGGTGGCGGGCATGGAGGTGGCTTCGGCGGTGGTGCCGGTGTAGGCGGTGGAGCTGGTGGTGTTAGTGGAGGTGGTGGTTTTGGTGGTGGTGGAGGTGGGGGACTTGGTGGTGGTCATGGCGGAGGATTTGGGGGTGGTGTTGGTGCAGGAGGAGGAGGAGGAGGAGGAGCTGGTGGTGGGATTGGTGGCGGTGGCGGTGGCGGCTTTGGCGGCGGCGGTGGTGGAGGCCTCGATGGCGGACATGGTAGTGGCTTTGGTGGAGGAGCTGGTGTCGGTGGTGGTGTAGGTGGAGGTGTAGGTGGTGGAGGAGGATTTGGTGGTGGTGGCGGTGGAGGCCTTGGTGGTGGGCATGGTAGCGGATTTGGAGCTGGTGCGGGTGTTGGTGGTGGTGCCGGTGGAGGTGTTGGTGGTGGAGGAGGATTTGGTGGTGGCGGCGGCGGAGGCCTTGGTGGTGGACATGGCAGCGGGTTTGGAGCTGGCGCTGGTGTTGGTGGAGGTGCCGGTGGAGGTGTTGGTGGTGGTGGCGGCTTCGGAGGAGGCGGCGGTGGGGGCTTCTGATCACCTTCTCCTAATTAGTGATTGATGGTTTACCGAAAATAAAAAATATCTTTTTTTCCGAAGTTCACGTAGCAATCGCATGGAAGGAAAAACCTTAATAGTGATAAATAGGTTGTTGGCTCCGAGTGTTATCCTTGTAGTTTGCCATGTCTGTAATATCGCCTATCCATTATGTAATAATATGTAATATGTTACCTGATTGATGAATACATACGAAATAAAATCACAAGTTTACATTACTACTGAGCAGTGAGTAGACGGGATCTTCCCGTGCGAAACTAATTTGGCACTCAACCTTCACTAAATTTAATTTTAGTTGGGAAAACCAGAATGCCACTCTATTTGGCCATGAGTCCTGTCTATGACTTAGCAAAGAAAGAGTAGAAAACAGAAATTTGAGTTCATGCTTAATAGAGAAAGAAACCAACCAATACGCTTACGCTGCCAGAGTTTTCGTAGGGTGGATAGGTGGAGTGCTAAGAAAAGAAAATGTTATCACTCCACAACTCACTTCAAAATCCATCCCTAGTTTTGTATATGTTGAGTGCATGTTGTCATTAAATAGGTATTGGGTGTCATACTTTAAGTTGGGGTCCTTTGCATGAATGAGAAAATGCAGAGGTGCTACAGTGCGATGAATTTATATATGTTCGATCCAGATTCGACAGTAAATAGTAAACGAAGCACACTACATTGTTTACACAGTGATTCTCTGCATTACAACAAAGGATATCTTTTCATACTTCCCCATGCTAATTTTCACACCATATTATATGGTTTATATATGATTTCAACAAAATCTCTAATTTTAATCAAGGTTTTTTCATTAAAAAGCATCAGATTTATACATAAAGGTTGTATAACCATGATTATTACCAATGTTTTTTTTTGACATTTAACAATATATTTCTCCTTATTTTAGATGAAAAGAACTACTCTCACTAAAAATGTACGCTGGTATCTAATGTTTCAATCGGTGCAGAGTTGGAATATTTTTCAGCACTAAAAAAATCTCTTTTCAACACATTTAAGATTATTACTCCCAGATTATCGCAGCACACTTACCAAGCCGTTAAACAGTATATTTTTTAAAAATAATTTTTATATAAAATATTTTAACAAAATTAAACAAACATATTCATCAAGTTTGCAATAATTAATAATTAATTATATACTAATGGCTTATGTCATTCTATGTGTGACAAATAATCTTAAACCAAACTCAGTTTAGAGCGGCACCTTAGTGCATACACACTTCATTTTCTTCCTATCCCTCAAAATCAGTCAAATACTTATAAAACATACTAAAATGACAACATTTATAATAGGCTCTACCTTGCAAAACTTATAGTTGAAAGTCAATCCACCACATAGAGAAACTAAATAAAAAATCATTTATGGATAGTACTGCTAACATTAGTCATGACAAAAACGTGCTCTTTTGTTATAAAACGTGTATATTGAAATATTGCATCTTTGTAAATTGGCAAATAAAATTGTGCTATACGGTATTGTTGTTTTTTTTAGGAAAAAATCATTTCAACTTGAGCATCATGCAAAAGATGAGTGCACCAAATAGACTTTTACCAAAGGGGATATTGCATAACTGACCCTATTTTTAGATCTAACTGCAAAGTTGACCCTACTTTTCTGACTTTGTATTTTTGACCCTGTTTTTCAAATTTGTAGGTAAGAACTAACCTTAAAGTTGATGGTGTTAAATAAGATATAATAGACAATTGTACCCTTTTAGATAAGATATAAAGAAGCAAGGAAGGAAAAAGGAGAGATAAGGCTAGGGGCATTTCTGTCCTTTTATTTTGCCTAATTTGTTTTTCTACTTTTTTGGGCTATCTCTCACGGATCTGGTAACAGCAGGGTCAAATGGTCCATTTAATTTTGAAAAATAGGGTCAAATATGCAGTTAGCCCACAAAATGAGGTCAGTTATGCAATTGTTACTTTACTAAACTGGATTTTTTTATGTTTATTATGCAATAATTTGTATCACAAATTCAATAATGGGTTGGAATAAGGCAGCCAATTAACTGCTTGATACTAAATAGTGTGTCTGGTTTGAGGAATGGAATGGATTAGTCCATCATGACCTCATCCCTTAGTAGTCAAGAGATCAGAAATGGAGTCATTCGATTAAATTTGAGGAACGACTCCATGGTAGATCATCCATTCTAGATGGGTTGACTCCTTGAACCAAACAACCCCCTAATTGCGGCAAACATGAAATTAGTTAGTTAGGTATATAGTACCATGAGGCCAAGACCTATGTCTACGAGATGTTACCCAACTAATTCACATGAAAGACTAGAAACTAACACTACTAAAGAAAACACAATCTCTACCAATTAAAAAACAGCATGATTACCAGAATTTAAACCAGCAGTACGCAGGCGATAGTGATGACCTCAATCATCTTTGCCGGTTCAAAACCCGGCCAGTTAGCCAATAATCATGTTGATTTCAGGCCAAAAGATTAATGTTATACATATAGAATTCTTTCAAATGTTACAGATTAATTTGCATTCAAATCAGCAATAACAAAACATATATATCACAAATTAACAAAATATAATTGCATATGCAAGTTCAACAAATCCATTATAGTAACAATAGATTAACACTAAACACAACTTCAAAAGAATATCAAATAGCATGATTTTTTTTTCTGGGGGTTGGGGGGTTAAAGGGCCCCATCACTTGAGCTGTGTTCAAGGATGTGAGGTTGCCCTAGAATTCAAGTGGTGTACTCCTTAGAGATATGTTAGGGCGAAATATCTAACGAATGAGGTCTCGAATAAGAGCCAAACAAGTACAGTAACCATCTGTCCTCATCGCAACCCCTCACACATCTGAAGGGAGTAAAGTACAGGGACTCTGAGCGTCAGACTCGAAATAAAAGACGTAACCAGAGAAATAGCCACACCAGTCTTCTAGGTCATATGCTCGTCGACCACTCGATGGTGGCGACCACAAACATCCAGGGACTCGATTTCAACAAAGGCTATCTCTCGGTTGCGGTAATTATTTCCAAGCCCATTCTCGTATGTACTAATTGCCCAGGAATGCAACTAGATCACACAATTCATCTCAGGGCATGACACCAAAATTTAAATATGATTTTAAGCGGCACAAAGGTGAACCCAAATTCCAAAAATCTTTTTCTTCGGTATTCTTTCGAAAATTTCACACCCGTTTAAACTAGGCAAGGTCAACACGAATGGTTCGCACGTATTATTTCCGGGTCTACTTAAGCTAGATTGGTACAATTCAAAGGTTTTCCTACCTTGGCTTTTGAGTGTAACTCTATGTTGACCTAAGGGTGATCGGGTTAGCACGTCGATTCAAAATTTTCCGAAATTTTTTCCCCCTGATTAGCTAATGGATTATGTTAGGTTTTCCTAGTATGTTACAAAGGAGAAGCCTCCTCACCATCATAACTCCACTCTCCCTCCGCTCTGCTCGTTGCTAGACTAGGGGCTTCGATAGTGACACCCCCTACCATCGCCCTCCCCATTTGCTCCCTGACCTCTTCCCTCGCCGCAAACACAATTTGTGTTGTGGGTGGTGGTGGTGGGGGGTGGCTTAATTCGCCACGGGTGGAAGGAATGAGGAGAATGATTGAGGTCACGAAGAGAGGGCGGAGATGATGACATCGTGTCGCTTGTCCTCACCTTCGGCTAGTCACATTTGTGTTATGGGGTTGCAGGATTTGGTGACCCTTGGCTTTCTCACAATAGGTTTCTGTGATAATTGAATGCAAATGGGAGGGGGGAGGATAAGAGGAGAGGCCGCTCTAAGAGGGAGAGCAAGAGAAGACGAGGACCTAGTCTCGTGGGGTGAGAAAAATGTATCGACATGCCCGACCATTCCAACCCCCTTTTTATAGCATGAGATAGATAACATCGGTTAATTTCTTGAACAGTAAGTGATATCGAGTACACTGTCGGTTCACGTTGATTTATCATTCAAATGTAAGCAAACCGGTAATGATGTGTCGACAATGGTAGCTAGGGACGAAAATGGTCGGTAAATAGATAAACCATTATCACATCCATATTGTTTATTGGGAACGGAATCAGGAATAGTACGCCAGGAATGAAAACGGTATCAGAAATATGGGAGTATCGGAAATGGAATTATTCGGCAGGAAACATGTCGGTAATGGTCCGAAGACTATAAAGCGGTTATTCATTTCGGAAATAAACTATATGCATATTAAACTGATGATAATAAATTCGAGAATTCATTGTATTTAAGCGATATGTCAATAGACCACGATAAAACAAGATATGTAAATAGAAAAGTCTGCAATATAGGGCAGCCCATAAGCGATAGGTCACATCCATATTGTTTATCGGGTTGTCACCATGTGAGAGAAATCATAGCTGAGAAGATGTGTTTTAGGTTGGGCTTACGAAAAATGGTATTTTTCAGTATTCATAAACGGTAATTACCGAAATAATATTGTTTACTGAAAAAAATGGTAAGCAATTAGAAAAATCATTTTTTATATCATTTCCATATTATTTACCATTTCTGTTTATCATTTCTGTCAAAATCATTTCCATTTCCCCCGGTCAGTAATTTTCGGAAACAATTGACGTTCGATTCGGAATTTCCGTTATCGCTTTCATTGGTAGCTGACATTTATCTTTAAAAATTCAGAATGTAAATATAGTATAATTGAGTGTAATTACACCGCATGTAACATGTATATAATTTTAAAAATGACATATGTGCACTACTTTCATTTCGGGGAATCGAATCGTCCCACCCATGAACGCAATAGAATTTTTTCCCTTCCGCACTTGCACGACTTTCAAAGCTAATGTAATGGTTTAGAATTAGGTGTAAGCAAGTTACATTGTAGTTACATACATGTTACAATGTAATTATATTACCAATGTACCATATTCACGTCACATACTAATTTTCCTAAAATAAAGCTATTTCTGTAATAATATGACACATTCTAGTATAATGAATTTGCACATCCTATATTCATATCCCCATATAATCATATTTTGGTATGGAGGTAGTATACATTAGGGCTGAAAACGAAGCGGATAGTTTCCGTTCGATCCGGAGAAAAATAAATACGGATACAAGTCGGAGCGGATATTTTTCGGATAATCCGGATCTGGATACGAATACGGATAATTTTTCTCGGATACGGATACGAATATGGTAACGCAGTTTCCGACAGATTCGGATACGAATACGGATATCTGGATACTGTTGCTATACGGATATATCTGCAGAACACATAACATACATCTTTCCCACTTCTTAAGTATTTTAGCTTAAATCACTAGTGCATTTTGATAATATTACTTTTAACTTGTAAATATCTATTAAAATTAGATATATATTGATATCACTTCACTAACTTAGCATGTATTTACATCGGTTATGTCATATATGTTGAATTCAATTAATATTATTTATTTTATGATTGAAGTATTTATATCAAATAGCTAATTATATTTAGAAATTATTTATCTTACGAGCAATTTGAGTGGTTTAAATGTTCCGAGAAATATTTGTTTTCGTATTTGTGTCCGGTCTTATTCGATCCTTATTCATATTCGAAATAATCGTATTTTTTTCCATATCCGAGTTATTCGTATTCGTTTTCATATCCGGCTAAAAACATAAAAACAAATACGGTACGGGCAATATCCGTCCGTATCCGCTCCGTTTTCACCCCTAGTATACATACAGCAAAACTGCTGGTTGTTGGTATATATGTTGACCGTGGGACTATTACTGAGTCCGACGCAGCACACTCGAAAGTCAGCCATGTATATGCGTCGACTTTTCTTAGCCACGGTTCATCCGTGCATGAAGTCAACCCTCGGCTGACCACGGGACTTGCACAATCAATGGTGCCGATCGAAAGGACCACTCGATCGATCGGAGATCGGTGACGGTCTGACGGAAGGATATATAGAAAGTAAATTAAATGCTTCTTCAATGTTATAGCTAGCTCTATCTACAACATTTGCCCTCTGTCTGCTGGCTTGCCGGCGGCGGCGACGACCGGCCGACGAAATGAGCGACGACCGCATGCATGGATGGGCCACCGTATTGAACGTTCATTTTTGACCGACCGATCGATCGATCGATCAGCTGGATGATGGGTGCCGACTTGATTGATGATCCATCGTCTTCAACTCTACATCATCAATGCATTATCACTGTAGTAGTAGTACTAGTAACATGATTGCATGCGTAGACATGCTTCACCGTTTCACCAACATGCAACATGCGTCGACTCCTACTGACAGTGTTATGTGAAGAACAGTGGTACCCCTCACTGAACAAAAAAAGGAGATATAGATCAACATTAAATGCTGTCCTAACTCCCCACCTGCCCAAAACGCGGCTACTCTCAGAACCAATTGGACAGACAGTGGACCTTAGCACAGCAGTCAGCAGCAACTAGGCTTCTTCACTTCACTGATCACCCTCCTTCTTCACTTCCTCTACGCTGCTCACTCCCTATATAAACCCACAGCCACTGCAAACCAATGCAAACAAACAAGCACTAGCTCACCATTGAACAAGGCGAGAGCTAGCTGCACAACGGATCGTTAGCTTGCTTGCTAGGAATTGCTAGCTCCGAGTGTCCGACACCGGCGGCAACGCTAGCCGTCGCCGGGAGGCAATGGCGCCCTCTCAGGTCGGCAAGCTTGCGTGCGCTTTCCTCGTCGCCTTCCTCTGCTTCAGCTGCTTCGCTCGCGCTCATCACTTCGACGACGATCAGTACGGGCCTGGTGGGTTTGGAGGCGGCCCGGGATTCGGCCGTGGGCCAAAGGGGTTTGGGCATGGCCCCGGCTTCGGCCGTGGCCCATTTGGCCGTGACTGTCGCTTCGGCAGGTGTCGTGGCGGCGGTGGAGGATTTGGAGGAGGTGGAGGCTTCGGTGGCGGAGGAGGCACCGGAGGAGGTGGTGGGCTCGGTGGTGGAGGCGGGTTTGGTGGCGGAGGTGGTGGTGGGCTTGGTGGTGGAGGGGGTGGGGGTTTAGGAGGTGGAGGTGGTGGTAAAGGTGGTGGATTTGGTGGAGGAGTGGGAGGTGGAAGTGGTGCAGGTAGTGGTCTTGGGGGTGGAGGTGGTGGCGGTTTTGGAGGAGGTGGCGGTGGAGGAGGTGGTCAAGGTGGTGGTTTTGGAGCCGGTGGTGGTGTCGGTGGTGGAGGTGGCACAGGAGGTGGGCTTGGTGGGGGAGGTGGTGGTGGCTTTGGAGGAGGAGGTGGCGGCGGGCTTGGTGGTGGAGGTGGTAAAGGAGAAGGATTTGGAGCCAGTGGTGGTGTTGGCAGTGGATCAGGTGGCGGTGGTGGCGGGGGAATGGGTGGTGGTGGAGGTGGCGGAGATGACCTCACTGTGGAAGCAGGAGGAGGCCGAGGTGGACGACTCCGCCGGCCGCTTGGACGCCGCCGC